>CM050166.1:289738706-290211206 GCA_027410445.1 Discoglossus pictus
CTCTTCTTGTAACTACAGATGTAGAGTCCCTCTACATTTCCATTGAACATTCCTTGGGTCTGCTATTGAATATTATTTTTCTATGGAAACTGCAGATAATACTCCCAAACACCAATTCCTTTTAAAGTTACTTAAGATTGTGTTAAGTCACAATTATTTTATTTTTGATAATAAGTTCTTTTTACAATTACGTGGTACAGCGATGGGGGCGACAAGTGTCCCCACTTATGCAAATATTTTTTTGGGTTGGTGGGAGAAGGAATTTGTTTTCACGGACACAAATCAGAAATTTACAGCAATTAGATTTGTTGGGACTTTTAATGACTAATGGCGCAATGTATCGAGAATATTGAATAAGCATCTACCTATTCTCAAATCTGATGTATATTTCAATACTATTTTGGGAGACAGGATAGATTTGAGTTGGCGTAAAGCTCATAAGACTCATGGTTTTCTTCCTGACAGTACATTTGGTTGTGGGAATTGTGTTGTGTGTGCCTATATGGTAAAAGTACTAACTATGGTTGATAGACTAGGAAAGATATATCTTAAGGGCTTTTACAACTGCAATACTCATGGGATTATTTATTGTTTACAAAACCCTTGTAAGCTCAAATATGTAGGGATGACTTCTAGAAAAATCAAAATGAGATTGGGAGAACACATAAGAAATATTAAAACTGGTCCATTGGATACATCCAAAGGAAAAACATTGACTTCTGTTGTTAAGCATTTTCTAAATAAACACTATTCAAAACCCATCATACAATTTTGGATAGTTCAAAGGGTTACTCGTGGCATTAGAGCTGGAACTATTAAGAGCTGAGGCTAAGTGGATTACAATGCTTGACACTTTAATACCCAATGGACTAAATGATAGCCTTAGCTTCATGGTGTATCTTTGATTTACAAAATTATTTTTTAGGTCTGTGTATATATTTAAACATGAAGGTGGGTTATCTCACCCCATGATGGTTTAAGTGTGGATATAATACATAAATATAGCCCTACACATAATGATTCATTAGTATAAATATGATTACTGTCCAATTATAATGTTCCAATATTGAAATAGTGTCGGTATACTATATTAGGTTTTTGGTTTAGAGGTTTGTATTTATGTGGATGATGCCTTTTAGCATCTCTACATATTAATATAAAGCTTTAAGCGTCTCTCTATATTGGTATATAGTATCTGTTGGTATCTGCCTCTTTAAAAATAATTCGTGTTACCTTTCTGTTGAAATGGGGGAAACTTTATTATATCCCCTTTTGATATATGGAATGTAATCTGATTATTTAGATATGATTGAATTGGATATACAATTATACAGTGTAATTTTGTCATTAGAGATATTTTGATATATATAGAAGCCTATTTTAACATTGTTGTGATTTAATTAATAAAGTTTAGTCAATGATTCATTTTATTATTATGTTTTTATTGTGTTACTTATTCATTTTTTTTTCAACTTTGACACCAGAATGACATCTTCGTCATGAACTCTGAAGAGATGGTGTCTTCAGGGTTAAAATACTGTGATTGCTGTGTATATAAATATCCCCTTCTCTCATGTGATTAACAAGCCTGGGAAGAAGCTCCGGTGAAACGTGCGCATTGGCTTGCTGGTTCTGGAGGTCACGTATTGTGATGTCATCCACCTGCGCCAGTCTCCTTTATGCACGCTATACAGGACGCCAAACGCTGTCTCAGCATTGTATGGTGCAAGCCGAATGCTGTCTTGGTGTCGCAGACTAAGTTATGTATTTATACTAAGAGACTTACTATTATGGTGCTTTGTACTTTGTCTTTGTCTACACTACCTATTTGTATGCCCATATATTGTTACTTCTTTTTTTTTCTGATATTGCACTATGGTCTACTTTGTTACATGGCAGATATATTTATTGTATGATTTTCCATTATCAATTGCTATATGATACCCTAATCAGATTTATAGCCACATCTGTGTATACCATATTTATGTCCATGTTTGTATATATAGTTATATAACCTGTTGTATATCTGCTCTGATATTGATAATTCGATTATCTATCCATTTGATGATGACCTTTACTTTGGGAATTACAGTTTTTATATGTTGTAATTTTAATTGTATTATTAAAAGTTATTTTTTTATTATTTGGTGTATGACGTTTCTATAGGATTTACCCAATATTTTGTTTTGTGGTTTTCTTTTTGTTTATATATATATATATATATATATATATATATACACACATTAACACAAAGTGAGATTAAGAACACTAAATTAGAAGGCCAGAGCTGTTGCATAATATCTTACTGGTTAGTAGCTATTTGCATCTCTCCACACAACTCTTCCATTGTTTAAAAGTAGTTGAAGCATTGTGTCCGCTCCACACAATGGGCCCTATTAAATTGGATTTGTAGTTCCAGAAGCCCATAAAGGAGCCTGCAAAAGTTACGGCTATTAAATTGGCCTCTTTTATCTACCTGCAAACGATCTGCGGGTTACAGGCTGAAAATCCCTTTGGGCTGTCAAAATCTGAACTCCATCCCAGCTAAGCCTTTGATCTTTCAATCCCGTAAATGTTACAGTTGCAAATCGCTATTTAATTGCTACAATCCCTCAAGCCCGCAAATGTTCTCACACCCGTAAATAACAAATGTAGCCAAAAATCCTATGTGTATTAGAGAGGAGGCGCAAAGGGGTTAAACTCCTGTCCATAGCACTGTAAGAGCAAATATACACACACTGCTGTATTTTAAATCACAGGGAAATCGATGAAAGGTATTAAAATTAATAGCACAACATTCTCCAGCTTTCAAATCTGCAATAAAAAATAATTTTCTTTATGTTCAATTTCCGTGTTAAATCGATCCTGGCAATCAATGTGGTAATACATATAAAATCAACTTGCATTGACTAGAATATAATATTTATTGATTTTTTTCATATTGCATTATTTCGGGAATGCGGGTCCGATCGCAACTCGGACTTCAAAACCGTAAGTGATTGAAATTTGCCCTCCAAGTTTTATGACGTAATGATGACGGCCTCTTTTACTATTTGCTCCGTCAAATCCCATAACTATGGGTTTGAATAATTTATCATGTTCACGCCCGGAAATGATGCGTGCAGAAGGATTTGGATTACTCCCATGTCGTTGCGGCCTTTTCTAATTTAATCACTATGTAACTCCTGCAAATGTCAAGCCTGATTACCTGATTACACCGCCATAGACTAGGTCACACAATATATCTTAAGTTACCACAAAACTAAACACAAAAAATATAAAATATTGAACATGAATATAATGAATATAGCAAGCAGTTAAACAATTATAATGCACCCAGTATTACAGTACAGTAAAACAACCAACTCCATAATACAGTGATTTTTATTTGTGAAGACTGCACACTTAATATTTGAGATGTTGCATGAATAATCTCTTATGTGCATATTGATTGCAAACAATGTATATATTGTTTATTTGTTAAACTAGAGCTATTAATAACAAACCAAAATATAGGATACCTTATAGCTTTACATTTTGCCGTAAGCTATCCATCTCTGTTGCTTTTTTTTAATCATCTTTGCTATTATTATTATTATTTAACTAGCGAATTGCCTGTCAAAAAATGACGGCAATAAAATTGTAAGCCAGGCAATGCTGTTTGCTTCACAATGCGATGCTCTGCTCCCTCTGAGCACCTTCGGCACTCATTACGAGCCCCGCGCTGAGTGCCTTTGGCGCTCATCTCGTGGCTTGCGAGGCTCTCCTCCCATTTACTTCACCTCTCGTTACAGGCCTACGGCCACTTGCAGCTTTTATGGTTGGGAATGTCATGTGTCTCTTTCCATCATCTCCCCTGTCTATTCCCTGTGTCTTTCTCCTCTGTGTCTCTGCTGAATCTATGCGTGGCGCGCTTACTGCCGTTGTTTTTATTTTCAAAGTCATGCGTGCCTGTCTTCGTTGGTGTAAGTGTTACTGTCTTTGCCGTCGTGTATTTTCTAAGTGCAGCGTGCCTGGCGTTGTTCGTCGCTGTCCCGCATGCCTGGCGTTGTTGGTGTAAGTGATACTGTCTTTCCTTCTTGTATTTTCTAAGTCCTGCGTGCCTGGCATTGTTGGTGTAAGTGTTACTGTCTTTTGCGTTTTGTATTTTCTAAGTTCTGTGTGCCTGGCTTTGCTGAGCCTATTTTTCAGAATTTTTATGTTTTTTCACCCGCCAAAATGTGCCTCAAATTAACTTGCAACCTCACTCACAGGCCCCCCGGCCCTCCCCCTGTGCTGTGTGTAAGTGTGTAAATGAATTTGAGGCATATTTGTGTGTTTTCGGCGTCTTTTCCATTTCCGTGGTTTGTCTGGTAAAGTCATATTTTTGACGAGCGTGTCTTTCAGCGGCTCACCTCGCTTATCGAACCTTGCAAGCATGACGACAACTCGCAGTTTGACAACTATTATATGTGATTGTAAAGTGACAATCTATATATACCAAGCCTAGCAATGCCTAAAAATTAGAAGACACAAATAGTAAAGGAATTAAAGGTTGCCTGGGATATACATAATGATATTATGAGATTCAGTAAATCACAGGCTTTTTGGTAGATAAGTGAATGGCAACAGCAGCTAGAGCTCTTAGTTCACAAACCATTGAAGGGTAGATTTTTAGGTGAATGTGGAAAAGTGTCACATTTACCGACATGTTGGTTGCTATGTTTCATACTATTTTGAGTACCAACTAAACTAGTCTTAGGACAAGTACATAGCTTTGGAAATCACAGAGGTTTATTCTTTAGTAGCTCTTTGTTTACAGAGCTCTGTAATAAATGCATCACTTACTGCAAGAAACTTATCTTATCACCTGATCCAGTACTAACAATTTTTTGTTGTTGTTCAGATATATCAAACTTTCTGTGACCCTATTGACCACAGCACACCAGGCACATCTGTTAACCTCTGAAAAATAAATGGGTAGGTGGAAAATAAGCAGAAAGCAATCCTAATAGGGCAGTCCAGATAAAACATTTCTTTCCATCCAATAAAACAAAAAACATATATCACATATAATAGTTGTCAAACTGCGAGTCGTCGTCACGCTTGCGACCCTCACAAAGCGAGGTGAGCCGTTGACGCATATAAGCCTTCCGAGCTTGGGGGACTTAGGCAAGCACATCGTCCTGCGAACCTCGCAAAGCGAATTGAGCAGTTGAGGTGTTGAAACATGATAAAAGGCGAGAGTTAAATGAGAGTTACAATTCCTCCTCTTTTCTATAAAGGAGTTTAAAAAAAAAGTTCATTCACCTATAAATAATCCCCCCCCAAAACTTTAAACTTTTTAATTTCGTAACCATTTTTTCTTCTCACCTGCTTTAATATTAATATTTAATAGTCATTCACTCTTAAATTAAGGGTTATTTTCATCACTTACATTCAACATTAAGTTCCTTTTCATTTAATTTATTATCGATCACACATCAGATCAAAGGTATAATCTATTATTTCAGTCTCTTTTCCAGGCTTAAACATAGAAGTAACACCATTATTTTTTATATTTTATCAGATTTTTTTTATAATTTTCTTTCAACACTTAAATGCAAAAGTCACTTTATTATCTTTTAGACATCATCATCACAAATCATATTTTTTTACGTACAATTAATTTTTTGCATTTAAAAGGACAAAATCTCTTTCACATATTATAAAGTAGAACTAATAATATATTTATAGTATTTATCACAAAGCAGATCATTTACACTTCCCCACCTTTTATTTGCCCTTATTCATATTTTTTTTTAATTCATTTTTCTTCTTTTCTATTTCTTTTTCAGTAATTAATAATTCAATATTTTGCAAGCAATACAATTTAATATGTGTTATTATGTGATAATGTGCCTTATTAAATTCCAGCCCCGTAAGTCCAATGTGAAGCACGTACTGGCTGTGGGCTTGAAATTTGGCTGAGTTACGTTGTTATTAAATTGGAAGGGGCTGTGAGCTACGGGTTTGAGACAAAAATCATAGCTTGTTCTTAGAGCATTAGATTTGCGGCTGTGCGGATGATCAATTAGTGTAGGGCGTAGTTACGGGTTTAAACGGAGCCAATGGAAAAATAGATCATTAGCTTTACGTCACTGAAAAAGGGGAGGGTAGTTTCAAAGTCCTACGGGCTACAATTACAGTTTGTGATCTGACCTACATTCCAGATTAATGCAAAATAATAAAGCTGTAAATATGATATTCTATGACATGGGATTTACAGTATATGTCTTAACACATTGATTTCAGGAATCTTTATAACACGGAATATAAACATGAAATAAAGTTTTTTTCGGGGCCAATTTGCAGGCTTGAGAATGTTGTGCTATTAATTCTAAGACCTAACATCACTTTCACTTTTAATAAATGTACAGTAGTGTGTTTTTATTTGCATTACAAGTGCTACGTATTGGACTTTACCTCCATTGCGGGTCCTCTTGAGCACACGTTGGGCTTTGGGCTCCATTTGCGTGTTACAGGATTGCTCTCGTGTGACTTCTTTGCAATTTAATAGCTATATTGAACAAGTAGCGGTTACGGGCTTGATGGATCAAAAGATTTACGGGCGCACAGTTTAGCTTTGCTTAACAGGTAGGCTTTTCTCGGCTTTGCAGCATTTTAACCCGCAAGTCGTCTTCCTGCTGCGTTATGGGGCTAATTTAATAGCAGTAACCAGTAAAATTGGAGTTACGGGCTACGTTTTAAAATGTAGCCCAAATTTAATGAGGCTGAATATTTCTAAAAAAACTACCATTTATCTTAAGAAGCATAAATCTTTGTGAATACAAATAATGATCTTACAAATAGTTTTTCTTAATAAAACATAATCCTGCATTACAGGATAAGAGCACGGAACAAGACTTTCTAATTTTTTTAAAACATTCCTGTTTAAATTATCCTTTGTACAAATTAAATATATTCTTCATTTTGCAGATTCAAAATGTCATTCATTCAATTTGATACAGATTATAATGTCACAAGCAAAATCTTTACTTATTGATACAGAATGTCAAGCAAGGGATATGAGTATCCAATATCAAATTTGGGATATGGTAGAAAATCTTTCTTTGCATGATTTTTTCATTATAGTTGATCATACTTTTTATTAATGTCAAGATATCTAGTTTTTTTAATTAATTTTGCTGATGTTTTGAAATGATCCTATGAGTTACTATTTCATTCATAAAAACAATTTCATTCATTTAAACAGCTTACTATTAAACAGTAAATCATTTTGTAGACTTGCAACCCTATTGAATTCCCATAAAGTGTAAAACCGTAGCACATAACGTAGCCCGCAAGACTTACGGCTTTTAAATTGGCACCTCAAAGCTATCGGCAAATGGTGAAAAAACCCTACGGATATTTAAATTTGGACTCTGCAAATTGGAACTGTTACGTTCCAATAACGCTATTAAATTGCAAAGAGTTTCCAAAGACGACTGGCGTTCAAGCCCGTAACACGCAAATGGAGGCAAAAATATTACAGCCTCCAAATAGGACCAGCAAAGGGTTTACAGACAATTTATCAACACTGTAAAAGACAATATAAACACACCAGTGGACTTTAAAATATGGGGAAAGCATGGAAAGGCATTACAATTACTTGCACAATAATCCCCAAATAAAAAATATTTTATTTCATCATATGTTGGAATGGTCATGCATATGCCAATATGAAAAGCCATGCTGCAACATGCATAAATTAATTAAAGACACACACCTTGATTAAAGTGCAACACAAAAACATGAAACTGATGCCATATTAACCCTCACACTTCATCACTATTGTGTACCCTGGAATATATATATATGACTGCATATATATCTCACTCATCACATCTACATTGCGAAAACAAATAGTAGCCAAATTACACCGCCACATCACATATATCAAGTACCAGGGGAACATTTTAATATTTGTTGTTCAGTCCTTAAGTCGTGTCCAACTCTCTAGACTGCAGCACATTTAGCTAGGTCACTGCCTGTGCTGTTCCACAAGGTTTGCATGCCAAAGATACTGAAGTGGGTTTCCAGTTCCTCCTCTAGTGGACTGTGACCCGTCATATTCCGATTAGGCCGCCAGGGGAGTGTCGATACTCCACAATATCACTAATTGGACATTTGCATGTGTATTAACCCTTTATGTTCATTATATATGATATACTATTATATGATTATATAATATATATATATTATTATATGATACTAATGCTATTATGACTATTATTATTGTTATATGTATTGATCTATTGCATAGTAACTAGGGCTCATTAGTTGAAAACACACTGACACGGTTAGAACAGTATAACAAAGCTTAATTTCATACACAGAGCACAATCTGAAATGGTCAAGACTGTGCATTCATATCATGGGTGTGGTGTGAGCAGACCCCAGGAGAGCAAGAGGCTTGGGGGAAAAAGGGGATACCTACAGGGGGTAATGTGAATAATCATGATGCATAGCACCTACCAGAGTCACATGTGGTCAGTACACCACCGCATAAAACAGTTGATTCAATCTCTGGACTGTGTAATCCAATCCAGTGTCACACATACAGTGTGGTGAAAAAAACTAATCTGAAAAAAAGTGGTCAACTAAAAAAGGTGAAGGAGGATAAAATAAACTAATCAACATGCATGTATAGTACACTGCTAAATATTGTATCTGTAACAATATACCAACTCACTTGATTCCCATCTGCAAGCATTACTAAATTACTAACCCCACGGGAGGCAGCATCACCTGCAGTGGCGGTGGTGGAGGCATAATGGGAGGAGAGGAGGGGCCGAGCTGCAGGTGGGTGGGGGATGTATCCGGGGTGGAGGAGGTGGGGCTGGGGACCAGAGCGCATTGCATGGCCTCTGCGGTGACTCCATGAGGGCCAGCATCTCTGCGTGCACAGCCTGGCCTGATGTTGGTGATGGAGGCCCGTGGGGTGTGACTAGGTGAGGCGGTTGCACGTGTGGGAGTATGGAGGGTCTGGGTGCTCAGCTTGAGCCTGGGGCAAAACTAGCGGTTGGTGTGGGTGGGCCCGGTGGTGCTGGTGGTGGCCAGTACAGCGCACTGCTGTTGGGGGGAATAGGGGGTGGCTGGCTGCTTGCATCATTGCAACAGTTGGAGGGCCCTGGCGATATGCTTAGACTTTGGAGGACGGGGATAATGGGGTCGAAACCCAGCGTTGTCGCTGGTTGCCCTTCTGATGACCCCACTAGCCATATGACATTCTCCTCCTCCGAGCCAGGGCCCTTGGGCCCTCTTGCTTTCTCCTCCCCCTTCACCAGTTCCTGCTGGACAGGGGGTTACTTCTCCACTTGCTGCTGCGATGAAGCCGACGCCCCCATCTCTTGCTCGCCGCTGGACCCAGAACTACTTGATGCTGAAAGAGATAAAAGAGAGGTATATGTCATTAGTATGGTGAATAATACAATATTTGTTTTGTGTGCATTCCTAACTAGCTGGCATCTAGGCTTGAACCTGGATGATTCTCCTAATTGCAACTCAGATTAGCTATCATTTGCCAGATGTGATCTATTCCTTGGTTCATGGTCTTGATTGTTCTCCTAAAGCTATCTTGATTTTGGCTGCGTTCTGTAACTGTATAGGCTGCAGTGGGCACACCAATAAATGGACTCTCTATTGCTTGATTACTGTTGTTGTGCCCAGGAATGACAGTGCTTTGTCAGCTTCATGGATTTATTAAGCATCCATCTACCCCTTGTTAATTCCATGGAGCCGACATGTCAGTGTCCTTGTTGGTCATCATGTACATGTGTAGTGTGTGTGATGCACATGCGGTGGCATGTTGGTGTATGTGATATTCACCTGACATGGAGGCTAGGACCTGCTGGGCCACCAGGCCTGAAGCTCCAGCGGCGGGCATCTGTCTCACAAGGTCCTTGGCAACCCTATCCTCCTAATTATAGGTCACAGTCAAATTCTTCTCCTCCTTGGCCATCATCCTCCTCATCTTGGCCCTGATGTCATCAAACCGGGGCTTGATGGACCTCACATCCCTTGGCGCTGTGCCTACTGCTGTAACCTCAGCCGCTACCTCCTTCCATGCCTGAGCCTAAATTCCTGCAAGAATCACAGGGCGGCCACAGATAGCACTGAGGAGGACCAAGTTTCTCCCGGTGTGAGTAATTGTGGGCCCTGTGCTTGCGAAGCGAGGGCCGCAGTTGCTGGCATGGAGTGAGTAATTGTGGGCCCGGTGCTTGCGAAACCGGCACACATGAAAACATGAGAAACACAATAAATACACATAACAAATACATAAAAAGCTTACCTACAGCAAGGGGGGGGGGGCATCGAGGATCACGAAAACTGAAGTTACACCTCAATTTAACTCCAAATAATAGAGTTTAGAACCCCGAAAATCCCCTAAGCGACAGAAAAAAAGGCAGCAGAAAAAAAGGAAAATGAGGCTACAGCACTCTAAAGACCACCAAACGCCTACGGATTGGCCGAAAAAAGGAGTAAGAGATACGAAAACAAGGACGCAACCCGCCCGACACCAAACCATTACAAACAAAATAAATACACACAACAAACACATAAAAAGATTACCCACAGCAAGGGGGGCACCCAGGACCTCTGCAAGTGAAGTTAGTTTAAACAGCCGAAAATCACCTAAGCGAGAGAAAAAATGGCCGCCGAACAAAACGAAAACAAGGCTAAAGACGCAAAAATAATACAGTGACTCGCAAAACGGAAACAATGCTCCAGTCAACTTCACGAGGCACGTAACACACACTATGCGGCACGTACCACACTGATATTAACCACCATTTTACAGGAAAATGACAACTATTACGCTTAAAATGGTGGCTGGAACGCAAATTGGCCGCTAGAAAACAAACAGCGCATGCGTATTGCGTTCTAACGGTCTGTTATAAATACTGCCTACTTTCCAGTAACAGAGTTACCGGATAGTTAACTGCTGCTGTTTCTTGAGAAGAGAATTACTTCCTAATTTACAACTTTACACTCTGCAAATTGAAACTGAGAGGTAAGCTATAATATATTACATTTTCTTACAAAGAAAAAAAAATGGCAAACTTTAACAATGAAAATGGGATTTATGTATAGTGATATGTGAAATGTACATATATGTGTATAGGCCCTACAATAAGCAGAAAGTAGTTATTTAGGGAATGGAGCCCATTAGTGTATAACACTCTAAATATATATATAGCAAAAGGAGTGGGCAATGGTAAATGATGACAATGCACATCCCTTTGGAGCAAATATACTCGTCTGGAGGAGATTCATAGACGATATTATCCTGGTCTGGACTGGTAACAGACAGGATTTGAGTTCATTCATACAATTTCTGAATACAAATGAACTAGGCCTCAAATTCACCTTTGAAACCAGTCAAAGCGAGATCTCTTTCTTAGATCTAATAATTAAAAAGGATGAAAGAGGGAAAATATGTACATCTACATTTAGAAAAGAAACAGCATCTAATACTTTGCTGAAATGGGAGAGCCAACACTTTGAGCCACTTAAGAGGGGAATTCGTAAGGGACAATACCTCAGGATTTGGAGAAATTGCAGTTCAGAGGAAGAATTTAAAATTGAAGCGAACAAACTCAGGGAACGTTTCAAAGCAAGAGGTTACCCTAATAGAAGCCTAAAGTTGGCCTATAAACATGCTATGAACTGCAATAGAACCGATCTGCTAAATATAAATAATAGCAAAGCTCAAGGTAAAATGTGTACTCCCATTAATAACACTATATCTAATGAATCTAAGATTACTAGATGTATAATGACATTTGGTCACGACTCTGAAATAATTAGAAACATCCTTTCTAAACACTGGCATCTCCTTACAAGTGACAAAGATCTTAAAGACACTCTTACTTCTAAAGCAAGCATCACTTATAGAAGAGGAATGAACATTAAGGATATGCTTGTTCACAGTGTATACACAGACAAGAAATTTGAACCTAAAACTTGGCTCCAACCACTAAAGGGAATGTATAAATGTGGGAATTGCAAATTTTGCAAATTTGTGAGACCCTGCAAACATTATACACATCCGATAAATGGTACCACTTTTGATATTGATAATTTTTTCAATTGTAAATCATCAGGAGTGATATATATAGCTACTTGTTCATGTAACAAGATCTATGTAGGGAAAACCTGCAGGGAATTCCGTTGAAGATTGGGGGAACATATATATTCTATTAAGAACGAATATGACACTCCCATAGGAAGACATGTGAAATACTGTCAAAACAATAATCCGGAAGTACTCAAATTTTGTATTATTGATTCTGTGAAATCAGGACCTCGAAGGGGTGATTTTCAAAATAAATTACTACAGTGTGAATCAAAATGGATTTACAAATTAAGAGCACAAGTACCTGATGGCCTAAACGAAGGCTTTTCTTATACGGCCTTCATTTAGCTTATGTGTTATTTTCATCTCACATGAGTTGTCCATATAGGCACCTTTTTGAGTCTTGGACTTGGACCCTCTGATTATATGAGAAATATAAACAAGTATTTCCTGAATCAGGATCATGGAATATGCACTTTACTTAATTTTATATATATATTTTATTTTTTATTATATATATAATATTTTTTATCCACTGACATCACTTTCTAGGTAGATGTGGCCCACTAATGCGTCACACCTTACCCCTAATAATATTATTATTTACACTTTGGTCTCACGTGACTATGATTTAGTGGTTCATACCATTATACTCACATTTTTTCTTTGTTTTTATCATATATGGCCATATTAGATTCTTTTCTTGCCATTGATTTATTCATGCACTAAGTCACCTTCCACTATGGTCTCACCAATATGTCAGTTTTGACCTAGTTATGTTTTATTACTATGGTCCATATACCCTGGATATTTTATGCCTTTATGTAGCATTTTCAATATATTCAGTTATTTCCACGCACAACAGGCACTTTACCACTTTGTACACCATGATATATTATTATATATGCTCTTTTTAACATCCTATGTCCAGTCACATATCTATCTATTATGGTTCCCTCATTTGCTGATTTTTTTCCATCCACTATGCTGCTATTATATATGGACTATTCTTTCCTTTGTCTAGTCCTATCCTGCTATACAACCATTCATTCATAGGGTTAATTGAGGTGTAGCAATATAGGTAGTACAGGTAACCATGGCTACCATATGCTTTAAATAGCCTCCAGCACCTACACATGCCTTAATCCTTTGAAAAAGACGTTGAATACGTAGAAACATGTTAGGACGTAGGCTAGCGTAACGTGACGTCATCACGCACGACGCAACTAGACAGCGCGAATCTCCCCAGCGCAGGGAGATGCTGAAACACTATACATGAGTATACAGAGAAGTTAGCTTGCCTGGAATGGCCCAAATTATACTTATACCACTAAAATAATCGTGGTATTATACTCTAATAAGAGGAAATGAAGTAACTGGGTATTTAAGAGCCAAAATGCTTGAATGGCCTAAATTATACTTATACCACTCAAATAATTGTGGCACTGCACTTTAATAAGAGGCAATGAAGTATTTGGTGATTTAAGAGCCAAACTATAGAATTTTTGTATGCAAATAGATCTGCTGCTCAGAAGCATACTACCACGCTATCTATATTTTCCTAGTTTATGATATACTAGGTCACACACTCTCATTAGGGAAGTATATTTATATATAGCACAAGTGGATATAGGAAGGTTTGGCCTATTACTTTAACCATATACACCCCTTTTTGTATAATACTTCAAGCCTGTACCCAGTCTTTCTCTGTTTCTCATTTATAATACTGCTTAAAACCCCACTTTATGAGTGATATTTGTCCAGTGGTCATTAGGTTTGCAGTTTTTTCTGTCCAAAGGAATTTGTACAGTTTGGTTTTATATCTTTTCCCTTTTTAAAGTTTTTAATCGTCAGTGTTTTCATTAAACTAATAAAGTTGAACTTTTTACCATTGCCCACTCCTTTTGCTATATATAGGCCCTATAATAACCTAATCTTAACTCAAACTAATGAAAGAAGTATATTCAAATGACATTAATTTACAGCAACTCATAGCAAAAAATAATATGACACTGATACATATGGAACCTGAAGCTCAATCTTTCCCCTTTTTCACTATTCAAACAGACTCTGCATCAACAGCGTCACTCAAGAATTTGCACCGTGGACTGTGAAAGAGGATCACTTTTAAAGAACAGAAAGAAAGAAGAAGAGGTGAGATAGAAAAATACATTACATTCAGCAAAAGACCATGCTTTGCATAATGCAAAATAATAAATATACAATTAACCATTTAAGTTTCTTTTTCAAACAGACACTACAAGAAGACTTAAGATTGGCGGGAGGGGACGCTCTGTCATTCGGACAAGAACAAGACTTCAATCAAGGTATAGTATAACAAGTAAAAATGTTTAATGGCCGCCAATATGAGAAATGAAAGTAAAAAAAAAAAAACCAATACAAATTCAATCACGACCAAAACAACACAGTTCAACAAACTTCACAAAGACCTAAACAATTTCCAAAGAAAGACAGTTGCACAAAAAAAAAGGGGTGGCCACGAAACAGGATAGCATCCCAAACATTAGCAACATACATAAAACTAAAGTATTCCTCCTCTTTACTGTAGAATAACTTCGAGCCATAACCAACAAGCCAAATGCAGCAACCGAAAAGTGGTGAGCACAAAGCAGGATAGAACAAAAAAACGCAACAACATAAAGAAAAGGCAATTAACATTCCTTTTTACTGTCCAACAACATGTAATCCTCACAAAAAAGACTAATTAAGCAAATGGAGCATGCAAAATGTGGTGGACACAAAACAGGATTGTACAAAAAATCACACAGATAGAAAAATAACTTAATATTCATCTTTACTGTTTAACAACCTATAAGCCTTATAAAGAAGCCTAAATAAGCATACCAAAAGTGGAGGACGCTAAACAGGATACTACTGTTAATAGTTACAACACAGATAAAAGATCATTCATAGTCAGCTTTACTCTACAACAACCTTTAACTGTCATCCACAAGCCAAATACAACATCCCAAAAGGGGTGGACACAAAACAGGATAATCCAAAATACATTGAGATCATATAAAAAATGTCAAAAAAAAATAAATAATTACATTAAAAAAATGGATAACTGTAATATACAAATACAAATAAAGTATTTTAAAGTGGTGCACAAAAAACAGCATAGCAGAAGAATTCACGATAATAGAGTAGACCCAAAAAATTAACTATGCTATTCATGAGAAATACATTCCAATAAAATAACATTTTGCTTTTTCTTTTACAACAGACACTGCGTGAAGACCATCGCACGAAGACTTACAACAGCGGATCAAGAAATATTCTGCTG
This sequence comes from Discoglossus pictus, assembly GCA_027410445.1. NCBI lineage: Eukaryota > Metazoa > Chordata > Amphibia > Anura > Alytidae > Discoglossus > Discoglossus pictus. Next base: position 289,754,114 of record CM050166.1, read on the forward strand.
GAAATCACACTTCAAACAAGGTACAGTATAACAAGTAAAAAAAGAGAAAACTAAATAAACATGTTTGCTCTGCATCCATGTCAAGATAAAAAACAAAATTAAACCAACAACAATAGGCACCACTAATTATCAGCTTTAACAAAATATTACTGACACATTTGTCATTTACCTGCTTATTGCCTTTTACGTACAACAACGTTTAACAGTAAACCCAAACTTCAAACTATCAAAAAAAAAAAATAACCAACATAAAACAGCATAGTCCAAGAAATAGTGAAAACACATACTAAATAAAACATTTTATTCTCAATTCCCAGCCCTAATGTACAATGTTAAGCACAAAACCTAAGCACACACATAAAATAGAATACTACAACAAATTCTACTAACACCAAACAAACAACAATACAAACCTTCTTTTCACAGCCACAACATATAAGCCTTTAAGTAAAATATAAGAATACTATTACAACAATCCCCTGCAGGACGAATTAGAAAGACCAATTTTTGCCCTCTACTATGCCTCTAAGCCAAAACTACAACATAAAAAGCAATTAACAAACAAAACAAAAACTACATTTCAATTAACACTATAAACCTACTACATCTACAATAAGCTATAATGCAATTACCTTGAGTGTGCTATGCATCTAAGGCAAAAATTACAACCTACAAGAGAGAAAGTAAGAGCAAAAAATAAAACACACTCATTTAACAATAGAAAGAAATTCAGCTACGATGAACTACAATCACATACAAACAAACTGTTGCAAATAAAAGATTTCATAAACCAACTTAACATCTCAAACTAAACTAATGATACATTATTTTCTTTTACAGATTAAGATGGCTGATAACGAGACCAAACAAAAAAAAGATAAGACGTCAAGCTAGAGAACGACAACAAAGATGGGCAAACTAGCAGACACCGGAGTAGAATGAAATTCAACGCGAAAAAGAACGCAAAAGAATTGCAAGCAAAAGACTATCACCTGCAAAAATAAAAGATACACGAAAAAAAGCCACTAAAAAAACAAAGCATTTAGAACCTGTTCCTGAAACATCACATGACATGATGAATTACAAACTGAAACTGATATTTGCTTTGCAAATTTTCCTTTACTCAAATCTATAGCAATAGAGGGTTCATAATTGTGGGGACATGAATACTCAATGTCAGTTTTGTGGGGCTTATCATTTTAAACAGGAAAGACCCAGAGATGGCCAATTCATTAGTTGCTGTCAAAAAGGCAAGGTCAAACTTCCTGAAAGAAAACAATACCCAATATATTTACAAAACATTATGACTGAACCTACTTTTCCAAACTACAAAAATGTCAAGACAAACATAAGATCCTACAATAGTGCCATATCCTTTGCATCTATGGGGGCAACATTAGCTGCTAATGTACCAGGACATGGTCCTTACTGTTTTAAAGTCGAAGGCCAAATTTACCATCAGACTTCCCATTTACATCCAGAGGAAGGAGAGCAAAGAAAATTTGCTCAACTTTATGTCCAATGACATATCCCATTTTTTTCCCACACAGAGAAGCAGGTTGGCAACCAAAATTAACCCTTCCCAGTTACCCAAATGCTAAAGCCAGAATGCAAAATAATGTTTCTATGCTTGCATTTAAAGTAGCTCAAATTGCCATCCGAAATACATTTAATCCAATTTTATGTGGTTGAAAACTAACACAACAATGGATTATTGATTCCTATTTGCAAGTTGAGGCCAATAATTTAAACTTCATAAAATATCAACAAGATAAACTATGTGTAGAACAATATTGTGGATTAATGGACTATGTTGCTGAGGTGGCTACAAGCAGAGACATTTACCATCTTCTTTTCAGGGATCTCCTCGAAATATGAGAGAAAGATACAATGATGCCATGGCTATTGTCACCAAATTTGGAAAACCCGATTTATTTATTACATTTTCATGTAATCCCCAATGGCCAGAAATTACACAAAACTTACTTCTTGCCCAAAGTCCTTGATGATTGTAACTCATCGCATGATTCATGGACCCTGTGACGAGCTTAATCCACAATCACCATGTATGGAAAATAAAAAATGTTCCAAAGATTTTCCAAAAGATTATAGAGACAAAACTTATGCCAATTGTGATGCTATCCACTTTATATCCACTTTATAGAAGAAGAGAAGGAGATAGTGCGGTTATTCGTGGCAAAAAGATTGACAATAGATATGTGGTACCCTACAATCCACGTTTACTCATGAAGTATATTGCACACATTAATGTAGAAGCCTGCACTTCCATCAAATTCATTAAATATGTGTACAAATATATTTACAAAGGCTATGATGCAGCTACTGTAGTCGTCAAAAGTACATACAACCCTGAAAGCACTGAGTTAGTACATGATGAACTTGCATCTCATGTAGATGCTCGCTATGCAGTATATAGATGAGCAGTACATTTGCCACAAAGACATTTAGTGTATTTCCATGCTGGAAATGAAAGTAATGCATTGGCCCAAAGTGAGCATCGTCACACTACACTAACTGCATGGTTTGAATTAAATTCTACAGATTCCCAACAACACAATTCTTATATATTGAAATTCCATATAACTATGTTTTTGTGAATGGATTATGGAGACCAAGAAAAAGCCATGGAAATAAAATAATCCCAAGAATTTACACAGTCAGTCCAACAGACCTTGAACGTTTCTGCTTACGACTATTACTTTAAATGTTCCTGGAGCACAAAGTTTTGAACCCTTAAGAACTGTTAATGACATAGGCCCTCATTCTATTATCGGCCGTAAATCGGCCGCAAAGCTGCGATTCCTTTACCTTGCAATATCCCCTTGCGGCCGGCCGCATATCTTGCAACCGTCCGTAAGCTCAGAAATCTTTAAAAGCAAATATAAATTCAAGACGGCACTGTAAAGCTCTGTAAATGCTAGGGATCCTAATGGAGGACATGAGGATTAATAGCAACCCCCTCTCAAGCTTGCACATCAGCCCAAATCCGAGATTTCATTAACTGTTTATGTTCCGGCCGCAGCGTGGGCGGGTCTGAGGTGCTCTAAGCCCTCTGGACTTTTTCCACGGATATTTGACATAAATTAAAAACAAATTATTTAGGGATTTGAGTGTAGGGGAATGTTGTGCTATGAATGCTAACACCTACAATCACTTTATCGTCTCCTCAGAGTGCAGGATGGCTTGATTATGTGCATAATTGTGTGCTTGCGGGACCTTTTTGCTGCAAGTAAGCTGCGGCTCGGTTTTAGCCTTGCAGAGAGGGTTCCCGGAGCAATTGAATAGCAACCGGGATTTTCTTGCGGCCGAAACTCTTGCGGACGTTTAAGATCAAAGGCTTTCCTCCGGCGCGTGCGGCCGCAAGGGATAACAATGCGCCGGCCGCAAGCCTGCCGGAGTCCCCGGCCGGAAGGGAATAGAATAGGCAAATAGCTTGCGGCCGGTCCTTGCGGCCCCTCATCTCCTACGGCCGATAATAGAATGAGGGCCATAGTATATGAATCCTTCCATTTAGCTACAAGACATAGAAACTTACCAGCTGATGATACAGAATGGGAAAGATGTCTAGAAGAAGCAGCACTATGTCAAATGCCACGGCAGATGAGGAACAATTTGCATTCATTTGTATCTTCTCAAATGCTCCAAATGCATTAGCTTTGTGGGACACATTTAAAAGTAATATGGCTGAAGACTTTATGCAATAATACAATGAACCTACATTACAATTGCAAGCATTTAATGCCATCAAAAATGCACTAGATGATGACATGGTCAAAGAGCGTTATTTCTATCTTGATGGACCTGGCAGATCAGGAAAAACATATCTATATAATGTATTAATGAGTTTTGTACGAGCACAAGGTCAAATAGCACTGGCATTTGCCACAACTGGAATTGCTGCACTTTTGTTAGAAGGTGGAAGAACTGTACATAGTGGGTTTAAACTGCCAGTGGCTATTTTAGAAACCTCAGTGTCAGATATTCGCATGACATCATTACAAGCCAAAAAATTAAAAAAAATAAATTAATTATAATAGATGAGGCCACAATGATGTCATGCTATGCCCTCCAATGTATTGAGCGTTTGCTTTGTGAAGTCATGGATAATACTTTTCCATTTGGTGGAAAGGTAATGTCTTTAAGTGGCGATTTTAGACAAACATTACCTGTCGTTGTACATAGAAATTGAACTGACATTATCGAAACCTGTATAAAGTCAAGCACACTATGGAAACATTTTACCCATCTTCAACTGCAACAAAATATGAGATCAGAAGGCCAAAATTATTTCAATGATTGGCTTATTAAAATTGGAGAAGGCAGAACAGAAAAAATACTAGATTTACCTGACGACACTGGTCACATCCCACCCCATATAATTTGTCACCAAGATCTTATATCGGCTATATTTGAAGGTGCCATAAATAACCAGGAATATTCAGAGCTTGCCAACCAAGTCATACTAACCTGTAAAAATAAGGATGCATTAATCCTCAAGAATTAAATCTTTAAAAAAATTAATGCAACCCAAAGAAATTATCACAGTGCTGATTCTGTACTTGCTGATGACAAAGAAAGTCAGGCAAACTTTTACACTGAATTCATAAACTCATTAACTCCTTCTGGAATGCCACCACATATTTTGCAGCTAAAGAAATGTGCAAGTGTCATGTTCCTGCAAAATAGGAACCCCAAAAAAGGCCTATGCAATGGGACAAGATTAATTGTTCAACATTTAAAGGACCATTTCATAGATTCTGAAAATTTAACTGGTACCCATAAAGGAGAGATAGTTTTCATACCAAGGATAGATTTAGCACCAAGTGAAAGTAGTCTCCCTTTTATACTTCAAAGAAGAAAATTTCCCATCATTATGGCATTTGCCATGACCATTAATAAATCACAAGGACAAGCTTTCAAATCTGTGGGGATTTTCTTAGAACAACCAGTATTTGCACATGGCCAATTATACGTTGCCTTATCACGGTGCAAAAATCCACATGCTATTAAAGTTTACATTGAAAACAATGAAAGTCAAGGTGATTTATTAGAGGATGGACTCATTTTTACTAAAAACATTGTCTACTATGAAGTACTTTAACTTTACATCAAACAAACAAAAGCCATGCAAAACTAATTTAAAAGCAAACGCAAAAACCTTAAAAACCACGGTATAACCACAATTTAATTTAAAAAAGTACACACAACTGTCCATTTCCTTCAAAAGGTCATTATTACGCCACAGAAATTAGGTTTACACCAACAATATTTTCCTATTAAACTACATAAAATTGTAAAACACATAGAGAACAGTGGTTACACATCGCAGAACAACTTTAAGGTTTCGGGTTCTCTTTTTAGAGAACCACTTTTCCACAGAGGAAACTCTATGTGCCATTTAAAACAATTACTACACCAACAAACATAGGTCAACCATTGAAAACTACCAATCAATAAAGAATTCAGTCATAATTCATGGAAGTACTGTTTATGCATGATTAGCCCCACAAAACACTTGCCTTGTATTATTTTGACAAAGTATGTTCAAATGTTAATTAACTATGTTACTGTTTATAACGTTACAAGTTTGAAAAAAATATTTTCAAGTTCCTTACTTAAACATATTAGAAAGTTCATGTTAAGAGCACAAGCACGTTTTGTTGCACAATGTAAATGTTGTCTTTTATGTTAAACATTAATCCAGGGAGTAATCCAATCACCAGTTAATGGGGTTGTCAGAACTTTTGTATGAATAAAGTTCTATCTTCTATGGATATTATAGTATAATATGATATTCCAATTATTAACCACTATTTTATATCCAATGTATTAATATTTTATATGCTTTATATATTTATAAATATATATATATATCTATGCATGCAATTCCATTATTTGAATATATCTATGTAAAAGATGTGTTTTCACAGCTTCTCACAAGTGAGTTATTCATGTTTAAATAGTTCTTTGTTCTGAAGAGACAAATATTTGAGTGAATTCCTAAACTAATTGATAAAGGTCTATAAAGGTTATGTTTCTTAGGAATAATGGAATCCTCCCCAAAATTTCACATGTGAAGAATGTGTTACCAGACATTTAGTCTCCTTCCCAGAATAATAAATCTGTTAAGGGGTATCTAACTGATAACCATTCTTAGGACCCAATCTTGTTTATAGGTTGTGGGTCAAAGGGGTCATTAGTTAATTAAAGGTATGAAAATTCAAAGGTCCGAGAGGGCCATCTTATGGTTCAAGGAATAAATGTCTCTATAGAAAAATATATTCACTCAAAAAATTTAAATATGTGATGACATCATGAGAGATTCTATTGGTTACTAGATACTTTAACTGATTTGGGATTCTGATAGGCAAATTAAGTTGGAGGTATAATTATGGATAGAAACAGGATCTGGAGGTGGGGGCTGGAGAGAAAAGAAAGTAGAGCTAGAGGAAAACTTTGATCCCGTGGAAAAGGCCAGACAATTTTGGAATTGACCAGTGGAATCTTGTCATAATTGGTAATGTATAAATTGAATTATTTTATGATATAATTGAAAACCATTACCATAATTTCTCTGTTTGGTTTATTTCTTACCAAAAAGTTATTTGGATTTCATTTTGTCATTGAGATTTATAAATCCGGATATAAATTTTAGTACAAAATTTGATATCTCATTTTCTTTTTGACCAATACAGATAAATTAATTTTACTGAGGTAACTTATCAATTATATTATAAAATACTACATTCCTGTATAGTTATATTATACTATAATTAGACATTATTAGTACATGTTAGACGTTATTTTGGGTAAATTTTTATTAATTGATTTATCTGATTTTATTCTTTGGGTTGCTATTCCAGGTTTTATTGTACATGTGATTGAGATAAACTTTTATATTGAGATTTAAGGATTGTATAGAAGATGTCATAAAATAATAAGTTATACAATATGATGGATTAATTTTCTTTTAATATCTGGCTGGTTATATTTTATTTGCATTTGATTTCATAAATTACATTTTTATCATTAGACTAGTTGATTTTATATTGTCAATAAATGTTATTTTATAAAAAGGAATATGTGTCTATAAATTGATTCTGAACTCAAAATTCATTATTCTATATTATTTAGAAAATAATATGTTGTATTAATCCCGACATATTTGGAGGCACTGCTGAGATAAATATATTTATAGACACGTGGTCAACTATTTAATTGATTTAAAACTTTTTATTGAAAAACACTTGTTAAAAAAAAAATGGCTGAAGGTGTTTTTGGTTCTGAAACAGTAGGAGCATTATCTTTAGATGACATAATTGGTCATGGTAAACAGGGAATGGAGTTGTTAATTAAAACTTTAATTTCAAATGTATATCCTGTTTGTGAGTACAGGGAACAGTTGTCAGAATATTTGGTTAAAATACATCCCGAAATTGATGGTGATACAATTGATGATTGGTTAAAGGATAAGAATTTGTTGACAACTGTGATGAGTACTATAAATGCAATTCAAATTAAATCAGAAAGAAAGAAGCATTTAGCTAGGTTATCTACTGTTTGGATGGAATTAGCCAGAAGCTGGAAATATCAAAATTCCCAAAAAGAAATTACCATAAAAGATTTAAATAATCAAATCCACGAAGTCTCTATAACTTGTCAAACTTTAAGAGATTTACATGGAGAAAAAACGCAGCTAGCAGAGCAGCAGTTTATCAAAATTAAAGAATTAAGGAAAAAAAGTTGTAGAAACGACAGAGACATTTAACGCAGCTCAAGATTGAAATGGTAAATATTCAGAGAAATGTGATGAATTACAGGCAATAATAGATGAATTGGTAGCTGAGCGTGCAAAAGATACAGGTGAGGAAAGTCAAAAATCAGTTCAATTTGAGGAATTGTCTTAGAAATGTGAATACTTAAATGAGAAAGCTGAACATGCTGATAAATTAGCGCGAAAGTATGTTCAGGCTTGTCAGGACTTAAAAATAGAACAGAAGAAATTGCAACAAAAGATTGAATTCTTAACTCAAGAATTAACTTATAAGAAAATTCATGAGGCTGAGATATTTGTAGAGAATAAAGAGATCCAAAAACAACTGACTGTAGCTAGGAAAGAGATAAAACAATACCAACAGGATGTTGAAAATCTAAAAATGGATTTAAATAGGGCTCAAGATTATGCCTCAAGCAAAATTGTGATAAAGGACTTTAGTGATTCTGAGGAAGAATTAAAAGTAGTACCTTCAAGGAATAAACATAAACGATCACCCATAAAAACTTTACATAGCTCTAAAAATGAAACTGATAGTGATGAAGATGTACGATCAATTAAAAGACTCTCTTTCAATGAGAAAGCCCAGGCTATAAGAAAATTAATCGAACCCTACACCAAAAATTCAAAATTGTCCTTAGAAGACCACCTTGATTCATTAGAAAGTGTGATGGTTGAACTAGGAATAAGGGGGGCTAATGATAAAATATCATACCTCGCTTGGTCATTTGATAGCTCTTATACCTCATTTTTCACCTCTCTCCATGATAGCGATATAAATGATTGGGAGATATATAAATCTGAGGTGAGAAAATACTTTTCTCAGTATAAAAAGCAGTTCATAATCTCAGATGTAAGCCTGACGAAAGTCCAAAATAATTTTTAATCACATTAAAACACACCTATAGACAGACTGCAATAATAAAAACAGACTTAGAATCGCATGAATTTAAGAGAATTTACTTCCATGCACTACCTTTGTATGTTCAGAGAAATATGGCGCGTGATTTTGATGACGCCAAGCCTTTAATTTGGTTGGTAAATGAATGTACTAAAATATATGAGATTCAGCTTGATGATGGGAATAATTATAAGTGAAGGGAGAAATGTAATAGTCAAAATGTGGCAGAAATTTCCGTTAAACCTAATCTACAGCATGAGACAGGTACAAAATCTTACACAGATGTGGTTAAAGGTTCAAACAAATCAAGTCAGGCACAGTCATCATTTAGGCCAGTAAAAATTGCAAGTGAAAAATATCAAAATGCAAATAGTGATTCTTTTTATGTTAGTCCAAATTACATGGGAAACAATCCTATTAAAAATTATGTCTGGAGTCCAAAATCTCCTAGTGCAGAAGGAAGATTAACCCCTCCAATGCCCAATACTTCAAATTATTCAGAGAGTCAAAGGGTTAAAAGATATAACCAAAATCAAAATTCTAAACCATCATCTAATTTAGAAGAGCAGGTTAAAATTTTGACACAACAAATGGCTGCATTTATGGCAGGATTTAATACTCAGTCAGTGAGAAATAATCCAACCAAAGATGGTCAAAATTCCCAAAGCCAAAGCCAATGACTGAATACTAATTGTCAAAATAGATTAGTGGTCAATAACACAAACAGAAGTGATACCTGTGAATCTCTTGATTCAAATAAAAATATAAAAATATGTTCTAAAAAAGAATGTTAATGATTTATTTCTTCTCCCTGAGTATCCTTTCTCTTCAGAAATTCCTATTCAGCAAGGAAGGGGTGTTTGCAAAACCAAGGAAGATGACACAGAAAATATAACTGTTGACCCTTTAAGTTCACAGGAGGTAACACAGATTGAACCAGAGTTTACCGGTAAAGGGTTAATAGCTGAAGTAGGAGAAGAGCATTGCAATGTCATGACAAATTATTTATTACCTGTTCAGTTTATTGAAAATGAAACAAATGTTAATCAGGAAATTGCTGATAGTCCTACAGAAATAGTTATAAATTGGATAGATCATACTCCACAATCTGACTTCTTAAATAAAAATAAACAATGGAAGAAGTTAGAGATGTTAAGACATACACATTTCTTATGTGAAATGGAGGAAATACAGAACCGATATTATGTTTCTGTTGGTATACAGAATGTTGAAACCTTAAATCATAAAGCATTAGTTGATACAGGTACTCAAGTCACAGTAATTTCCAAAGATACATATGAGGAAATTGATAGTAGAGCCAAAAAGAAAGCTATTCTGAAACCATTTGTTGGAATTGTTAGAAATTTTGATGGTATTAAAGTTAATACTGTAGGCCATGTGTGGTTAGATATCAGAATAGGAAATAAACAAATGAAACATCCAGTTATTATAGTGGATATTCCTAGTTACAAAATTATAATTGGGACTGATTTACTTAGAAGATTTAGTCCAGTAATTGATTTTATTGAAGGGGTGATATGGTCACAAGTAAAATTTCCCATCAATTATGATCAGGTTAAACAACCTCATATGCAAAGAAATTGTCATGTTATTGAGAAAAAAGAGGAATCAGTAGAGATTCATTTCCAAAATAATCAAATGCCTGAGATGACAGTAATTAAATGTAAAGACATTAATGAAGAACAAGTAAATAATGAAAATGTGATCCAAATTGATCAGGCGCATATTAAAAATATTCAAATAGAGGGAAATGTATTAACTATCTCTTTAAATAAGAACGATTCTAAGCCTTTAAACATAAGTGAAGACTCTAGATTTCTAGTGGAAATAGAAACCAATGATGAAGGTTTATTTATTCCTGTTGATATTCCAGGTATGAGAAATTCTCAACAAGCAAAACTAGCTCTAAAACATGAGCATAGCTATGTTAATGAGAGCTTATTAAAACAAATAAAGAATACTAATTTAATCCGAAATACACAACCCGATGATCAATGGGTATATAAGATAGATCATGAAACTTCAACTAATGCTATTATGGCAAAATGTTTATTACCTCTTTTCATTGGGGGTAAAAGGGTTATGCACCTATTCTTAGTTATTGAGGGTTCCCAATATCCAATCTATGTTGGAAATGATTTATTACATCGCTTTGCATCTCAAATTGATTTGATCAATAATGTTATTTGGTCTAGACTACAGGATAAGCCCTTAGAATTCCTAAATGACTCAGAAGCATTGAAATCTGCACAACAAATGCCTTATGCAGTAACCGTGCAAATGGAACAAAGTGTTACAATACCAGAGGGGGTGGCACAATTTCCTCTCCCTTTACAGGTAAAAAGGATCAAAAGATTAAAGGTATTGATGCCTTTGTAAATCTTAGTCATCAGATGCAACGAAAAGGCCTCACCCTCATTCATACACCTCTAATTACTACAACACAGATATCTTTATCATTATTCTGGTAAATAACACAGCATCCCATCCAATACATTTGGAAAAGGGATCCCTAATAGGTATGGCTATAGATTCTGAGTATTTTACTTCTGAGTTTATGAATTTTGTTATTGGTTTGATACCAGAGAATTATGTAAATGATGACCAGATTATGGATCAGTGTTTTGACATACAACCTGAGGGATTATTTACTGTTCAGTCTATTTATCCTTTTAGTTTCACTGAAAGTAACTGTGATATTATGGATAATGAACTTATTTTTAACCAAAACATTGATGAAGAAGAGTATGAGAAATATCAGAACACTGAGACGCAGGTAAGTATGATCACTACTGATTTGTCTACACAATTGGAGGAGACTTATGAGATTAGTCAGCCTGACGTATTCCCTGGGTTTAGAGAAAGATAGCCTTAGCTAGCGGATGTTCTAATGACATTGAGCGCCAAAAACTAAGACAAGTATTAATTGATTACCAAGATATGTTCTCTAAGGATTCATATGATTGTGGTTTGACAAATTTACATGTCACTAAAATGAAAACTGACCCAAATATGCCACCTGTATTTGTGAAACAATATCGACTCCCTCTTGCTTGTTATGAATCATTGGCAGATATTATCAAGAACCTAGAGTTTAGGGGGATTATTAGACCGGTGCACAGTTCTTTTAATAACCCTATTCTAGGTGTCTTGAAACCAAATGGAACCTGGCGTTTATGCGCTGATTTGAGACAATTAAATAAACGGGTGTACATGTCTGCATGGCCCGTTCCATATATCGATCAATGTTTAGCAAAAATACAGGGATCTAAATTATTTACTATGCTTGATTGTGCCCAAGGTTATTGGACCATTAAAGTAAGTGAAGAGGACCAATATAAACTGGCCTTCACCTTTCTGAAACAGCAATATACATGGACTAGAACCCCATTTGGTTTTGTAAATTCAGGGCATGAGTTTGCTATATTTTTACATAAGGCAATGCCTGACGCTCAAGAGCGAGGGACATTAACATATGTAGATGATATCTTGATTAAAAATAACGATTTTGATAAACATATTTTTTAAATCAGATATATTCTAGATCAATTGAAGCATGCAGGAGTTAAACTGTCTCTTCAAAAGGCACAATGGTGCCGCAGTAAAGTTAATTTTTTAGGCCATGAAATAACTCCTGAAGGTATAAATCCACAGAAAAAGAAAGTGGAAGCTCTTCTTAAAACCAGAACCCCTACAAATTTAAAAGAATTAGGATCATTTTTAGGTATCACCAATTATTCTCGTAAGTTTATTGATAACTATGCAGAGGTAACTAGGCCTCTCATTCGATTATTAAAGAAAGGGGAGCCATGGCAATGGGGGGAAATTCAAAATCAAGCCGTAAACGAATTAAAACAAAAACTCAGCCAGGCTCCTTGCCTACTTTATCCTAAAATAGGTAAACCATTCTTTTTAGAAACTGGATATACTGATTTTTGTTTGAGTACCGTTCTATATCAGAAATATGACCAGCATAGTAAAGTTATTGCGTATGCAAGTAAGACATTATCACCTGTAGAGGTAAAGTTTAATGACTGCGAGAAAGCTCTGTTTGCTACAGTATGGGCCCTACAGAATTTCCGAAATTTTATTCAAGGTGAGAAAATTATAGTAGAAACCGCTCATCAACCATTACAATACATTCAGAGTGATAAAATTAGAGCCAGTAATTTGTCAAATAGCCGTATAACCGCATGGACTTTATCCTTACAAGGATGGCCTTTGGAAATTAGATATGCACAGAATAAGAGGAATCCAGTGGCCCAAGGGTTAGCTGATTTACATGATTGTACCGCCAAGGATCCTCTTAGAGAAAATTGGTCCGAAATGGACCTTATGAAGGAATACAAATTATCTCCCCATAAGGTATATGAAGAGGTATTGTGTAATACTTTACCCACAGTTTACGTGGATGGATGTGCATATCATATTTCATATTAAGGAGGGGGCAGATAACAAATTGGTTGCAGGAATCGGTAATGTATGGAAAGACAATATCCCAATTCCACCTGAGAGTTATAAAATAGGATCTAAGACTAGTCAAATATCAGAATTGGTAGCCGTATATCACGCTGTCCAAACCGCAATAGAGCATGATCTTAAGGAATTAGTGATCATCACTGATTCGGAATATGTCCGTAATAGTTTTGTAGAATACTTACAGGTATGGAAACATAATGAAATGACAAGTGCCCGGAAGAAACCAGTGAAACATGGTAAGTTAATACATGCTATTGATGAGATGGTAATCGCTAATGGAATGACTATATATTGGAAGAAGACAAAGGGCCACTCAAAAGTAATGGGACAGGATAAAAAAGGAAATGATTTGGCTGATAAGTTGGTAAAACAAGGTGTCCTAAAGGGGGAGCTTGTTGATGTGGGTCATCTTTTGGGTCCATTTCAAATTCAGACTATAACAAGACAACAAATCCAAAAGAGTACAGAATTGTCTACAGCTCAATGGTTCCAGGATACTCCCAATTCTAAATTAAACAGTAGTCAGAAAGAGAATCCAATCATAGGTATATTTTATAATCATATACAAGATCCAGCTAAATATCCTCTGAGTGAGATAGATGTTGTAGGTAAAGAAGACCTGAGAGTTTTAATGAAGTCAAAAACCCAATTTAGCATCTTAGATGGATTGCTTATTCGTACATCTAAGAATTGAATACAGCAGTGGGTGGTTCCTACTTTATATAGAGGTCTAATGTTACAACATGCCCATGATGCCCCAACATCAGGTCACAGAGGGGATAAAATCACCTATGGAATACTGCAAGATTTTGCGTACTGGCTACACATGTTGAAAGATATCCAGACATATTGTCAGGGATGTTTGGTATGTCCCCAAAATCAACCTAATACACCTACCCATAGAGCTCCTCTTCAGAAAAGAGGGATGTCTATGCCCTGGTCAGATATCCAAATAGACTTTATTGGTCCAGTAACAACATCATCTAGGGGTAATAAATATATGCTAATGGTGACATGTCTATTTACCAACTGGGTAGAGTGCCTTCCAGCCACAAATTGTAGAACTGAAACTGCTGCAATGTTATTAATTAACCATGTCTTTTCCCGTTTTGGTTTACCACAACGAATTGAGTCTGATCGTGGATCTCACTTTACCAGTGAAGTAATGAGCCGTATGTGGAAAATCCTAGGGGTTAAGAGAAAATTACATATTTCTTATCGTACTGCTTCTAGTGGTAATATGGAACGGTACAACCAATCCATTATTAGTATTTTAAAGAAATTTGTGAAAGAATCAGGTAAAGACTGGGATATAAAATTACCTTTAGTGTTAATGGCTATAAGATCTACACCTAGTACTGCAACAAAAATGTCGCCATTTGAATTAATGACGGGGAGACGTTTGGTACTCCCACAACACCTTATTTAAAGGAACCCAAGACCATAATTTAGTGAATGCTGCTACAACCCATCAATATATAGAGGATCTGAGGAAACACTTACAGCAGGCATTTGCTTTTGCGCAAAGAAATTTAGAGAAATCTGCTGTAAGTACTAAAACTTATTATGATCTAAAGACATCCAAAAAGGAGTACGAGATCACAGATCAGATATATTTGTACAACTTTCAACGAAACCAAGTGAAAGAGAAAAAGTTTTTGCCTTCATGGAAAGGACCTTATACTATTCTTGACAACATTTCACCTGTTGTATACAAAATACAAATTCCAAAAAATGGTGAAATGGTTGAAAGATGGGTTCATATTAATCAAATAAAAAGTGTTCACCCAAGATCTCAATTAAGAATCATTAACGATATTCCTGATGAATAATGTGACTTTGAATACCCTGTCTAATTAGATTATTCTATTTTTACATTGTATAGAATACATTATTAAAACTTTTTGTTTTTATTTTCTAGTTAAAAAAAAGAAAAGAAAAAAAAAACACAAATTAGTGATGATGAAGAAAAAAAAAAAAACAGCTCTGATATGGGTGATGCTGATCCTATGCCAAGAGGTCCGAATGGAACCTATTGTGGAACCAGGCCCTTCTTCAGGAATTCTTATCCAAGAGGCTCCAGGGTTTTTTCTCACCGGAAGGAGATTGACATGCAAAAGATTTTCGGGAGCGTGGATTCACAAACAGTGATTGAAAGGCAATTTAACATATCTAACATACAGATCGAGGAAACCAAAGTATAGTATCATGAACACAATGATCGATCACAAGCTACTGTAAAGGAGATGTTGGAACAATTAAGGAAAACTTTTATTCCTGAGTCTTACAATTCCAACAGCCGACGTCCGAAACGATTTATCGGTTTCCTTATTGGGGCTGCGATAATGACTATACTTGGAGCTGTTATAGGTACCACTATGTCAGTAGCAAACTCTGTATCTATTGAAACATTAAATAAGGAATCTAGGGAACTTCGGGATTCCTTGAAGATGGTGCAGAAAGAATTGGAGCTCCAAAAACAGAATCTAAATGACTTAATAACTGTAGTGAATGAGACTATTGTTACTACAAATTTGCATTCCAAGCTTATTTCCCATTCATTTGACTTGCATAGGAAGTACAGCATATCAAGGGTTGAGTCTCTGTTTTTCCGGGAACCAGTTACTTTTATTACTATTTGTGCCCAGGAAAACTATTTGTTCACGACGCCACGCATGCTTTGTGTGGAGTAAATTATATGATGCATGCATTTAAAAAGTGTCAGGTAGTTATGAGTAAATCTGAGGATCTGATTTCTACTAAGGCTATGAGGGTGCAAAATAAATGGTTAGTTAGTACGTCATTAACTAACATGAGTATTTCTTACCCTGCTCATGGCACACTTACTGTGATGCCTCTGGCATATAGAGTATCATTCATTAAGGTTCTAAGAGATACTGTTATTACTATAGGTGAAGTGACTTTATTTTACATTGATACAAGTATCCAAGAGGGGGAAGTAGAAATCATAGATGCT
Source organism: Discoglossus pictus (assembly GCA_027410445.1). Taxonomy (NCBI): domain Eukaryota; kingdom Metazoa; phylum Chordata; class Amphibia; order Anura; family Alytidae; genus Discoglossus; species Discoglossus pictus. Next base: position 289,770,287 of record CM050166.1, read on the forward strand.
TTTCAAAATCAGGATATCCCTATTGATACCGATCTAAAATTACTCTTAGATCATAATCCTAATCATACCATTGATATGGTTATCAGGAGGAATATTATTACCATAGATAATCAAAATCTTTCTTCTAAAGATATGGAGATCATAGCCAACCGAGACTGGATAGGCACAATTATGTTTGTCCTTATTTCAGTTATTGTGTTTGTCATAGTTTGGATGAGTGTTATTACATATTTGGTATGTATGAACACGAAAATGAGAAATACTGTCCCTCTCACTATCCAAATTAATACCGATCAATCAACTGTATAAAAAAAAAAAAACAATGTCATATTTACAACTGTAATAATATCACCTACTTTATAAATAGCGATATTATTTCAGAGAGGGGGTTATTTCAGAACTTTTGTATGAATAAAGTTCTATCTTCTATGGATATTATAGTATAATATGATATTCCAATTATTAACCACTATTTTATATCCAATGTAATAATATTTTATATGCTTTATATATTTATACTAGCGTATTGCCCGTCAAAAAATGACGGCAATGAGATGTGTATGTTTGGAAAGTTGTATAGTTATTAATATACATATGGAGCACTTTGCTCCATAAAAAAAGGGGTCCGTATTAACGGCTCGCCTCGCTACGCGAGGCTCGCCTGCAATGAGCGCCTGCGGCGCTCATTGCCAAAGTGCTCCGTATTAACGGGGCAAAAAATGTTTGGAAAGTTGTATAGTTATTAATATACATATGGAATTGTAAGGTAGCTAATGGTGTTTTGTGTGTACTACTGAAATATATAAGTTAAAATAATAAATAATTAATGAATGACTATACTTTACCAATTTGTATGCATTGTGTTTAAGAGCTGGCAATCTGTAGTGATGTTGCAGCAGCATTGGTGGTGTGGAGGTGCTGTGTAAGCGTTTAGAACGTGTGCAGTGTAATAGTGTGCGTGCGCAAGCTGAAACCGTTAGCGTAGTACTTTAGTTCCGCATTATCGTAAAATGGCGGGTAATGTGTGTTATGCGTCTTAGCGGATAATCCGTACGTGATTTAATGGGCAGTAATGTGTAGTATGCGTCTTATCGGATTATCCGTACGTGTTTTCCGTGGTTATAGTGCTGTAGCCTCGTTTTCGTTTTTTTCGGCCGCCATTTTTTCTCTCGCTTCGAGACTTTTTTAGTGTCTAAACTGTTTTATTTTTAATAAAATGAAGGTGTAACTTGTTTTTTTGAGGTCGTGGATGCTCCCTCTTGCTGTCGGTAAGCTTTTTATGTATGTGCTGTGTGTATTTATTGTGATTGTATTTTTTTTTCCTGTTCGCGAGTTGCGGCCGTATTTTTGTTCTGCGTTTTAACGCTGATTGGCAAAGTGCTCCGTATTAACGGCTCGCCTCGCTACGCGAGGCTCGCCTGCAATGAGCGCCTGCGGCGCTCATTGCCAAAGTGCTCCATATTAACGGCTCGCCTCGCTACGCGAGGCTCGCCTGCAATGAGCGCCTGTGGCGCTCATTGCCAAAGTGCTATGGTTTAACAGTGTAACGGCTCGCCTCGCTGCGCGAGGCTCGCCCGGCGATGAGCGCCTGCGGCGCTCATCGCTAAGCCCGCAAAGTCGTACGGACCACGCAAACAGCGTGACGACGACTCGTAGTAAGACAATTATAATATGTGATATATATATATCTATGCATGCAATTCCATTATTTGAATATATCTATGTAAAAGATGTGCTTTCACAGCTTCTCACAAGTGAGTTATTCATGTTTAAATAGTTCTTTGTTCTGTAGAGACAAATATTTGAGTGAATTCCTAAACTAATTGATAAAGGTCTATAAAGGTTATGTTTCTTAGAAATAATGGAATCCTCCCCAAAATGTCACATGTGAAGAATGTGTTACCAGACATTCAGTCTCCTTCCCAGAATAATAAATCTGTTAAGGGGTATCTAACTTATAACCATTCTTATGACCCTATCTTGTTTATAGGTTGTGGGTCAAAAAGGTCATTAGTTAATTAAAGGTATAAAAATTCAAAGGTCCGAGAGCGCCATCTTATGGTTCAAGGAATAAATGTCTCTATAGAAAAATATATTCCCTCTAAAAATGTAAATATGTGATGACATCATGAGAGATTCTATTGGTTACTAGATACTTTAACTGATTTGGGATTCTGATAGGCAAATTAAGTTGGAGGTATAATTATGGATAGAAACAGGATCTGGGGGTGGGGGCTGGAGAAAAAAGAAAGTAGAGCTAGAGGAAAACTTTGATCCCGTGGAAAAGGCCAGACAATTTTGGAATTGACCAGTGGAATCTTGTCATAATTGGTAATGTATAAATTGAATTATTTTATTTTATGATATAATTGAAAACCATTACCATAATTTCTCTGTTTGGCTTATTTCTTACCAAAAAGTTATTTAGATTTCATTTTGTCATTGAAATTTATAAATCCAGATATAAATTTTAGTACAAAATTTGATATTGCATTTTCTTTTTGACCAATACAGATAAATTAATTTTACTTAGCTAACTTATGAATTATATTATAAAATACTTTGCCATAATTGTGTTATATTTAATACATTCCTGTATAGTTATATTATACTATAATTAGACATTATTAGTACATGTTAAACGTTATTTTGGGTGAATTTTTATTAATTGATTTATCTGATTTTATTCTTTGGGTTGCTATTCCAGGTTTTATTGTACATGTGATTGAGATATACTTTTATATTGAGATTTAAGGATTGTATAGAAGATGTCATAAAATAATTTATACAATATTATGGATCAATTTTCTTTTAATATCTGGCTGGTTATATTTTGTTTTATTTGCATTTGATTTGACATTAAATTGTTATCATTAGACTAGTTGATTTTGTTATTGTCAATAAATGTTATTTTATAAAAAGGAATATGTGTCTATAAATTGATTCTGAACTCAAAATTCATTATTCTATATTATTTAGAAAATAATATGTCGTATTAATCCCGACAGGGTCAGGAAGGAATTAATTTTTTCCCCGCTTTGATACAATTGGCTACGTTTCAAAGAGGGTTTTTACTGTTTGCTTCCTCTGGATTCCATGTATATTTAAGTTAACAATTCTTGAGATAGAACTTGCAGATTAAAAAAACATTACCTCAAGTTTACAATACTAATTAATTTAAAGTTCAACTGTTCTTACATTCAAATGTTAATACTTTTACTACAAAATGCTTTAACAGTTACAAAATGTTACAAAAATAAACATGTTTAATGTCACAATAGTACTTATTTCAACATAATTAAAACCTTCTAAGTCTCAACTACGTATATTATTAACTTAACAACTTTACAAACATACACATCTCATTGCCGTCATTTTTTGACGGGCAAGTTGCTAGTCTTACTTATAAAACAGCCTACAATTAAACTTTGAGAAATGACAAGTACATTTTTCTTTGTATAAGATTTTTATTGCAGTGAACTATATTATAGACTCAGTACTAATGTATGCATTCATTGTTAAATTATACTTACATTAAACAACACAAAACAACATTGTATGGAAAAAAAAATATTCACAAAAAAAACGCTTACTATTTCCTTTTTTCTGCAAGTTAAGCATCAAATTACTGAGTTTTCCAATTAAATGTTGCTCCTATCTAAACAGGTCTATTGGTGAAAAGAAACACATGGCATTAATATCCAATCATATATTTCCACCATCCTAATATAATTCATCTACTTGATTGGTGGAAGGGAGTATAAAAGTGATAACTCATCAAGGGGAAATTTATTCTTTTGGAATGCGTCAAGTAAAACAAGTCAGAAAGGACATGATGTCCTGCTTCATGGGCATCTAAAGTCCATAATCTTTTCATTAACCTGTTCCTTTTTTGCATTTAAAATACTCTCAAACTATTAGAAATTATACTAAGAATTGAATCAATTAGAAATTTTACAACTCAAAAACTGCCAGTATTAAAACTAATCAGCTTCAATTAATTAGCAACCTTGTTAATGTTACCAATAATCAAAAAGAAATAGCAGACTGTCTTCTTATTTATACTTCTATTCCAGATAAGATCTTTTTTTTTAAATATAGTGGTATGTGTTCAATAATGTAATCTCTATACCAAGCTTTTAGACTTCAAAGACAAATAAAGCAGTAATATATACATTGTAATTATATTCCTTGATATCTTTGAAAAATCCCTCTTATAAGTTTGATAATTTTCAAAACAGAATGCTATAACAGGTACATTAAATCATTTGTTGGTAACAGATTAAGGATATTTATATATTCAAAAGAACAGGAAATATTTTAGAATGCTTAGAAAGTTTGTAACTTCATTTACTCTGCTAGAGAGAATTGGTATACACAGCATTGTACATAATATGGTGGAACAATAAAGTGTCAGGAGGTATATAAATTCTACAAATGTGACCAAGATGGGATAACTATTATAACTAATTATTCGACAATGATTTATTGATATATTGTATTGTAAAATGATACATTTATATCCAAACAGATTGCAAAATAAATTGGTATTAGTTATTTCTAGAAAATGTCAGGGTATCATAACTATAAGTACTCACATGAAAATAGATAAGGTACTCTTACAGCCCTATTAAATTCAGGCTAAAACGTAGCTTGTATTGTAGAAAGTAGGACCTACGGCTATTAAATTAGCCTTGTAAAGCAGGCCTGCTGCCGTCAAGCCCGTAACCACTACAATTCCAATTATGCTATTAAATTGCAACAAAGTCACTTGCGAGCACACTACTGCACTTATATGAAAAGTGAAAGTGATGTTAGGTATTAGAATTAATAGTATAACATTCTCAAGCCCGCAAATCGACCCAATAAAATATTTTATTTCATGTATGTTTTTTGTGTTATATCGATCCCGGCAATCAATGTGTTAATACATTTGATGGAACTTGCATGTAATCGAATATCATATTTGCGGGTTTATTAATATTGCATTATGACTGGAATGTGGGTCCGATCGTCACTCTTAATTGAAGCCCGTAGGACTTTGAAATTCAACCTCCATTTTTCACTGACTTAATGATGACAATATCTGTTTCGATTGGCTCCATCTAAACCCATAACTACGGGTTTGCTTCATTGATCATCAACAAAACCGCAAATCCGATGGCTGGCAACTGGTTTACAGGTTTGCGTCTCAAGCTCATAACTCACAGCCCGTTCCAGTTTAATAGCACAGTAACTCAGCCAAAATTCAAGCCTGCGAGCTTCACGTTGCTCTTACGGGGCTGAAATTTAATAGGTCTGTTAGCCCTTTATCAGAGATGTTACAATAATGATTTAGAGATATCACACACATTTTATTAAATTTTCTCAGATAAAAAAGACAAGTTCTCCTTATTACATCACACTTTTCAGATAAGCTTTTTATTGACATATTTACACCAAACAGTAGGTCAATGAAATTAAAAAACAAGAACACTGAGGAATTTAATACTAAGTTGTCTTAAGTTACAACAATTGTAAACATATGTAATCACTCTATAGTGTATATAAAACATAACAATATGAAACACAATTGATTCATATAATTTTAAAAAGATTTTCAACAATTTAGAATTCGTTAAATATAATAAACATAAGGGCAAGTAATCAACCTTTAGGTATTTTTCAGAGATCGTTTTTTTTACTTTTATGTACATTCATTTTTTCCAATTTTTTAAACCTACTTTTCATAACTTTTAACTAATTATAATGAAAAGTTATATGTTAACTATAAACAAAGGGAACCTCACTTGTGCAGGACTATTAACTGTGTTTATTTTTCTAAATCGATCAATCTGTATTTTCACAGATTTTGCACTGACACTAATAAACTGTTGTGTCAGTCTGATTCTATTTTTGTACCCTCATATCTCTGTGCAGCTCATACTCAATACAATACAATTAGTGATGTCCCGAACAGTTCGCCCGCAAACTATTCGCGGCGATTTTGGCATGTTCGGGTTCGCAGCGGACGGCGAACATATGCGCTTTTCGGTTCGCCCCCTATACTTTATCATTGAGGAAACTTTGACCCTGCACCTCACAGTCAGCAGACACATTGCAGCCAAACAGCTGCATACACTCCCTTCCAGAGCCTTCCATCTGAAGGACAGCAACCCAAAAAGCCCTTTTTAGGGCTAGAACATCATTTATTTAATTTTATAATTTTTTGCTGTGTAATCTAATTGCATATGCCTGCCTGCCAGCGTGTGTGTGTGTGACAGGCTAACACCTAACAGCTTATATTGTGCTCAGTGAAATAAAATAACACTTTTTTGACTGTAATAGATTATATAGCAATTGCCTGCCTACAGGCGTGTGTGTGAAGCCTATTGCATCTACTCTGCCAACTTTTGCCAGTGCACAGTGATACGTCTTATCTGGTGCAACCGTAGTGTACAGTGACATAAAACAACACTTTTTTGACTGTAATCGATTGAATATTAGTTGCCTTCCTACAGGCGTGTGTGTGAAGCCTATTGCATCTACTCTGCCAACTTTTGCCAGTGCATAGTGACACTCATATCCGGTGGCACCTTAGATTGCACGCGCAGTGCCCCAAATTTAAAGTGGGAGGACCGACCAAGCATCTTTTTCCATCTCCCGCTTCCAAAAATCCATGCCATATACACGTCCCCTGATAGTGGACGTAACAGGGATTAAACCGATAGGAATAGTACTAATTAACAGTACACACCTTATAATAACGCAGACAGAGGCAACGCATATAATCTTCCATGCTGTGCAGTGGAAGCTCCCAGACTCTGACCTGTGTATAATATTCCATGCTGGGCAGTGGAAGCCTCCAGACTCTGACCTGTGTATAATCTTCCATGCTGGGCAGTGGAAGCCCCCAGACTCTGACCTGTGTATAATCTTCCATGCTGGGCAGTGGAAGCCCCCAGACTCTGACCTGTGTATAATCTTCCATGCTGGGCAGTGGAAGCCCCCAGACTCTGACCTGTGTATAATCTTCCATGCTGTGCAGTGGAAGCCCCCAGACTCTGACCTGTTTATAATTTCCCATGCTGGGCAGTGGAAGCCCCCAGAATCTGACCTGTGTATAATATTCCATGCTGGGCAGTGGAAGCCCCCAGACTCTGGGAGTCTGAAGAAGAGGAGTCAGAGGAGGAAGGTGGCTTTGAGGAGGTGGAAGACCAAACACAGAAGGCGTCCCAGGGGGCTTGTTGTCACCTTTCGGGGACCCTTGGTGGCTGGGTGGAGGAAGAGACCTTCAATGACATCAGTGAGGACAAGGAACGGGACATCGCTAGCTTGGTATCCAACCTTGTGCAAATGGGGAGTTTGCGGTTGTGCAAAGGGACTGTTTGCGGTTGTTTGCGGTGCATTAAACGGGGAGATTGGTCTGTTACTGTGAAGCGGGTGTAACCCTTACACTACCTGATCAATACAACATCATACCTGATGTTTTAAAGCATGTTATTCCAAACAATTTAGGAATGTTACGTGATTTATGCCCTTTATGGCTAAAAACCAGACTCTACATCAACTATGTAATTTTCCTTGGGAGTTTTGCCATGGATCCCCCTCCGGCATGCCACAGTCCAGGTGTTAGTCCCCTTGAAACAACTTTCCTATCACTATTGTGGCCAGGAAGAGTCCCTGTGGGTTTTGAAATTCGCCTGCCCATTGAAGTCTATGACGGTTCGCCGATGTTCGCACGTTCGCGAACATTTAATGAAGTTCGCGTCCGCTGTTCGCGAACCCAAAATTTGATGTTCGCGACATCACTAAATACAATTTGAAATTATTATATCTCAAAAACAGCTTAAAAGGCAACTTAATTCAGCACAATTTGGACCACATCACATTAAAGATCCCATAAAAGCATGTTGAAATACTTTTAGAATTTTTTATATTAATAAATGAAATCTCTACTGCCCCAGACAGACCCACAGCAACAGCTCTGTGCAGTAAGCATAAGCAAAAAATGAATTAACTCTTCATAAATGCTGTGCTGTCAGGACAGTTGTAAATACAAAAGAATCATATACACTTTCTACTTTCTTTGCAATTACCACTATAACATCTTATATACTTATGCTGTTTGGCCATTCCTTATATGAAGGGTTAATCATATTCTTATCAAACACATATATTTCTGAGTTTATTAAAAGTTCTCGCAAGCAGGAGATGAGCTAGTGCCAATAGGTTTCATGCAGCTGGTCAACGTTGAGAATATGAATATGACACAGTCCAGAAAGATAATACATGTACTCAGGGTTACTCCTTTCTTCATTCTTCATTGTTTTGGATAAACGTTAAAAAACAGGTGCAGATAGCAAGCAATGGGGGATTCAAACATAAAAATTAATTTGGCTGAATTTATAACTAAGAAGGTCAACACAAATATTCCATAATATTTAATAGTTGTGGCATGGAGCAAGTTTGCACTCTAGTGGACATAAAGACATCTATACATCTTTCTTCTATTGATATACATTAATTATGTATTTTCATACAAATATGGTGTGAGGTTATTTTTTTTGGTTAAAAGCAGTCAGGTGACTGAAAGAAAGGGAGTATAAAATTCTGGGGGAACAAGGTAGGCTAGAGAAACACTCTGTGTAAAAACTTGATTTTTCCATTCTCTGTGATTATTCACTATATTTACTTTTGCTTGATCAATTTCTAAAGAGAAGACAAAAGGGGATTACTTCTAACCAAATGTAAGAAGGAGTCCTATTTGTAAAGGGGTCTATTCTATAACCATGACTGGTAAAGTATTGCTTTGCTTTCTATTATATTTTATAACATATTTGAGGTAGTCTAGAAAACAATCTTTCTGTTACAATTGATAAAGTGGATACAACCTTTAATGAGATATTGGAAATCATAATCCGGACATGGTTCTTAATCCATGATTTTTCTCCATGTGCACATGCCAAAAAGACTGATTGCTTTGATAAATTCAGTTTATTCAATTCTGTTATAAAATCCCTTATTATATAATCTAATACCTAAAAAACATTTTTACTGAGTTTGTCATACTATATACTATTTTCTTTTTATATTTGAACCTTAGTAGTTTTCTATTACTATTGTATAGTTTTATATTTAAACTGCTATGTAGGTTTTTATACATGATTTTGCTATTTGCTATTTTCATGGACTACATTGATTTTTCATTTATCAATATGCCATATCACTGAATGCTAATACCAAATATATCCTGTGGAATAGATATTTGATTAATATCCAAGCTTGATAAGATTTTATATATTTTCATTGATTTTATATTGAGATCTTTCTGAATATAGATTATTTTCACGTGTTTTGATATATACAGTTGTTTATTTTTGGGTTACTATTTTAATAAACGTTTTTCTTCATAAGGTGTATACTAAAAAATTGATAGTGAACGCAATAAAAATGTATTATTCTACACTTTGTAATTTTTTTGTCATATCTCAATTGCATGACAGAGAATGGAATCCTGGAATCAGCTAAATAGGTCAGTTGTACGTTAACTGCTCTGTGCATTGCTGAATTCGGGGAAATACTGATATAAATCTTTGTCTTCACCATACCTTCACTGCAACGTTTGACATATGTTATTAAGCGTGGTACAGTCAGTAGTCAGGACCTAAAACATTTGGACCTAAATCTTTGTATTTTTTACCTGTTATTAGTGTAATAAAAAAAAAGATACTTTTAACATACAATCTTGGCCCATTAAGCTATCTAAAAAATCCCCCAGCCACAAAAATACCCACGTAGGCTTTTTTCAGAATATAATTACGTTGCCAAATAATTTTTTTTTTTCCCCTACAATGCAGCAAATATTTCAAGAAATTATATGGGAAAAAAACATGTCATCACCCAAATATTCAACATAAATCAAAATTTTTGGTCTGGACAGAACTTCATGAAAATTGGCACAAATGTATATAGATCACCATTTAAATTCTATAAACATATATCCAGCACTTTTACACAGACTATATAAATATTGTCCACCCTATTTCCTTCCCTCAACTCATCATTCTTTCTCCCTTTCTCCCTTTCCATTTCTCTTCTTCCTCTTACCCTTTCTGTCTCTTCATACCGATGAACAAAACAAAAAACGTGCTGAGGGAGGTTTAAAGCAAATTGCTGTAAGCATATGGTTTCACTTGATGTGGATACGTGAGATAATGTAACTTGAGCCTCGGGAGCAGTTGCTCACATCAGGTTGCTGTAAGCCTTCATTTGAACCTTGTCTAATAAATGTATTAATAGATATGACGTTTTGTTGGGGCTGGAGAGGGAGATGGGGGAAAGAGAAGGAAGGCGAGGGGAGTATAGCAGAGAAGCCATGAATGAGGGATAATGAGAGAGAGGGATAGGTGGGACCCATATTCCTAGACACACCTATAGAAGCTTTATTATATTATTTGATATCTGAAGTACCTGTTCATATATATTTAGATTTTTATCAAGAATGATTTTGGTAAGCAAAAAATATGATTCCACATATAGACAGTTGTACTATACATTTTTAAATTGAACGGTTCATATGAGGGGTAAAAGTATCCCTTTAATTTTCTCGGGTATTTAGGCCTTAATCGGACAAGTCCCACAAACCTCCTGTCTCTCCTTGACAGCAGCCCTGATGCCATAGAAATAAAGAAACAATAACCAGAAGTGTTTTTATAAAGTACATTTTTGTGAAAAGAGACTTTTATTTATCTTGCTTTATTTACACATTGTCAAACAGTGTCATTTATCAGTGTCCCTTTAAGAAAAAATAACTTTATTAGTTCATAAAGCTGCTAAAAAGCAATTATTTTCGCTCTAGTAATAACTGATTTCTGGCATCTCATGAATTTAGTCTTCTCTATGTCATTAAGCAACACATATTTAATTGGAAAAAAAATCAGATTTTCTGTAATATAGCAATAATAGAGTGGATTGTTGATTAATATTGTTACCTACCATAAATCATCCTACAATTAAGCAGCAGATTTGAAAATAATAAGTTTAGGTCTAATGAGCAATGACTTTCTATTAATTATCTCTGTATTATGTACACAATCTGCTTTCCCTGGCATGGTAACATTTATTTATCATGGGATTGAATGTTCAACTGTTAGCTAGTAAGAGCCATAGAAAAAGTGATATCAGGGTTGTAAAGGATTACCTGAAGCTGAGAATATAGAAAAAAATACAGCACTACAATTAATTTTTTAATGAACATAAAACCACATGGTTAATTATTGAACTGTTGGAGAACCACTCTATTCCTATGTTACTCTATGGGGTATATATATATATATATATATATATATTACTCTCACAATATTACTCTTAAAGGGACTCTTTGAGCATTTTATTTGTTTAAAATAAATGGTTTAACTAATTAATTTGGTCCTCCAAAACATAATTATGATATAAAATGTTCACTTTTACTTACTTACGGAACCTCCCCATTTCTTCCCAGTCTCACTCTTGACTCGTGCCATCTTGCATAGTTGTGACCTAAAGCCATGCCCACAGGGAAGAAGTTTCACAAAACCAAAGCCTCATGCAGCCAGTAAACAATAATCTGTTATTCTGGAGCTTCTTAGAAGTAAGTGCACTGTAACTTTTATATCATAATTACATTGAGAAGGATATAATTAATTAATTAATTAATTATTTTATTTAAAATATTTCTATAGTACAAAACAATTTTGCCTAAAAGAATCCCTTTAAAGGATCACAAAATGTTTACATTGAATCAAAATGAATATGTTCTACACTTTTATAAATATTTTTAAATATATGAAATATTTTGGGTTTACTTACTTTGTTTTGCCACTCATATTGCTCACACTATACTTACACAAATATAGATCTCAGGGTCCAAATCTATAGTTAATAAATATACATTATATGTATCTGTTATTTATTATGTACTAGAATGTGAATCCTGGAAATGCTGTTTGCCACACAATGGGAGCCTCCCCCCCCCCCCCCCTACTTTACTGGCCTCGCGATGAGAGCCTTCGGCGCTCATTGCGAGTCTCTCCCTCTGTCTACTTCCCCCCTTGTGTCTCATTTCCCCCTTCCTCTCCCTCCCTTGTGTCTCCTCCCCCCCTGTGTTTTTACCCTCTCTCCCCCTCTGTGTCTTTCCCCCTGTCCCCCCATGCCTCTCTTCCCACCTCTCCTTTCCCTGTGTCTCTTTTTCCCCCTGTGTCTCTTTCCCCCATGTCTCTTCCCCCCTCCCTCATGTCTGTTCACCCCCATTTCTCTCCCCTGTTTCTCTTCCCCCTCCTCTCCCTCCCCTGTGTCTTTCCCCCCTCCTCTCCCTCCCCTGTGTGTCTACCCCCTCCTCTCCCATCCCTGTGTGTCTCCCCTCCCCTTTGTCTCTTCCCCCTCCTCTCCCTCCCCTCTGTCTCTTCCCCCTACTCTCACTACTTTTTGTCTCTCCCCCTCTTGCTCACCTGTGTCTCCCCCTCCTCTGTGTCTGTCCCCCTCTCATTCCCATGTGTCTCTCCCCCTCCTCTCCCTCCCCTATGTGTCTACCCCCTCCTCTCCTAGCCCTGTGTCTCCACTCTCCCCTGTGTCTCCTCCCCCCTCCTCTCCCTCCCCTGTTTCTCTCCCCCCTCCTCTCACTACTTTGTGTCTCTTCCCCCTCCTCTCACTCCCCTGTGTCTCTTCGCCCTCCTCTCACTCCCCTGTGTCTCTCCCCCCTCTCCTCTGTGTCTCTCCACCCTCCTCTGTGTCTCTCCCCCCTCTATTTCCCCTGTGTCTTTCCCCCCTCCTCTGTGTCTCTTCCACCCTCCCCTGTGTGTCTACCCCCTCCTCTCCCATCCCTGTGTGTCTCCCCCGCCCTTGTGTCTCTTCCCCCCTCCTATCTCTTCCCTGTTTCTCTCCCCCTCACTCCTTTGTCCCCCCCTCCTCATACTCCCTTGTGTCTCTCCTCCCCCCTCCTCTCACTCGCCTGTGTCTCTCCCCCTCCTCTGTGTCTCTCCCCCCTCTCATTCCCCTGTGTCTTTCCCCCCTCCCCTGTGTGTCTAACCCCACCTCCTCTCCTACCCCTGTGTTTCTCCCCTCTCCCCTGTGTCTATTCCCCCTCCTCTCCCTGCCCTGGTTCTCTCCCTACTCTTCTCCCTGACCTGTGTCTCTCCCCCCTCTCCTCTGTGTCTTCCCCCTCCTTCCCTGTTTGTCTCCCCTCCTCCTCTCTCTCTCTCTTCAGTGCGCAATGCGCCTTCGCAGGCCGCCGCCGCCGCACAATGCTCGATGTGCAAGCTCAAAATTAAAAAAACTAAACCCCTACATTCCCCGCTTTTTAATATAGTTCACACAACAAAATCTCATCATAGTTGACAATACCAAAATCACAATTATATAAGGGGTGGTTAGTTGAACATCAATCCTTATTATCCACTGGTATATGGGTTAATACTGGTGCAATATGATCATATACATAGGGCCTCATTCAAAGGTAATTTGGCCAATTGAATAGGGCTCTATATAAGCACAGAGCATATTTTTTTACAGAAGTTTTTAGTTAGTGAATACCTTGCTTTTGGATAGAAGTTCACTAACTAAAAACTTCTGTAAAAAAATATGCTATGTGTATATATAGAGCCTTATTCAATTGGCCAAATTGCATTTGAATGAGGCCCATATTGAGAATACATAATAAAGCATACAAAGAAACATGCTTTTAGGTAATGCACTCCTTTATCAACGAAATAGTGAAAAGTATTATTGAAGGAGTAAGAGTTAACTTTTTATATATATCCATTATAATAATTTAAAATAAATAAAAAATAAATACCAAGGAATCATATATGTTAATCAATAAAGTAACAAATAATATCAAATTCTTATTATACGTACAAAAGAAAGAATGGTATAAATACCTTAAAAACTTGTATAGAATTTGTATTACTTAAAGTGTATAATGCCCAGTTTCAAATGATAAAGATGTGATAAGTTGTCAAAACATTCAGTAATGTTAAAAAAATTATAATGGGACCTATTGAGATATGTAGGTCCTAATGTCACCTTAATCTGTACCCAATATGTTCAGCACAATCCTGTATTAAAGATTATATCAAGGAGTGTGTCAATGTAACCAACTAGCTGTCATCAGTGCCCAATAATAAGTGAAAAAAGTGCTAAAGCTGTAACTTCCTCAAAGATTGATGTCCAGATATCAATGAAGTGGGTAAAAAAAGGAAACAGACTTCACTTTATTGTAGATACTGTTCCTGGCGTTGTAGCATTCTGAAAACGTGTTTCGCTTGGTTAGCTTCTTCAGTTCAGAGTTTTGTGCCAGTAAAAGAAAAACCCACTCCACCCCTAGAAAGCAGTTAGCCAATTGGAAAATGGAAGGGGAGTGGTCAGTATGTGTGGGACCCTCCTCCTTCCTCAAAAAAATCATATATAGTCAACTTTATTCATAATTATAATGCACTAAAAACAAGTCTGTACATACAGTAGCGACAAGTATACAAGAATAGCGATCATATGACTGAGTGTTGCCAGAGTGTTATTGTTCTATAAACAAACAATAATACATAGGAGAATAATGAGGTTTCGTGCAATATCTTAACAAAGTATTATTAACTTAATTTGCTAGCAGCTATTGAATATGATCAGCCTTATTAAAGTGGGGCTACGCTTTAAAATGTAGCCTGTAACTCCAGATTTACGTGTTACGGGTATTAAATTAGGCCTGTAATGTTGCTCGCAGCGGACTTTGCATGTTAACACGCAAGACGGCTGAGAATAGGCTACGTGCTTAGCAATGTTGAACTTTGCGGACATAAATGCTTTGATCCAACGAGCCCGTAACCGCTACTTGTTCAATTCAGCTCCTAAATTGCATCGTGGACGCTCACGAGCAAGCACGTGACACGCAAATGGAGCCCAAAGACCAATGTGTGCTCGAGAGCACCCGCAAGGGGGGTAAAGTCCAATAACACACATTATGAAACAGCTACTTATTTATAAGTTATAGAAAATATCTAATTTGTCTAAAGTAATTGACTAGTAAATGGAGGGCCCTGGTATAAATGATTGGAACTCTTCTAGTCACCCCTTGAAGTTAATAAAATAAGCCAAAAATATATATAGATGCTCAGATCAACCCTATGGTGATTAGATCACCTTTCCATAAAGTAGTTATCTTTTATTGTTTAGGACCTGAGCACTTGTAATGCAAATAAAAACACTCTACTTTACATTTATTATAAGGGAAAGTGATGTTATGTCTTCGAATTAATAGCACAACATTCTCAAGCCCGCAAATCGGCCCTGAAAAATACTTTATTTCATGTTTATATTTTGTGTTATATAGATCCCTGCAATCAATGTGTTAATACACATACTGTAACTCACATGTAATTAAATTATCATATTCACTGCTTTATTAATATTGCATTATATCCAGAATGTAAGTCTGATCGCAAACTGTAATTGAAGCACATAGGACTTCGAAATCTACCCTCCCCTTTTTTGGTGACGTAACATAACTCTTTCCATTGGCTCCATCTGAACCCGCAACTACGTACTTGCTTAATTGTTTGTATTCAAGCACGAAATACCGAAGGATAAGAAATGGTTTATGAAATAGCATTTCTTGATCGTAGCTCGCAGCCCATTCTAATATAATAGCAACGTAAAACTGCCAAATTTCAAGCACGAAGCCCTTACGTGCTACACATTGGACTTACGAGGCTCGAATTTAATGAGGCCCTATATCTATCTTTTATGATTTATACATTGAGGAAGCCTGTAAGATCGATTGAAACTTGTCTGTTTTTTTTTTTACAATTAGTCTATTTATTGTATTATTTCTTATTTGTTATTTTTTATCTGTATTTTTCTAGAGTGTAGTTTAAACACTCTGTATGTAATTTTTGATGTGCAGAAAAAAACACTGATTTTTTTATGATAATTGCTCCTACAAGTGTTGGTCATTATTGATTCTGACCTAAGGATTGATATACCTCATATATGCACACAGTACCCCAAGGGAACTATAGAGATCGCATAAGAGTTATCAGTGTTCTGCATAGTTATATACTTTTTACTAGCACCATATCATCATCTATAGACGGGAAGATCCTGATTCCAAGATATCTGAACAGGGACTTTTCCAGAGAATCAACAAGGAAAGGGGCTTCCCATGAGATAAGAACAACACCTCGTTGAATGAGGTCTGGAAATGTGAGTGTATTGATTACTATATGTTACTATCTTTTGGAGTGCTGGTTTTATCTGCACAAGGAGTTGCGCTTCTTCTCTCTCACCCCCTTTCTTATTATTAGCTTAACATTGTAATTACCAGGAAAATCATCTGTCACTGTCTCCACTTCTTCTCCATTTATTTGTCAGGGACTGAGACTGCTGTTGCCATGGGCTTTGTTTTTTTTTTTAAATCTTGAGCAGCAGGCCAGCGATTGCACTCTCTTCTTTCATCCTCATCAATAGGTTTAGTTCCTAATCACTTTCAGCCATCAGAGTAGTATCTTCTGCATATCTGAGGTTGTTGATATTTCTTACAGCAATATTGATTCCGGCTGTGGATTAAGTATAAACTGGATAAATTAGGTGAGAATACACAACCTTGTCACAATTCCTTCCCAATCTTGAACCATTCTGTTGTTCCATGTTTAGTTCTGACATTGGCTTCTTGGTCCACATATAGATTCCTCAAGAGCCGCATGAGATGATCTGGTACTCCCATCTCTTTAAGAACTTTCCACATTATGTTGTGATACACATAGTCAAAGGTTTTAGAATAGTCTATGAAGCAGAAGTAAATGCTTTTCTCGGACTCTCTTGCTTTCTCTATTATCCAGCGGACACTGACAATTTGAACAATTGTGCCTCTTCCTCTGCAGAACACGGCAATCTTTGGCACTGCTTATTTTGTGGGTTTGGGATGTAGACTGACCTTTTCCAGTCTATTGGCCACTGTTGAGATTTTTTAAATGTGTTGGCATAAGGCAAGCAACACTTTCACAGCATCATCTTGTACAATTTTGAAAAGTTCCACTGGCTTCCGCAGCCTTGTTATCAGCAAGATATACTGGAGCCAATGTCACTTCACTCTCCAATATGTCTGGCTCTGACTCCTTTTTTTTAAAATCTGATCTGCTTCGATTAGGGCCCTAACATTTTTGTCTTTTATCACTCTTTAAGAACCCCAATTTTCTTGAAGAGGTCTCTTGACTTTCTCATTCTGGTATTTTTTATATATTTTCATCACAATCACTCTTTATAGAAAGTCTTCTTGTCTCTTCTTGCTGTCCTCTGGAATTCTGCATTCAGTTGGATAAATCTTTTCCTGTCTCCACTACCTTCCACTTATTTCTACGGTATGCATTTGTTATATGCTAATGATGATTTAATTGTGGCAACAATGTACTAATTATGCAACTAGGTGCCCTCCCTGACACGTCAAACATCCTGAGCCACAAATAAACAATGCTTTCATTCAAAATTAAAAGTTATGAGAGTGTTGTGAGTGCTTGGGCATGTAACTCAGAAAGTGTCATGGACATCAGGTCCATTGTTTTGCCTAATTATGCAGAAGTCTGAAGATGCTGCATTGCTGGATCATAGATTTTGCTCCCTGCTGTTTATAATCAGAAGTTAGCGGAGGTGTAGGATACAGTAGCTGCAGGAGTGAAACAAGAAGACCAAAAATTCACAGAAAGATAGCACAACAGAATCTTATTACTGGCACTTTGGTGTAATCTCAATCAGATCTTGAAGGTCTTACTTGATACGGATTGGCTGGGTTACTTAGCGCCAAGGGGTCTCGGCCATCCCTACCTTATTATTTTGGACATGTGTATTAGATCACTTTTATATGGATTATTTATACTGATTAGACTGTTTCACACAGGCTTACTTGTTTTTGTATTTAATGTAATTCACATTTAAACATACATTTTTATAAGGAAGATGACAATTTTAAAGCCTGCCATTTAATGCTACAAGAAGTTAGTATGCTAGAGGAGCCAGGTTGTGTGAACTGCAGTATAATGTATTTAACTGCTGCAGTTTAGTAATGTAGCAGTAGTTTGACTGTTGATTTTTGAGACAATCATATACCTTAACTCAGTGTTATTGTCACAAAGGAAAATATGTTTTTTTTCTAATGAAGCAGTGCTATGACAAATCAGTGGTGGTGCTACTGCTCATGCAGAAGATGTAAAGCACTGGGGCCCACACTAGGGCAGAGGCTCTCTGCTGTTGACAGTAAATGAGCAGTTTATTTATCAGATAACGATGATGATAGATAACTACTTTATAGAAAGGTGATCTGATCACCATAGGGTTGATCTGAGCATCTACATATATTTTTGGCTTATTTTATTAACTTCAAGGGGTGACTAGAAGAGTAGCAATCTTTTGTACCAGGGCCCTCCATTTACTAGTTAATTACTTTAGACAAATTAGATATTTTCTATAACTTATAAATAAGTAGCTGTCTTTTCATAATGTGTGATATTCCAAAAAATAGGGACAACTGAAGGTTTACACAATAACAAAATTAGAGGTGCCCAATCTGAGA
This sequence comes from Discoglossus pictus, assembly GCA_027410445.1. NCBI lineage: Eukaryota > Metazoa > Chordata > Amphibia > Anura > Alytidae > Discoglossus > Discoglossus pictus. The sequence continues at coordinate 289,788,855 of CM050166.1, forward strand.
ACAGACAATACCTGAAGTAGGTTTGTCCTATAGGTCCGGTTACCTACTCAGAGAGCAAACTCTTTTAGCTCACTTGTGCCCTTCACAGGGAGAAATATCCTGAGGCATATCAGTCTGGTCCCAATTCTACCTTGAACAGGAAAAACAGCAGACCCCAGTTGCGTTTTGGCCTCTCTGGGCCTCGTCAGTGAGGTGCAGCTTTACTCCCTAAGGGACAGTGAGCAAGGAGTACAAGTCTGGTTCCCCCTATCAGGCCCAATGAAAGCCGAAACCTATGTATGGGGTTTGCTGTTTCTCCTGTTCAGAGTAGAATTGCCTGGTATTTTGGGGCTGGGTCACTCTAGTGAGTGGGACCAGACTGATATACTACAGAATATTTCTCCCTGTGAAGGGCACAAGTGAGCTAAAAGAAGAAGATAAATGTGGGTTAATGGTACACTGTTAAGTTATTTTATCCTTGTCTTTAAAATATAACTTTTATTATATATATTAAAAATTATTTCAAAACAGAAAAAAATAATTACAATGTGCCAAAACAATACAAAACTTTAATTCATCACACTATTGGAAACTGAATAACAGTGCCAACACTGAATAGTGTTGTACAGTAAAAAAAACAAGGTTTAGGATATGGTAATACACCCTCTCCAAAAGAACTATCCACTTGAAGGGGTTGCATACTTTGCACACTTTCTAAAATTAGCAATTAGGAATACAAAATAATAATACTACATTGAAAAACAGCTTTTTGAAAGAGAGCTTTGGCAAAGCTGTTTTCAGTGAAACTTGTGAGAGGGTAGTTTGGGTACCTTCCACTGTGTGGGAACTCCCTACTTTTTTACTGACTAACCAACTTTTCACACTGAAGCTGATGTAACCTAACTACATCAGGGGATGTCTGATTTATAGCAGGATCTTCCTCAAAATTGACTTGATTTTATTATTTTAGGGCTACTTGTTATTCTTGTGATAATACATAGGGAACATATACTCATTTTTTGTTACACAGTTGTAGATATTATCTTGTCCTTTCATCTTTTAACTCAAAGTAGGATTATTTTAGTTTCTCCTTAAAGCCGCATTCTAATTACCCTAGTTACTATTATTTGAAATCATTTTCAATGATACAGTTTATTAGAAATGATGCCAATCCAACCCCTTAGAAGTAACTTTTCAAGTAGGTAGTTCTTTTGGATAGCACCGGTACTTGAGACTATATTTTTGTAATATATATGCATTTACGAGTACAGGTACGGATTTTAGAAATGCTAAAATATTATATTAATTATGCAATAAGCCAAAACGTCTCCCTCCCACCTTTACCCACTTAATCCCCTTAATAAGTAAAATTAAATTCCCAGAGTAGACAACCTTAGAGAAAGGAAGTGTATAGGACATCCAGACTTTAAATCCTCAGGTTCTAAAAAAAATTATATTTTTTATGAAAATGATTTTATGCATTACATGCCTGCTAATTATGTACATTTGATACAAACCTGAAGTTTTCTACAATCAACAGTGGTCTTTACAAATACTACCTCAAATTAGGTTTCTATTATATTAAAGAACATAAATAGAGAAGATTAACTACCAATGTAAAAGGTTTGAAACATGATTAGTTTTCCAGTTACTCCTCCATATTTATGGAAAGCAGAGGTTGCCATATTAAACTCTATTTGTGTCACTGCCAATGTGTTTTGTGAGTCAAAAGTTCAAGAACTAACTTAAGAATCAATCAATTGCAACTAAGCTCTAACTAGGACAGTTATATTCATGTTCTGTCTGACGCGGAGGCTGCACAGGCTTCCTGGGTCAGCACGTAACGTTGCGTGACCCAGCAGAGCCTGTGAGGCTGTCAGCCAATCATTTGCGTCGGGGGCGTGTTGTGCGTCCACGTTATGCGCCATTTGGCACAGCAGCGTGGTCTCCCGACTGAAATCCCACCCACCCAGCCTTTTATTTTGGTTGATTGTTAAAAAAGAAAATGTAAATATTTATATGAAGAAAATATGAAAAAAAGAGGAAAAGAGATTTTGTATTCAAGGATTTAGCGGAGAAGTGGCATTTTGTTGTGTATTTTGCTATGTTGGTGGTTTGGCGGGAGGTGAGTTGCCCGGCCCACTGGCCTAAGTGGGCGTTGGCCCTACCTCACAGGGCGTGCTTAATATAAGCATTGGGGCTTTGGGCAGGGCCCAAAGCGTGAGGTCACTGTCCGTGGCCGGGCTCCTCCCCCGGAAAAAGTATTGCGGTATTTTGTGTACATAACGTTATGTTTTGTTATATATAATTGTTTATAAATAAAGCTGTGGCCCGTTGTTTCCCCCAATCAGTCGTCTTGTCCGTTATTCATCCTCTAAGCTTAAATTGATCATGCATGGGTCATGTGTTCCTCAGCAGTTCACATTACCTAATATACAAAAGTCTTATAGTAATAAAAAGCAGGCGCTTAAGCTATTAGGTGAAACATCTCCTTTAATTTGGGTTACAACATGAACCTTTTGAAGTAAGAACCAGATTCGGTTGCAGTACCATTTGGCATAAAACTGGGAATGATGTTTGCTTGTTGTCCATCAAATAAATTAGAACTGAACTGGAAAATTCTATAGGTATCATGATAAATAAAAAAAAAACGGTGGTGGTAGCTGCAACAAACAGTTTTCTCTGGTTAATTTTATATGTTTTGTGGCAACTGTACACACTTAGACATAAAAGTATGTACTGACCAAAATAAAGGACAACACTCTTCATAATGCATGCTGACTTGCACTGTCACAAGGCTCTAAAGGATTGCTTTTAAATAATAGGAAGTATGCTTCCATGATTCTGCAGCCTACACTGTCACTTTGATAAGAATAAATCTAAAGCCAATCGTAATACGTTTTGTCTCTATGACCTTTACCAAATGTCATACAGTGAAGCTGATCTTTCGGACCTGTCTGTATTCCAAAAAACATCTTATTTATTATCCTATATATTAGGTTAAATAGATAAAGAAATTGAACCACTCTTTGTATACCTTGATAAATAACATATTCTCTTTATTTTACTTCAAAATAGCTTTAGGGACTATTTGCAAACAAAATGCAGAGGGTCTTATTTAAACATCATAGTCCCTCCACAGACAAATATCGTGGAGGAGCTTTAGTGTTTATTACATTGGTCTGATATCTTGGTAGACATTGACAGAACAAGCTCAATGGCTATTTCACTGACACAGAATGACGGGGTTCATTAGATTCCCAGTTGTAATCAGAGAATGTATTCCCTTGTTAGTAATATTTTAGGCTATGTATCTATGTATCGAGTAAGGCCTATGTTGTCAGGGATGATGGAGAAGTCTAATGTGAAAAGAAAATAGACAAAGTCTTGCAAACAATCTGAGATTATAGAGGGATGTGTTCAGACACAGCACAATAGATAGTTGAAGGGGAGGTGGACATAAGGTTGATATTCCTCAACCATGTTACCATTTAAAATAATAAAAAAGTTTATGAAGAGACAACATTTTATAAAACTAACTTGTTATTAAGGTCAAGTAGATTTCATATTTGTGACATATGTAACAAGCTAACAACATTTGTAGCTGTGTAAGCTATGAGCAAAAACATTTATACAAAATATAATATTTTGAAGATTCTGTTTTTGTATAGAAGTTTCCATCCACTCTAACAATCAGCACTTCCTGATAGCTTGGACGCTCAGGATCTGTGGTTATCTTATCTATCAAAAGGGAGGTGGTGGGGAGTATTACAGATCCAAAATCCTTTAGACTCACTTGACCAGAGTTAATAAGTCAAATCCAGGAGTTGAAGGAAAAGTTTATTCTAAACTGTGTACTTTGAAGGCACAAAGGAGTTACATCCAAATTCTGAGCAATTCTTTGTAACAAAACAGTGGGTGGGTATAATATTCATTGGTTACTTCAAGTATTTGAACATTTCGTTATGAACATTTAAATCTGCCTTATTCTAGCATTTATATTTGTATCCTTGTTAAAAATATTATCAACTAATAATGGTTACTATGCAACCCCCATCACTTTTCTGGGTTGCTTGTCATTATATATTAGAGTTTTAGAAACTCATTCACTGGGCGACAGACTAAGGTTACGCAGTTGCAAACTATCAAAAAAGCATATTCTGTAATGTACTTTTCTTCTGGCTAAAGGTAGCGTAACTAACCTAATTTGTTCTAGTAACACTAGCGGAATACAAAAGAAAGCTTCTTTTGAATCCAACTCAGTGAACCACTTAGTGTGTTTTTCTGTCAGATCAATTTATCTGCCTTCTCCTTGCCTCCATAGTGTACCCCCCTCCCCAGGTGTGTGAAGGGGAACTTAAATCTGCCATTCCATCCCCTGTCCCACTGAGACTCTCCTTTTATCCTATTAGAGGCAATTTTCCACACATAATTTAACTTGTAAATAATCAACAATGTTAACTGTAAGACAACAGTTCACTCTATTTCTTCCTTTAGTAAAAATTCTGAAACACCTTGTCTTATTTTAAAGAGAATGTAATAGATAGGCAAAGTAGCTTTTGTACTTTACTTATTTCTTGCTTATTAGCTCCTAGCAACAATTCCAGGTAAAGACCTTAGGTGTCAATTTTCTCAATTAACAACAACATTTTCTTTCATCTGTAGGGTTCTTAAAAAAATCTATCGATTCTATAGAAATCTTTAAACTGTCCATATTTAATTTCTCTCTTAGTTACCGTCTGACATTAATTTAAACAACAATCTATTTATGGCCCTACTTAGTATCAGAGTACACATGCATCCTGTTATTTATTTACCCTCTGTCTAGTTCTTTACTATATAAAATGTCCACAAATCTCACTCCCTTCTGACCTCTTTTCCCAGGCACTATTCAGTTTCTCATTCACTTAGTGTCTCTGTGTTTGTTTTCATCACACACCATTTTCTTCTTAAAGTCATACATGGACACGTAATTATTCAGAGACGCAGACTTACAGCCTTATTAAATTGCGATTCAGCCAATTGAATAGGTCTCTATATAAGCACAGAGCATATTTTTTTTACAGAAGTTTTTAGTTAGTGAACTTCTATCCAAAAGCAAGGTCTTCACTAACTAAAAACTTAATAAGGCTTATAATATCAGAAATTCTACTACTTTGATTAACTTATTTTGTAATCCCTTAGTACTTAAACATGAATATTCCATTAAAAGAATTAAACAAAGTTAATATTCTCTTTAAATAGAACATAATTAGGAGTACATACCGTATTGGTCCAAATATAAGCCTCACCCGCATATAAGCCGCACCTGTAAAATTCAAGGGGGGGAAATAGAAAAAACATAGTAATCAAATATAAGCCACACCCTTAAAATTGGAGATAAAGACTCTTTCCAAGTGATCAGCAATTGCAAAAAACAGCAGCAGGATCAAAACCCTGCGGTGATTGCAAAGCTTGTCTTCACATGCATACTATAACAAATTTCAGTAGTTTTGCCCTCCAAAAAAGAATTTAAGATCCGCAAGATCCATATTAATTGCAGAATAACGTCTGTCATCTACCTTATATCATGCAGATGTGACCTACAATATGTAGGGAAAACCACGCGATAGCTACATCTCTGTACTTTGGAACACATCAACTCCATAATCAACAAACAGGATGTATCCGTTGAAAGACATGTAAATTCCATACATGATGGAAATGTCATTTCCTTAAAATTTATAGGTATTGAACAAGTCAAAATCTCAGCTAGAAGGGGCAATATGGAAACTAAACTATTACAACTTGAAGCATGGTGGATTTTCCATCTCAAAACTCTGACACCATATGGTCTTAATGAAGGTTTTATCTTCACTCCCTTTATCTGATCTGATACTTTACTCTAAGTAAAAATATAATTTTTCATTCAACTGGTTTAGTACACCATTTCCAACACCATCATTAAATAGAAATAGTCAGGTTGATGATAGTATCCATCACATAAGGGACTTGCCCTCATTAAGACACTTTAGTCCATTTAGAAAGTCATTTGTAATGGGTTAAGGGGGATTAGTCTCACTTTTAGTTTTTGAGAAGTTATCATTATAGCCTAAATGTAACTTTAATTAATATTTTATGGCCACATATCCATTTTTTACTTCTCCTTTTCCTAGGTAGACATAATTTCAAAGAGCATCTTTATTCATTACTCTTTTATTATAACTTAGCAGGAATCAAAGTGACAGGTAGATTTTTGCCAGTAATTTGGCCCCAGTTCTTTAGAACCCTTAATGTAAATCACTGGCACATTATGTATTCTGCTTTCTTTTGAGCAGTTTAGATTGGGGTTGTAGATAATCAACAGTAGTACATAGGGTATACACTCCTGCTACAGTAAGCAGAATGTTACTATTCAGTTCCAGGTATAAGCTGGAGGAGCCACAAAGTTAAAAATATTGCGATTCACGCGGGTTCAACGATTTTGGCGATTATCTTGCAAGAGACACGATTACGTAGTGCACTATGACGTCACGGCACTGATGCTGGCGTCGTGACGTCATCACGTTCTCGCGCTCGTGGGAGCTACAAAACCCTGCATTTGTTGCCCATAGTTATCCCCTGATGAATCCGCATCGAATACCACAGGGAAACGCGTGTTGTGAGGGTAAGCAGGCTGCAGGGGTAAGCTTTCCCACTTTTTATATATGCTTCAAGTGGTGAAATTCAATATTCTATGAAATGTGGGATATTATTAACTAGATTACTCTGACCCATAAACAGTGAATTTGAGAACAGTATTTTATATTGCTGTTTTTTCAAAAAAATTGGTTTATTCTATTTTTGGAATCTCAATGTTTGGATCTTGTGGAGATATAAACTTCATGACCTAATATTAATGTAAGAACTGATTAATCTTCCACAAACAGGATCAAACAGAGATCCATCCATTAAGCAGCACAAGTAACATGAAACAGATATCTGTTTCATCAACTAGACTGATGCTGTTTTAGTATATCATATATTAATATTTGGAGATACATATATTATATTCTTGTAGGGGTCATTTATAACAGCTTACATTCCCCGCATGGCCTGCTTTACTAGATATGCAATACTTCATATCTTTTTAAAGTCACTTATTATGTTTTTTTAATTAACAAAGGGTTTTTCTTTTTCTTTAGTTTGTTGCTACACATTTCAAAATAGAGTCTTGGATTTTCTCCAGTGTACTGGTGAGCGCCATTGGGGATCCAGTGCACATAAAAATCCATTATTTACATTGCAAGAAACAGGCTTTCTAATTAGTACTGTAACTGTTTTTGCAGGTTACAGGCCTTACAGGATGTTAGAATCACTAAAACCGTAAATCGCTATTCATTGCTACAATACCGCAGTCTCAAGCACGCAAATCGGCACCCTTAATGCGCAATCGCGCAAATCGGCAGTAACTTTACGTTCGCGAATAGAAGGCGCACACACAACTCGCAAGCTTGCAAATCGCAAAAAGGTGCGGCTTATATTTGGACCAATACGGTACAAGTTGGCATATACTAATGACTTCACTGTTTGCATAATAAACATCACATTTTACAAACACCTTTAAAATACCAAAATAATTTATGCAATTAAATTTTCTTCTTGTCAACTACACACCATATCTTTGAAAAATTGAATGAAAAAAAGCAAGGGTGAAGCCTGTCACATGACTAAATGCTCCAGTTAACCTGATGAATCTTAATATTACCCATTAGTAGTTTGTCCTGCATCATAATATATTCCCAGACCAAGGGCCCGATTCAATTGCAAGCCCGCAACTCGATCGTTGTAGGCTATATGTCTGCAGTGTGTTGCTGGCTCTCGTTGGTCTCCAATTATGATGCTATTCAATTGCTCAAGCCCGCAAGTTACTGTCCCAAAGACAAAACCGTACACCATGCACTGGTTCGTAGCAGTTCAGGGCGGGACCATGATCAATTAAGCAAGCCCGTAACCTCCCATTTCGAATTAGCCAATAGAAAATGAGACTGTCATTATTACGGCAGTAAAACATGTAAGTTACATGTCAAACAATTAGGTTTGGGGGTCCGATATGCAATCAGACAAAGTTTAGGACTCGTAGGATTTTCTCCTTCATTTGCCACTCACAGGTGTGAAAACATTTGTGGGCTTGGGTAAATTGAGCCATTGAATATCAATTTGTGATTTTAGCTGTTGTAACTCTTGCGAAAGTGAAAGATCAAAGGCTTAGGGAGGCTGTAAGTTACGGGTTTAACCATCACAATTTTTGTCAAGGCTGTAACTCGTAACTTCAACTTAGTAACTTTACAGGTTTTTTTTACCTGTGTATAAATATCTTTGCTACCGATGTTATTTCTGTCCAGAGCTATATCCCCAGACAAGACAATAAATTTACTTCCCCCCTCTCAGTCTCTGAGAATATACCCTGCGTTGGATCCCTCCTATGGTAAGCAGTGACAATAAAAATGTAGATTTTTTTAAGGGATGGACCAAGAAAGGAATCCCACTTCTCAACACCAACTGTAAGGGTTAAAAAGCAGGGACCCAGGACCGCAGACAGAGACTAGGACAGTGAAATGCAGTTAATCTTTAGATGATTCAATTTGTAATCAATCCGAGGGAAGGAAAATTATATCATTTTACTCCTAGTTTTCAGTGTGCCCATTACAAAGGTCAGTTTCTAGCGCACTCTGAACCATATATCTCTATGCATACAACAGAATATGCAAGTTATATAAAACTAACCATTGAGTAATACAAAGTCAAAAATTAACTCTTAACCTCCTTTTCCCCAACACAAATTACACAGTATATAGTACTAAACTACAATGCCTATTACCACGTGACTGCTAACAACACCACATTGCCTGAGCAATGGAGTACTGGTGCTCAGTTCCTCATCTTTGTGGTTTCACATAAGTGAACAATTATACTTATCTTATTTCCTATTACATTGCAAACTCAGCAATAATTTTAAAACCACAATTGATGGGATGTCCATTGCATAGGAATGTTAAAGTTTGAACTTTGTAACCAGACATCTTGATGTTCGTTACGTACTCTTTTTGTGTAAGAACCTCAAGGTAAAATGTTTATAATTAATCAACTACTTTTGGCCTGTGACCATTACTCATTCTGCAAGACACCTGTGATGTGTTTTTCTGCGCATACAAAAAGAAATGATGTTGTGGTGATCTGCTTTCTTCAGTCAGGCTTGATAAGGCTGTTATGGCCAAACCTACCCAGCAGATACACCAAGTTCTTTATATCCCTTCACCAGACAGCTGATGTCTCTTCAATTAGATGCAGATCTTAAAATAAGAATGCAGGCTCAGGTTTATAAAAACATGAGGAACTGCTTTTATTGCTGTAGACACTTCATATCAGAGGTTCAATAGATGTACATTTTAAACTTTAGCTGACAACATTCAAGAGCATAAAAATTCCCCTTTTCATTATGAGCATTTACACGGTTCATTAATTGTGCAGGATCAGGGCTAGCTATAGTCTCGGGCACTCTGACACATATGTAAATCTCGTCATAGTCACTTAATAGCTGGGTTACCTTCCTAGACCTTCAAGGGCAGCTACAGGCTCTGGCAATCTGACACATATGTACATCTTCTCAGAGTCCCTTAAAGCTGTAACCTTTCTTTCCTGCTGTCAGAGACATCACCCACTCCATTCAGCACAGATTTTACCTCAGACAGTGATTACATAACTAACTGATTTTTCCCTCTTCCAACTGTCAGATACTGGCTACCTCAACATTCTAAAATATTTAACATTCAATGAAACAAACATGCAGCATACAGAATCACACATCACAAGTCAATCACACATAGGCAAGTAACATAATAGAAAGTAATTAGCATAACAATAACATAATATACAGTAATTAACATTACATAACATAATATAATTATAAACAGACCACACCACCAGATCACATGAGTCCCAAAAATGGTCGTCAGGAGGATCATGACAACTGCTCCCCCTTTCCAGTTGGACGAGCACAGAGGATGATCCTGCCGGATGATTCCCAAGCTTGGCCATTATTTGTACTCCTGCCAGGAAAGGCCATCCACATTTTGGTGATTCTTTTCCCGACGATGCTGGATGGTGAGATAATATTGGAGTTTCTTTAGAGCCCAAACTACAGCCAAACACTCCTTTTCCATAGTAGCATAGGCCATCTCCCTGGGTAGTAGCTTCCTACTCAGGTAGGCAATGGGGTGTTCTGCTCCAGCGTCATCCAGCTGACTTAGTGCGGCCCCTAATCCATAGGTGGATGCTTCTGTAAGGACAATAAAGGGCTGCTAGTAGTTCAGAGTGGCCATAACAGGGGATGACATTAGGGCTCGCTGGAGTGCTCTAAATGCTGTCTCCAAAGCTGGGGTCCAGTCCACCTCCTTTGGCTTCTTTTTGCACGTCAGGTCAGTGAGGGGTTTAGCAGTAGCACTATAATTGGGAACAAATTTTCGGTAATAAGGTCCCTAAGAAAGCCATCACCTCTTTCTTTGTCAGGGGAATGGGCCAGGTTGCTGTACTCTCCACTTTAGCGGGGTCTGGCCTAATCTGCCCTCTGTCCACCCAGTGCCCTAGGTACTGGACATCTGCCCTGGCCCACTGGCACTTGTCAGGCTGGACTGTAAGTCCTGCCTCCCTAATAATTTATGGAGGTGTACAAGGTGTTCCCGTTCCAGGTCTGTCTTAATACAGCTATGCCATCCAGGTATGCCTGTGCATACTCCTGGTGTCCCCTCAGTAACTGATCCACTAGCCTCTGGAAGGTGGATGGGGCATTCTTCATCCCAAAGGGCATCACCATAAACTGGTAGAGCCCAAAGGGAGTGAGGAAAGCCGACTTTTCTCTGGCAGACTCCGCTAGTGCAATCTGCCAATAACCCTTAGAGAGATCTAGGGTAGTTACATAGGTAGCAGTTCCCAACCGGTTGAGCAACTCATCAATGCGGGGAATAGGATAGGCATCAGTTTTAGTTTTGTGATTAAGCCTCCTATAATCCACAGAGAACCTAGTTGTCCCATCTTTTTTGGCACTAATATCACAGGGGAGGCCCAAGGGCCACTGGATAGCTGGATCTCTTTTAACCATATCATCTCATCTAATTCACTACATATACTTGCCCTGACTGCCTCCGGGACCCTGTAAGAGGGTTGTTTTAGAGGAGGGCAGTCACCGGTCAGTACCTCATGGGTAGTTAGAGGGGTACAGCCGGGCAATGCAGAAAACAATTTAGAAAACTTTTCCAGCACCATGTTTAGCTCATTCTTTTGGGGGTTTGTGAGGTTATGGGACTGACTTTTAAACTCAGCCTGGGAATTGGGGCTAACTGGTTCAAAGAGGTCAGGGAGAGTGCCTTCCTCTGGGTCGCTGCCAGTAGGCAGGCAAACTGCACAGATATTCTGTAGTCGCTTCTTATACCCCTTTAGTCGGTTGATGTGAGCTACTCGGGTTACTCGAGCCTTGGGGTTTAGGGAAACAACATAAGTGGTGGATAAGTGGTGGATCTGACCTTATCTGATCATAATCTGGTAAGGCCCTTTCCAGGTAGCCTGGAGATTATCCTGAGCTGAGGAACCAGCATGAGCACACCCTGTCCCTCCTCTAGTTCACTGTTTCGAGTGCACTGGTCATAGAACCTTTTCTGTCGGTCCTGGGCACTCAACACATTCTCCCTGACCAGCGCCATGAGGTTAGCTATCTTGTCCCGAAGGGCAAGAAAATATGAGACCACTGGCACCGGCGCCTGCTCCCGATCCCCCTCCCAAGCCTCCCGTATGAGGTCTGATGATCCCCTCAGTGGTAGTCCATACAGAAGCTCAAACAGGGAGTACCCAGTTGACTCTTGAGGGACCTCATAGTAAGCAAAGAGAAGGTATGGAAGACGATTCTCCCAATCCCTTTCTGCTCCATGAAGGTTCTAAGCATCCGCTTCAGGGTCCCATTAAACCGCTCACACAAGCCGTTAGTCTGGGGTGGATAAGGCGAGGAAGTCAAGTAACTGATCCCACATTGCTGGGTCAGTTGTGACATGAATTGAGTACCCCTATCGGACAGGATCTCCAGGGGAAGCCCAATCCTCGAGAAAATGACCATCAAGGCCTCGGCCACAGTAGTGGCAGTAATCTTCCCTAGGGCTATTGCTTCTGGGTACTGTGTGGCATAATCAACCACAGTAAGGATATACTTCTTCCCTGTCTTACTGGGTCGAGCTAGGGGTCCTATGATGTATATTGCCACCCGGTGGAAGGGGGTATCTATAACGGGGAGGGGTTTGAGTGGCACCCGAGAAGCTTTCCCTGTATGTCACAGGAATTGCAGTAGTTAGACACATCCCTATTAACCCTGGCCAGTAGAATACATGGGCTAGGTGCTGTCCCGCAAGTGGTATATTATGGGCCAAATCTAAGAGTCTGTCTCTAAAGGGATAGGGTACTACCCCATGCACTGCTTTTTCATCTCCAGTGCTAACGCTATATAGTAGCCCCCCTTCCCATATAAAATCCTCCCCCTGCGGTCCCTTCTCACCCTGGGCAGCCTGCCTCCTAATACCCGCTAAGGTACTATCTGTAGCTAGTTTACTTTGTGAACGGGTAACAATGGTCACATATCGACACTCCATCTTCCCTAGGTCGTTACCCAATAGGACACCCACAGGCAGTCCTGCCATTACACCCATCTCATGAGTACCATGCGCAGTTCACCAGTTAATGTCCACTCGGCCATTGGTATGGTGAACCGCTTGCCTCCTGCTACTATTATATCCTTGGCTGACCAACTCAAGGTAGATGACAGTAATGGAGGCTCCCGTGTCCAGAAACCGGTAGACTTGAAAGCTCATCCACCATCACTGGCTGGATGTGGGGTAGGTGGGTTTCCCCCTGGGCGAGCATTCACGGAGACTTAGGAGCTCAAGTTCTCAGTACAGTCTTGGTAATCCTCACTTTCCTCCCACTCTGTGTCAAGCTCCCAGTTACCCAAATACATTAAGGGCCGAAATGTGACAGGTTCAATCCTACGGGGCTGATTTGGGCAGTCTCTCTTCAAATGGCCCTACTGCTGGCTTCCATAACACTGAGGTAACCGAACCCCAGTGCTGGAGGGTGCTGACTTTCCAGCGGCAGTGGTGGAGCTCCTAGATGGCAGCTAGTAGGAATGGACTGGCTCAGGCACTTGTGGTCTAATTGGCTGTGCTGAGCTGCTCGGATGTTTTGTCCTCTTTTCTCCCCTGGTTTCCTCATATTGGTCCGCCAGGCTTCCTGCTTCCTCTACAGTGGCAGGCTCACGGTCCTCCACCCATTCACGGAGGGCAACTGGACAAATATGAAAGAATTGTTCCATCATAATCAGTTGTTTAGCATCCTCCAAGGTGCGCACCACTGTTGCCTTCCACCACTCTCGATGGAGTGCCGGATCCGCCAGACCACCTCAGAGTGAGTGTCCCCACTTTCCCGGGTCACACTGCGGAACAGGGCTCAGTATTTTCCTGTAGTGAGGGCATATCTCCTTAGTAAGACCTGATGGACCACCTCGTACACTGTTGCACGGTAGGCTTGGCTTGCCTTTTTACTGAGCCAGCTTACCAGCAACCAGACCCACTCACTTTCTGGGATCTTATGAAGTTCACACTGCCTTTCAAAGTCCTGAAGCTAGAGTACGCCACATTGAGGGTAGAGGTCAAGGAATCCCATGCACCTTCCAGGGCAGTGTGGTAACTTGTGAGAGAGAGTCACCATCCTCAACTGTCTCTCTGCTTGTACCTTCTGGCCAATCACCCTCATCATCTCTGTGACCTGGTTCAGTAGAGAGGTTGGCACATCGCAGCCGAATTCCTCCTGGTGACTTCATCCACCTCCTGGGGCATCTCTGCAGGTGACCGAGTACGCTGGTCACCTTCCCCCCTCATTATCGGCGCCTCAGGTGGATCTGCCTGAATGGCCCACTTGTCATCATCTTGGTAAAGCTGCCATAACATCATCTCCATTGTACATGATCAGGGAACCACAACACCCCTGTCCTTAAGGAGGCTGCGGAACTTAGTGATGGAAAGGAGATTCTAAGAAGTCATCTGGTCACTGTCTTTGCTAGCTGATGAAGTGATTCCGCTTCAGACACCAGTTGCGGTGATCTGCTTTTTTTTCAAAGACTCAGCTTCCTTCCTTAACTGATAATTTTTTGTTCATACTTCTGCTGCAATTCCTGGATTTTTGTTTCTTTGTCTATCATATCGTTCTCACGCTCATTCAATCTGGCCTCCAGCATTCTTAATGTTTCTTCCTTGTCCTTCAGTTCATTCTGTAGCTCCTGTACCAGTGCTATAATAGGCACCTGTTCTGCCTTTTCGAGCTGGCCATTTGCTAACTCTTCCTCCAGAGCCTCGATTTTCTTATTCAATGCCTGGACCATTTTCTCCTTGATGTCCGCTCAGAGGATTTCAGCCTGTAGTCAATCTTCTACAGACTTTATCTTCCTCTCTTTCTCATGATCACTTTCTTCAGCAGCTGAGGTAAGTGACATCTGTTCTGTCTTTTGAGTCTGCAAATTTTGAGAATCCATTCTTAATGAGGAAATTTCTTCTTTCAATATTCTTAACCCTTCTTGCTTGTTTGCCAACTCACTAAAATCAGTAGAAGGATATTTTAGAGACATCTGCTGTCTAGGGGTGAAGGGATATAAAGAACAGGGTGTATCTACTGGGTAGGTTTGGCCATAACAGCCTTATAAAGCCGACTGAAGAAAGCAGATCACTACAGATGTAATGAACGGGTGGGTTTATTTATGGTCTTTATAAAGTCAGGCCCTGCATGTAATAAATTTAGACATTTTGATTCAATCCTCAGTTGTGGTCACTGTCTCCCTGTTGTTAACTCCAATCAGGACGAGAGATTTGCTGTACGGAAGAATGGTTGTAATGGTCCCCTGGTTACACTAATTCCTGACAGTGTATTTCCTGTCCTAACAACAATATAATCAGAGGATCCAAATTCTGGCAATTTCTCTTGGTTAATGAGCTTATGTTGGGGACACTCCTGCCTAGATTATTTAACTAGTCTGGACTTTTTTTCAGACTACTACTCTTCCCTGCTGGGGCACTCCAGTTTTTCAACACAAACCCTAAAGGGGAACACCAGGAAACCTTAGAATGACCTCCTCCCATGGTGAGTTACTAGTCAGTCAGTGCCTGAGTACCTTTTCTTCAGTCTACAAGGCCTTATGGGACAAGTTATATAAAAGCTGACTGTGTTTTATTCCCCAGACCCACACTTCTCTGTTTAAAAAAAATTCTATTTTTTATGAGGAAAATTGAAGTTCCATTCCCTCACTTCCACTTCTCTGTTTCAAAAAGGGGCCTTGGTTTTATGAGGAAAATAAATTGCTTCTTACCGTGTTCCTGTGGAGACTGCAAGCCAGTGTGAACCCATAATCAGCTCAGACCTCAAGGTTGCATTCCATTCTGTAAGTCTGTTGGTATGTGCACTGTGGACTGGGAAGCCAGGACCCCACCAGGGACTGACCTCCCAAAGAAATATTCCTGTGCCGCCTGAGATATTGTAATCAGTGCTGCCCGAGGTTTTACTAACACACAATATCCACCAGGGTTTGGCCTACGCCAAGCCCATTTTGAGTGCCATGAAATGTTATGAATCCAAAATTCTCTAGAACTAGGGTGACCAGAGTCAATATGTTACAGGCAGGAGTAAAATAAAAGGTTTATAGAAAACTGCACTGTTTGAAGACATGGAGGAGTGCATATTCTGAGCAATTATTTGTTACAAAACAGTGGGTTTTATACCCTTTAGCATAGAAACACTGTTACATGTATAATATTTATTGGTTAGTTCATCTCTTCGATAAGGTGTGCATTTGACCATTTGAGTGTTAGCATTTAAATGTGCCCCTTTTCCAACATTAATATTTGTGTGCTTGCTAAAAATAAAATCAACTTTCACCTTTCTGGGCTGCTTGCCATTATATATGTCTTATCTGAGTTTTATCAGCTCAATCACAGCATGATGTACTAATGCTACATACTTGCAAACTATCGAACAAAGCACAGTCTGTAATGTATTTTTCTTTTGGATGAAGGTGCATTAAATAACATAATTAGTACTAGTAAGGTTCTAAAGTTATTTATTCCATCTCAGGATGAGTGAAGAGGAAGAGGCAAGGGAGGTTAATTATACAGTTGCATTTTTTAGAATCTCTCACCTATGCTCTTAAGTTATAGAAGCATAGGGACCCGACAGCTATAGCAGATTTCCTCCTGTGTGCTCCGGTGTCTGATGTAGATCATGGTGCAAAAGGGATGGGGTTAAGCAGCACTTCTAACAGTGAACTCTTTCATATAAGAGAAATTTGTGTATAGGTGAATCTTTAATTCACTTTAAACCAATGTGCAGCATTTTCTTATTCCATACAGATATATAACAAGCAGAAATTACTATATAACATAAACTCTCTCAAAAATGTTAAATGAATTGCAATACAGTGAGTTTATCACATATATAGTCCTCAACAGCGCGACCTTGCCAATATCCGCTGGTAATTCAACGTTAAACTGTTTGTCTTTGCGAGGGCTGCAGTTGCAGGCCGCAACCGCGGACCCCGCGAAAGCGCTCCTTGCGCAGGTGGAGATGAGTGCCATAGCCGCTCATCCCTACGAACCACTATGACTTAGGCAGGCAGTGCCTAAGGCGCTCACTGCGCCGTAGGCGCTCATCCCTACAACCCCGTAGGACATGCAGGGAGCCCCGAAGACGCTCACTGCGATAGTGGAGATGAGCGCCATAGGCGCTCATCCCTACGAAACCATTAGACTTGGGCAGGGAGCACGAAAGGCGCACACTGCGCTGGTGGCGATGAGCACCATAGGCGCTCATCCCTACGACCCTGCACGCCTTGCGCTTCATACCTGCAACCCGCGGAACTACACTTCAACACAAATACACAATTCAAAGTGCGAGACCCGTAGCACTTTGAAAAAATCGCCTATAAAAAGTATGGGCCGTAACACTTAGAAAATAAAACCGCCACTCACCCAAAAAAAATATGAGCCGCAAAACATACGAAGTTAACGGCTGCAACACGCACAGCAAAAAACACAAAAAACAAAATATAACAAAATAAAAAATACACACACAGCAAGGGGGGACAGCAAGGACATCTGGGAATGAGGTTACATACCAATTTAAATACAATTTAAAGATTTTCGCCACTCGAAAATACTAAGCGAGAGAAAAGATGGCAGCCGAAAAACAAAAAAAATGAGGCTACACGACGCCTAAGCACACACACCGCCAAGCACGCCTTTTCCACAGACCCGTACGACCTAATAAATACACTATTAGCTAAATGCTCAACACCCGCCTAAAACATACACACTCGCAGCCATTTTACTACAATTACTCAAACCTAATGACATTACCATTACAAAATGCGGAAGTACACAGATAAACAAACGGTTTAACCTCACGCACACAGCCTATTTACACTACACACTACACACATTGCTGACACTTCAGCTCACCAACAGTGCAAATCTACATTGTATGCTGCAGGAACATCAAAACAGATTGTTAGCTCTTCAGCATATTGCTTAATTCATATATTGATTACAAATATGTAAAGTATATTAACTTATAACTTTACTAATTAATTATTTAACATTACAAAATACATACACATTAAAAAAAATAACAATAAATGCTAAAGGCACTCAGCGTGCGCTTCACGGAGCGCCAATGGTGTTTACAGGACCACAACTACACCTGGGAAGAGGCTCACAATGCGAGTCAAGAGCCCATCAGCGCAAAAGTTGCAAGGAGCACCAAAGGAGCTCTCATAACCAAACATACACCAACCAAGAGGTTCGCAATAAGCGCCGAAGTTACTCACACACTCAAAAAAATTACTTTGTGTACCAAACAGCATTACCTGCCTTACAATTCTATTGCCGTCATTTTTTGACGGGCAAGTCGCTAGTAGAATAAATAAAGGGATGAGGGACCATTCATTGGAACTGTGCAAGCTATGCAAATTTGTTATTTTCTTCCTTAAAGCCGCAACAGAGATGTAAGTAATAAATATGTTTTATAATTTGCTTTGCTGTTGTCTCGTCTGTTAGGTGAAATGCACAATGGGAGGTTTTGATAACAATTGATTTTAAAACAAAACTGCAAAATACACACTCTTTATATGAAATATTTTGTATTGCTGAACATTATATCAATGAAGAGAAAACCATGTCATTTATTTGCTAAGAGATCATTTTTTGGAGGTGTTCAAATTGGTCTGATCCTGTCCAGATAAACTAGCCTGGTCCATGGATTTATTTCAGCCCAAGACAGGATATTTTCAGGGGCATTCGCTAAGAATGCTTTTATGCTTATGACATTTATCTGCTTATTGCAATAGTCTGTTACAAACTTTGCAAACGTGAAATCCTTAAAAGGACCACAGAGGTATTTTTAAACAGTGCCATGATATATAAACGAATTCTGACAAAGCAATTTCTAAGTTGTCATTATGTTAACAAAATGTATGATTTCACAAAATGTTTTATCAAAAGGCGTAGGCATCTCTAGGCCAAGGAAAGCACCTCTTTGTGATGGCACGTGCTACCCTCTGCTCCCAGTCAATATGAGCAGTGGTGGATAACTTATTTGCTCATATAAGGTCCCCTAGACCTAAAAATGGCTTCACAGTGCTTTATACCAGTGACAACAGCCATGTGGTGGTGGGGTGGAGAGGGGCTGTAATAAAGTACTATACTAGTTTTCCTCAAGGGAATACCTTTCCTGGGCTAACACAAGATAGACATGACACCACTGGACTTTGTTACTTCCAGCCCAGGGCTACCTCTGTGATAACCATGATTTCCCTTGTTTAGACTGTCTGGGGTCTAAAGACCCTTATCCCCAGTGAATACCTCTCGTGCCTGTGTGTTTGGAACATCGAGTAGCTAACCATTTGCTATTCCGATTATATCTATATTAAACATGACTGAAATTGGTATACATATTTTTTATAGGTAGTTTTGTAATTCATATATTGTGATTCAATTGTTGTTTGAAAAGACAGGTCTAAGAAGCCCGTTGTTAAAATCAACACAATTGGGGCATTCAGCTTTGAAGATCTTCTGCTGAGTGATTAGCTGGACTTCCGATATTAATTATGTTACCTTTTCATAGACTATTCTAAAGCCTTTGACTGTGTATCAAAACAAATGTGGCAAGTTCTTAAAGAGATGGGAATACCAGATCATCTCAGAACCACAGTCAGAACCACATAGTTAACAACAGAATGGTTCAAGTTCAGGAAGGAGTGTGATAAGTTTGTATATTGTCACCTTATTTATTCAACGTATACTTTAAGTACATCATGCGTAAGGCAGGGCTGGACGAATCCAAAGTCGGAATTAATAAAGAACTTATTGATGAGGGTGAAGGAAGAGAGATCAAAAGTTGGCCTGTTGCTCAATGTTAAAAAGACAAAGATAATGGCAAATGGCAATCTCAGTTACTGGCAATTAGATTGGAAAGAAGTGGAGGCAGTGATAGATTTTATTTTTCTGGGCTCCAAGATCTCTGATCTCTGCCTGTAGCCATGAAATTAAAAGTCTTTGGCTTCTGAGGTGGAAAGCCATGGCAAGTCTGGACAATATATAAAAAAATAGAGATATTAAACGATCAACAAAGGTCAGCATAGTTAGAACTATTGTATTCCCAGTAGTGAGAGCTGAACTATAAAAAAGGTTGAGTGGCGTAGAATTGACATCTTTATGTTGTGGTGCTTGAGAAAAAAACTGTTTAGAGTCCCTTAGCTGCAAGAAGATCCAGTCACCTAATACTACAGTAAGGTTTTATCATGAGGCTAAAGCTCAAATGTTTTGGCCACATCATGAGAAGTCAGGATTCCATAGAGAAGATTAGACTCTGATGCTGATTGAAGTTACACAAAGAAGGGGATGTCAGGTGGAGAAGGATAGATGAGGTAATTGAATCAATTAACATGAGCTTGAAGGAGCCCAGAGAGTCAGTGGCTAACAGATGTGTCTGGTGTGCTACATAACTGAACAACAAAAATTGGGTATTATTTGCAGATTTCACAGAGAGAAAATGGATTGTGTATTTTGAAATCTCTAAAAGCTTCTCTCCCACTCAGAGAAGGGGTCGCAAAAAAAAGTGTCTGAGGGCCACATGTGGCCCTTAGGCTGCCTGTTGTAAATTATTGCTTTGATCAACCCTAGCAACATATTGTACCCTAGCAACATATTGTACCTATACTACCTCACAAAGTTTATTTTCTGCAACAGAGAACCATTAGTAAAGTCCGTTAAAGGACCATTGTAATGACCTAACAAGAGCACTTACTTATTTTAACTAAATAACTTTTCACTAATAATACTCATATTTATTTATTTAAAATAGTCATATTAAATATGAAATTAATTATTAAATATTTTTTATCAGCCTCCAGTTGGATGTTTGTCTCCATCCTAATAAGATCTCAAAGATGAGGGTGAGGGAGTATGGATGAGAGATGGGTCAAAAGAACAAAGGAGTCATAGGCTGCTCCAACAGCAAAAACGTGTTTCCAAAGGACACCACTTTTAACACAGCAGGCCTTTAACCAATAGAGTGAATAATGTTTGCATAAATTTGTACCTGAAAATGTTGCACTGTGCCCATTGACTTTATAGTGGACAGACCAGAAGCAAATTAAAAGATGTTTCACCTAAACATAAGTTTCTTTTATATCTCTTAGAAAAGCTTAATTATCTATGTGAAAGTTATGAAAATTGCCTATTATGCCAATTACTCCTCCATGTTTCTGGAACTGAAGCTGCCATTTTGAGGTAATTTATTTGTCTCTGACACTGACCAAAGCCAGCGCAAGAGCCAATCAGATTATAGCTGAGTGTTGTGAATTAACAATATTGAATATTGCATTTTTAAATCCTTGAATATGATTTGTATCTGTGATCAATGCCTAATTAAAACATCTAGCTCATTTTGTAAGGGCATTACAGTGGCCCTTTAAAAATGATATGAGTAGCACAAGTTGATATTAGAGAAAAGAGAGAACTGATATGCAAGTTTTCTCACTAAAAGACATTTTCTTAAAGTATTGTGAATATAAAAAAGCAATAATATTGAAATGTTCACATTGCTGGAGTGAAATTGGGGCATTTTAGGTTGTTTTGCAAGCATGCAGCATCGCTTATGCATATGAACATGAGAGCTCATGTTCTTTTATTAAAACATGTCAATGTAACCCCTCAACTAGAAACCAATTGCTTGCCCCTGAGAAGTAAAGAAAAGTAATTAATGCTAATTTAATTACCATGTATTATTAGTAGCATCCCAGAGTGATTAGAAGTGAAGGATTACGGGAAGGCTTTTGTAGAAAATCGTGATGTGTGAATGTATTCAGAATATTGTCAAATGTACATTTAGGGAGATAACTGGAAGATGGAATTAATTTAATATAGACAAATGCTCTGATATATGCAGAAATCATTGATGCATTCAAGTGGAATATTATTTAATAGAGGAATAAAAACTTTGATATATCACGTCATACACTAATCAACAAAACATATATGCACAGTTTACAGGCTAGATTTTCTATTACGATCAAAGTGATCATTACAGCCTTTAGCTGAGAAATACACAGACTCTATATTAAAGATTGATCTGAAGTCCCTTTGTTGCAAAGCCTTCTTCCTCCAGTTGTCAGTTATTTGTAGGATGTTATGTCTGTTTTTAGTATGATGTTTTTAGTTTGAATGGCAGATACTATTATAAGGCTGGAAGTGGCCATTGTCTATTGTATGTTTTATGGGTCTGGTGGGAGGGAAGTGCCCGCATGTCCATGTAGTTAGACTTTCAGGCATCAGCACCACTGTGGGTTTCTAGGCACAGCAAGTGCCATATTGAGCAGTGACTTTTCTGTGGATATATGGGAATCTTTTATTGTGTTTCATTGTAGCAAAAAATGTGTGTCATTCAATAAATATGAGTGGTGGAGGAGACATGTTGCAGGCTTTACTCTTTGATCTCTAAGGATCATTTTCCAAGTGTTATAACCATCCTACAAATGGTCTGTATTTTCCTGGATCCTGAGGATATTGGGATCTGCTGGCAGCTCGAGGTGGCTGATGTAAGAAGGAATCTTGGTGGCAGATCACAGAGTCTAATTTGCCGCACTATAGCTCTAGTCTGATTGTTTTTACAACTTATAGGAAGATTCACTAAATATGACAGGGGCTGAAATGTGCTCCATTGTGCCTTATTTCAAACATGTAAAATTGCTATTATAGCTCTGTGCTGAGTAATTTCACATTTAATAGATTTTAGTTTCAGTATTTAAGTAATATATATATATATATATATATATATATATATATATATATATATATATATATATATATATATTTGAGATCATGCAGTAGAAGTTTTCCCTTAACACAGCATGGGATATAAATTGGCCATGATACTGTTAATCTCATTGACATTACTGGAATATGCCATTGGTACACAAAGCTGTTGTCAGAAAATGGCAGTATCCTATGACTTTTGAGGTTGCTGCTCCCTGTGTACATGTTTGTGACTAGCCATCATAGCCAATTATATGGTTAAAAAAGGGTAAGAAAGTTGTCAGATATAAATGGGCCAACTTATTTTATCTGCCTTGATTTAACTTTCAGTCCTTAACTACAATGATCACATCCACTATGTAATTTTCATATAGTGACAATATATGTTTCTGTTTCTACTTTTATAGCAGTGTTTTGTTATATTTACTAAAACGTATTGTTTACTGATAATACATGGCAAAGATATTTTCATTAGTGTATTTATGGGCTATAATATTGTCACCAGTTACAGAATATTTACCAAATCCTACATAATTATTCTATAAAGCTACATCTAAAAGCTCAAACAAATTCACGCCAAAGAGTCTTCCTAAAAATAATGGTGGCTGATAAGGGTCAGTTTACAAAATACCAAAACACCTTCAATTAAAACACCACTGTGGTCAAAAATTTAGAATAGACCCATTTAAAAAACTACACTGGAAAATAATCAACATATTTTCAGAATTTTTAAATATAATACTATCTCTAATGTAACACTTTTATGTGTAATTGATGCTACTATGGAACCTACAATTTTAGTTTCCAGTGATTGACTTCCTGAGGTGGCAGGAGTCTTTACGTAGAAAGTTTGTATCCGCACAATATGAATTTTGCATATACAGCTGCCAATGCTCTGAATAGGTCTAATGAAAAGTTCATACCATTTCAAGGACACACCATGTGACAACAGCTGCAAGATGCTGGACCACTAAAGAAAATTAATGCTTGCAGTAAAGAAAAAATTGCAAAAAGTGGAAAATATAAAAACAATTTTTTTAATTTAAAAACTCATTTTGCATATTGTCAACAAATGACCACAGTGCTGTTTCCGATTCCGACTATTAAAAATGGCAGATAACCAATCACATGTATATTAAAGGGATATGGATTTTGCTAGGTATATAATATACCTGTTTATCTATTTACTTTTATGTACTTTGTTTTATTAAGAAGCACTTTTAGACTCTGTTTTACTTGCCTAAAACCCCAAAAATATTACCTGCTGGGGTCTGCCCTCTGCAGCTCATGAAAACACAGACTCTGTAGGTTTGACTGTGCAGTGTCTCATATTAACCCATCAGTGACCATCTCTCAGGAACTTTCTGCAACATGCTGCTGAGATGTGGTTTCTGTTAGGCTAGGAGACTAAGCTGCACATCTGGCCACAGAGAGTCTCTGTCTGCATACCCTACAGTTGGTAGACCCATTCAGGGACTTCTTAATAAAATAAAGTCCATAAAAGTAAGTAGATACACAAGTGTTATGGACCAAAGTTCCCTGGGAATGGAGTGACCAGAGTCAATAAATCAAAGCCAGAAGTAGAAAAATAAAGTTTTTTTTCAAAATCTGCAGTTTGAAGGTACAGAGGAAAATATCCAAAATCTGAGCTGAATTTTTTTGTTCCATTTGGGGGGGGGGATACAGGAAATGTTAGTAGCTAATATCTTCTCATATATTGATTGATTACTATACACCAGCAATTAGCTGTACATTTATATTTGTATCATCAGAAAAGCTGACTACTTGGCCCAAAACAAAACTTTCTGGGCTTTCTACCACAATATGTGTTAAAAGCTTATCAGTACAGTCATGGTTACTGATGTTGTAGTACATTCCAGCTGCAGTCTGTTTAATGTTGCATACTGTTATGCATCTTGTTACACGTCAACCCAGCCTTGAAGTTAATTCAGGATATGACTTATCCCATATCTTATCACAGTTATATTATATAACTTATAAAACCCAGGAACCTTCCATATCCCTGTAATAACCTAAAATGCATCTAATTAATGTGATTTTCTATCAAGTATATTCTGCAGATTCTCTGATTTTTTTTTTCAAAATAAATTATTAACAGCTATGTTTTTAAATCTTAGGGCCCTATGCTAATCCCCAAAAAAGCAATTACGAGTGCCCTAACTGCCCTAACTGCAGATTAAATCCTACATAGCTATGCTAATTCCTCATCCCTAAAACATTGCAAGAGAACTCCTACTGTTCCGAGTGAACTTCACAAAAAATCTGAAAAGCAAGGCATAAATCTCCATTGAGTTTTGCACTGAAAATAAATTACGAGTTTTCTCTGACACTCTGACACCCAACCCCTATGCTAATAAGACTTTACGGGTCACTCACAAATCAGGGCACTGCCGTAACTGCAAAAAGCAGAAGAAAGATTTACGTGTACCAAACACCACTCGCAAATGCTTTAAAAACCTTTGCCGATTCAGGCAATTTGGGAACCCTGGTTGGCTTCTTCATTCAGTATTCCCCTAGTATGATAACATATCACATCATACAATCTTTACACTTTGGCAGAGGAGATCTGGTGGAGGAGCTGGAGGCGAGGGGGGGTCCGGAAATCTACTGACGGAGCGATGGAGGTGGGTGTCAGTTGTGTTGGGATATCTTAGCGAGGTATGTGTTGAGGGCTCATAAGGGCGGATGCACTGGATTAGTTTTGTGCTTTATGTGAAGATAGCAGTGTAATGGTCTAGTTATTAAACCTGTTATTTGTAGCTTTCTCTTTTTAATTTGCTATTACTGGATGTTTTATTTTGCGTTGTTGTTTATTTTTAATTTTTTTTTTTTATTTGTTTTTTTTTTTTTAATTTTTTTTTTCTCTTTATGTTATGTTATTTCAATTGAAATGTTAACTGTGACTCATGTTACCTTAATAACTAAAAAAGGAAAAATGGAAGGCCTAGTCAGTTAAGGATGGGAAACTACTGTAATGCGAATGTTAGCGTATCTTAACTGACTAAATACAGTTGTGTTAAATGTTTTATTGTGCATTGCCTTCTAATAAAAGTCTATTTAAAAAAAAAAAAAAACCTTTGCCGAGTCTCCCAGAAGCATTTAAAGTGACAGTATCATACAAAAAATACTACAAAATGATGATATTTCAACATTATTTGACATTTAACAATCCAATATCAACATATGTGTAATTAAAAAATACGATATGTTTGTATTAAGCCCGTTTTATGACACAAAATACAGGGCAACAAACAACCCAGTACTGAAGGGGTTAAAACAAGTCACAAGATCATGTTGCCTAGGAACAAACACTCTAATTCATTGTTTCATATCATATTTTAACGCAAAATAAACACATTTCTATTTATTGAACCTATAAAAACAATTGTCACATCTTTTTAATATAAAAATATATTAATACAGAAAAAAATTATATATATACCTCTCTGTTCCCTTGCTGTAGCTAGTTACGGGCAGTTGTTCCTGCACTTCCTATTCATTATAACATCTGATATGACGTCTCATCAGGAAAGCTTGGTTTGGCTGCTCTGCACAGATATCAGTTGCGGCAAAAGAGCAAGATTTATGGATGTAAACTGACTGCTGTAATCTGGGGGGGTGAAATATTTACCTTAGTGTAGAATTAGGGAAAAAAACTCCTGCAGCCATTTTACAGCATTCACCTAACTTAGAGCACCTAAGTGGCCACACCACAGTACAAGGAAAATCAAAAGTGGATGATTAAGCAGGGGGAAAGTTATTTAGGTCATAATTAAAAATATAAAATGTAATCCCTCTGTGGGGCACTGGAGGCATCCAAGCTACATTGGTAGCCATTGTATGTGGAAATGGGGATTTCATTGAGGACAATGCTTGTATTTCCTTAAGCAAGTTGTCTGTTGCTGGGCAGATGAGGGGAAGGGTGTATACATTTCAGTCAGATCCAGTTATTTAACAGAGACTTCTGAGTTATCCCTGCCTCCTACTCCCCCAGCCCTTCATCCACTTATTGAAACCAAAATCCCATGATCCAGCTCTCAGGAAGCAATGTAGCAAACACAAAATGTATTCCTATAATCATGAGTTGATTCAATATTCTATTTCCTAAAACTGTTTTTATGTCCATGACTTGCACAGCTGCTGATGTTAGTTTGTTACCTGCTCCACAGGAGACTTTTCTCTTGGTCCTTAATCTTTTTGGGCCAACAAAGCTCCAGGCTGCACATTTCAGTGGGGCTATATACAACCTCAAGCTGATGATACAGTGCCATCAAATATATGTATATATGCATAGAAATATCTATAAGCAGTCACTATTCTGACATACTGTATATCTATGGGGAAGTATCTCACAGGCATGATATCTTTGTATGTGCTTTCCAAGGTAATATTTGACTTTTATTTATGTGCATGAGAATTCTAATGTGATAAAATACATCATGGGGGGTCTTTTAAAAAGAAGCCAATTGATTAGATTTTTATATTTTAGTATTAAAAATTTTTTCTTTTTTTTTGCAGGATAGCGCATCACTGCACCATTTTACTCCTGCAAGGTCTTATTGCACACGGCTCCATGCTAATGAGACAATGAGATGTATGTATAGTTTTCTTATACATAAAGAGCCGCTTTAGTTCAAATATTTCTAGCATGCATTTATTTATTTATTTATTTATTTATTTTTTCTTAAACATTGTCTGTTTACAAACATATAAAATGATTTAGAAAAACATATGCCAACCAGGCAGATTACATTGCCTAAAACAGAAACTGCATTTGCTCCATTAGATTATAAGTGAATCTGTCAGAATATATTTTTTACAGATCTCAAAATTATCATATCAAAAACAGTACATAGCTTTCAAAACACATTAAATTACATAAAATGTAAACCCTGTTCCATGGGTTAGCAGCAACATGGGAGAGGGGTCGATCTATCTTCTAACAACACTTCAATAAGAGGGGAATATAGATGAAAAACGCTTCAGTTATGGGTCCTTATAGAATCCATCCCACATTTTCCATTTGTATCAGCACAATTTCACCATACCCAAATCAGCTATGCCCCTTTCTATATCTCTGTTATAAATTAATATTTCCATAACTTCCTTTGAAAACCAAATTGTAGCACACTTTTCCACTTTGTCACGCTTAGAATCTTTCTTAAATTTGTTTGGAAAGATATGGAAGATTAATTGAGGCCTCTATCTTTGATCCAGCTATTAAGGATATTTGCTCGAAACAATCTAACCCAAACCCCTTAATATTAGGGCAGTCCCACCACATGTGAATTTGGGACCCGATCCGTCCACAATTTCTCCAACAAAAAATATCAGAGGCAACATGTGATATTTGATAAACCCGCTTAGGCGTGTAATACCACCTGTTGATGGTCTTAAAATAAGTCTCTCTGTGAGACGCTTTCTTTATAAATTTGTGGGTTAAATTAAGAGCTTTATTCCAGTCATAAGCTGCTATTTGATTATCTATTTCCTTCTCCCATTCCTTCATATCATTGATCTTCCTATTATTTTGCTCTATTATCGATTTAAGTATTACCAAGGATTTAGATATGAAATGAGCCCTTGTTTCCTTAATTAATAATGTTTTGAATTGAGTCAACATATTTCTGTTAAATTCTTTCAATTTTTATGTAGACAAGACTGAGATCAATTTATTGTAACTCATCCAAGTGTTATCGAGAACTTTAAATCTATTTTAATATTATTGAAAGTTAACCATTTACCATCATAATTTATATATTTTAGAAATGTCAATTGATTATCCGGCAAATTGTTGGGGAATGGCACTTAGAGAAATTTAGCCAAAATCGAGCTCGGAAAGAGGATAAAAGAATATTTCTTATTTAATTTTTCCAGAAGACAAATATGTTTTTTACTATAATTGCCCCCTCCGAAATTTTTGAGGCATCAACATCCTCCGTGAATATCAATAATTTTAGTTCCTTTTGAGGAATAGCTCCATTCTCTATTTGTGACCAGGCAAATTTGTCGTCCGACTCCAGCCATTTGGCGATGTGGAATAACATGATGGCATCGTGGTACGTATTTATAATAGAGTATGCAATGCCACCCTTTAAAAAGTATCTAGCCATAAACTTTTTCTAAATCCTTATATGTTTGCCGGTATGTATAAATTGGTCAATTAAAGTCTGAAACTTATTGATCCAGTAAACTGGAACACTCAGCGGAATGCATCTAATATAATCTAATTCAACATTGGTAGTAAAATCATTTTGGAGATTGCGATTCTCCCTGAGAAGGAGAATTGCTTCTCCTTTCAACCTATAATTAGCTCTTTAGTCTAAGAGAGGGTCTTTTTTAAATTAACTGAGGTCATATTTTTTATTTGACCCCTAAAGCTAAACCTTAAATGGGTAAATTCATTAGTCTTCCAATCAAAGGGGTAAGTTTGTTCTAGTATTTTTTTTCCTCCCTAGGTATATTAACAGTCATTGCTTCAGACTTCTGTATGTTAACTTTATAATTGGAAACTAAAGCATATTCTTTCAGTATTTCCATCAAATGCGGCAATGATCCGAGGGGATTGGTTATGGAGAGGACAATGCCGTCCACAAACATACTGACTTTGTGCTCTCTACCCCCCACCTCTACTCCCGCTATACACAGACATCTCCTTATGCTTTCCACCAAGGGTTCAATTGCAAGCAAGAACAGAAGAGGGGAGAGAGGGCATCCCTGTCTGGTGCTGTTCCCAACCTTGATACAAGAGGAGCTCACTCCCATATAAGTAACAGCAGCTGTAGGCTCTGAGTAAAGCCGCCTAATGGCCAATCTACCAAAACGTCCAAATCCAAATTCATTTAAAATTTCAAGCATATACTCCCACCCTACTCAATCAAATGCTTTCTCGGCATCCAGCGAAACAAATAGGGTGGGAATATTACCAGGCTTGGAGAGCGATACCAGGTCCATCAGCCTTCTTATATTGTCAACCCCCTCCCTACCTGGTACAAAGCCCGTTTGTTCCACTGATATCGATTTCGCCACAATTTTGGCAATTCTCAAGGATAATATTTTTTAGTAAAGCTTAAGATCTGTGTTAAGCAATGATATTAAATATAATTTGAGCAATCTTTCATGTTTTCTTTTTCTTAGCTATAGTTGTTATATTAGCTTGTAGCATTTTCCTAGGAATTTTGCCACTTACTTTGATTTTGTTAAACATATCCCTAAGGGAGTTTACTAGTTCAAGCTGATATATTTCATAGAAAGTATTGCTAAATGCACCTGGACCAGGAGTTTTATACAAATTTATCGCATTGATAGCAAAGCTTACTTCCTCAGAGGTTCTTTCCTCCTTCAGTTTTTCTAACTCTGCTGATGAAATCGAAAGAAGCTTACACCTTTTCAAAAAGGTCTGGATTTGAATATAAGAAGGCTTGATGAAGGCTGGATTACACTCCAAGTTGTATAGTTTGGAATAAAACTTTGCAAATGCATTAACTAGCTCATTAGACGAGGAGTATATTCTACTTTCAAAGTTTATACTATCAATTATATTGAACCCACATTTTTTCTTTACTTTATTTGCCAGTAACTTACTGGTCTAGTTATCATAAAGATAGAGTCTCTGTTGCAAGCGAACAATCGACTGATCTACTAATAATTGGTTAATTATTTTGATCTCCAATTGTATATCTCTAATATCTTTCATAACTCTATCATCTAAATTGAACTTGTTTTGCTTTTCCAAGATACTTCATTTTATATGAAGTTTCCTTAAAGAAATGCCCCTTTGTTTATTTATTTGGCTTTTCAGTTTTATTAAAACTCCTTTTAAATAGGCCTTCTGAGTCATCCAAAGTAGACACTTAGAGGTAGCTGATTGGGAGTTCAGTTCCCAAAAATTGGAGATTTCCTCTTTAATTATCAGTTTATTGCTATTATCATGAAGCAGTGTCTCGTCCAATTTCCATTGTGGTCTGAGTCTTTGTTTATTATCCGATTCAATGATAAGAGTAATACTCGACTGATCGGAGATAGTTATGGGTGCTATATTAACCTTTATCAGTTTATCCACTGCAAAGCGATCAACAAAAAAATAATCAATTCTAAAATATAACTTATATACTTGGGAATAGTATGTATAATCTCTATGTTCTGAAAAGAGGGGTTTCCAGGCGTCGTATAGATGATATTTATCGATACATCTGCAAAACCTTGCAGCCTTTTTCTGCACTCTGCTTATATCCTTGGGCTCCTTCAGAGAATTTCTATCAGGTTTTGCATCCATTGGCATATTAATATCCCTTCAGATGATCATGTTTCCTTGAAAGAATTTAGATACCTTTGCTTGGATATTCTCCACAAATCTATTTTGGTTCTCATTCGGGAGGTATAAATTCAAAATAGAATACTTTTAGTTGTTAATTAAACTTGTCCACAATAAATACCTAGCTTCTTTATTATACTTTACAAATTCCTCATTGACCGTTACATTTTTTGCCGAACATAATAGATACTCCTCTTTTTGGCTGAATAATTTGTCCCGAAACCCATATGATCTATTTTGGCCCCAATGTGTCTCTTGGAGACATAGAATGTCTATCCTCTCCCTTTTAAGGTGCTCTATCAAAGCATTTCTTTTCAATGGCGAATTCAGCCCCCTAACATTGAAGCTCATCATTTTTAACACCATTTATTATCCAATTCCCAAGTGCTATTTATTATTCTTCCCCTCTACCCATATAAAAATGCAACAATCAATAAACAACACAAACAAATACATCAACAATTTGATTGTATACATTTGCCATGAGCTACCTGTTCTTAACCTCCCCTGCCTCACCAGGGGGTGCAAGAACAGAAAGACCATAATGGTCTATATGTCTAGGCGTACGCGGAGGCCTATCTGGTCATCTTATCAGGTTGTGCTACATAAGTATAGGACCTTAATTTAACGTTACTGTTTTTTCCCCTCTGTGATCTAGTTAGAGTTAGCTCCATTTATACTATAAAATATAAACCTCCAATTTTAGAAATCTACTTTATGGATATTTATCCCAAACAAGGATGAATTATCTGAGGGTGAGTCTTAGCACACTTTTATCTTCTTGTACTCTTGTAAAAGATGAAAATAATACAATTTCTATATTTCCCATTATTTTAAGAAATATTAGAACTATTCTATTTTTGTGTATAATATAATATTTTGTGAATAAAAAAACAAAAAACAAAACAAATAAAAGGATGAGAAAAGAAATAAAAAGAGAGAAAAACAAAAAACATACTATAACATAAAAAAACACTGTGAAAGTAATTATAAGACTCTCTACATAAACCCGAGAGATTTTTATATGTTACAAGTGAGAGTAAGCAGTTTAATAAGGAAAAGTATAGACATGAAGAGGAGACAGGACCCAGCCACAACAGATTTTATCCCCCCATTCCTCCTCCTTTCCTTCCCCTTACATGACCATAATCCACTCTTCCTCTATACTAATTTTAACCCTGTTAATTAATGTACTGCGATCCCCTTGATACCACTCACCCCAGTCCGGAAAATACTCAAGCTATATAGACATGTCTAGTTAGTTGACTCCCATGGCTTAATGTTCAGAGTTTTTAGGAAAGCCAGGCCTTCTTCAGCTGAAGCTATCCAAAAAATCTGGTCCTTATAAAACACTATAACTTTAGTGGGGAATCACCACCTATACGAAATGGTATTCTCTCTCAGGGATTTAGTAAAATACTGAAACGCCCTTCTTTTTTATCTAGTTTCTGCAGAAATGTCTGCAAACATTTGCAAGGTGTTATATGGAGTTGTTAAATTCTTTATCTCATACACTTTCCTCATAATTGTTTCTTTAATTCTAAAGTGATGAATTTTAACTAAAACGTCTCTAGGTGTGTCTCTGTTCAGTGATTTCGGTAAAGGTACAGTATGTGCCCTATCTATTATTTATTCTCTACTTTGGTCTATACCAATAAGTTAGTGAAATAATTTAGTTAAATAGTCTATCAATTCCTTGGGGGTTATTGATTCTAATAACCCTCTAACTCTAATATTACACCTTCTTGAGACATCTTCAAGATAGTTCTACCTCTAACTTAACTTCTTTTATTTCTTGTTTTAATTTTTGAAATTCCAAACTTAAAGTAGAGAAATTTTCTTTAATCTTTTTAATTACTTTGGCTTGTTTTTGAATCTCTTTGGCATTTTTTCAAAATCTCCTGAGACAATTCTTCTCTTATCTGACTCTGAAAATCATGTAAAAATGATTTAATATTAGCGAGAGTTAATTTTTCCTCTTGATAGCTTGAGTCAACTTCTAAAGCTACTGATGTATCTGGTGTGGAAGAAGTCTCAGAGTGCGGGGATCCTAAGGAATCCAACTGTGATTCATGTTTACGCTTGTTTTTATTTGGGGGAGAGAGTGTGTTATCTATATTTTTCACTGGATTTTTCTTGTTAATTGTGCTCTTAGAGCTGTGATTCTGTCTATTGCTGGAGGCGGCTGCTAGGCTACTTCATATACCATAGATAGAAAATACAATAGGTAAATATTTTTAAATACTCTTTATCTCTATAAGTTAATTGAAATTTGTTTGAGGCAGCTATTGTCATCCATCCCTATTTAACACCTGTCTATCCACTTTCTTAGAACCCTCGGGTTCCTCCTTTCACCTTTAAGACAGAATCCACCACTCTCCCAAGTTTAACAAAAACAGTGTTAACAAAGCAATAATAAAACACTGGATTATACTTATTCAGCAAGTCCCAACTCTATAAAGATGGCAAGATTTATATTGATAGAACTATCTGTTAGTTTTGCCCAACCAAGTTTATTCTTAAATTAGCAGTTGCTCCACAGATGAATTGTTAAAACAACCATCAATTACAGTTCTTGATAGGATAAGATGTTCCATCATGCTGCTGTTAGATGACATATGACTGAGCCTCTTTTCCTTTCCTTCCAATGAACCTTTCCAGGTTGAGCTAAATCCAATTCGACACCTTTACTCACAAAACCAAATTTTCGGTTTCCTTCAAGCCTGTTAACCTGGTGCTTTGCATCCGTTTCACTCTTATCTTGGTACCAATGATTTGAAAAGTTAATAGCTTTACAGCCTTCTATATTTATTCTCAGCGCCAAGATTGCTGATATCTTAAGCCCCAATATATTTTTCCCAGCTGCAGTATTAATGTCCAGCCAAAGCCATTTGCCCCAATATTGAGCCAGAACACCTGTGTTAAATTGTTGATAGTCAAATGGCTCAAATGGAATGGGTCCAAGCTCTTTTGAAACAAGTTCTCATTTGGCTATCTTTGCCTATGCTTAATATTTACTCCTGATAAATTATGAGAGTACTGCCGTATGTATGTTGAATAGCTTCAGTTGTTTCCAAGAAGCAATTGGGGACAAAATTACCGAGGCTCTATGATGTAAACTCTACTTTTAGTCTTCAAACTGACCATTTGTCCACATTGATACCGTCTTAATTCAATTCATCAAAGAAAGCTTCCATCTCACTTATCCCTCAGAGTGACCCGCTACCAAACTTTTTATTGCAAAATGAGGGAAGCTGAGCTTAATAAAGCTAGATGAAAGTACATGATTTATGAAGGTGAGAGGGGTACAGGCAATACTAAATGTGGCAAAGGAAGAGAAAAAAAAAAAAAAGAGTCATATAAACTCTGATAATACACTAATAGTGCACTAAAAGTTCACTGATGGTACTCTTCTGTCTTTTCCTTTTTTTTATTTTTTTTAAATCACCAAATCAGTCTTCCTAGTGCATATAGCACCTTATTGCTTTGTTTGCAAACTGCCTTTTCAAATCTGGTCTTGACTTGATATATTTAAGGCATACAAAGATGCCCCTCTCTTGTAGTAATCCCCTAAATTCATATGGATAATATGCTAGACGTCTCCCATTCCATGTTGTGCACCCACTTTTATTATTACTCACATGTGACTCCGTCCTCTCTGTCTTACCGCTCAGCACCACCCATGTCAGCCAGTCCAATGTCCCGCTAACTTAGTGGGGCTCTTATTGCGTCAGCCACTCTGATCTCGGCTCTCCGCACGGCAATTGAATTAAGGAGCGACTGAGCTTCTCGTCTCTGCCCTCCGCTCCCTCATAAGCATGAAGAAATCAAAGTAAAGGAGTCTGCAGACACAGGTCCAAACTCTACATTAGTTGATTAATTGTACTCGTGATCTTCAGTTTGCCTCCTTTAGCCGTGTCGTGAACTCCACATATGACCTGTATCCGTGTATGGCGCTTCACGGAGCACCAAGGTCCTCAGCAAACCCCCCGGTTGTCCCTTCAAATCACCTCCGCTCTGCATAGCTCTGCACGCGCCCTGTCAATCGGGTAGCTTCAGTGGGGGCAGGACGTTCGTCTGGAATCTCTTGCTGTATGGACGGGAAGTGAGAGAGCAAGCCTAAGACATCATCTCTTGTGGTGTTTAGGGGAGCGTAAGACACTGGGAGATAGAGACTCAGCCAGCAGCGCACTCAGCAGCCATCACGCCTACACTCCATAGCCCAGATAGACGCCGTCTATCCTCTTCCTAGGCGTATTATTCTCTCTTAGCACCATTTAAATGCTCTCTAGGCATGCATTTAAATGCTTTTGTTTTAAACATTACAAAAAGTTTTTTGTATGAGAAATAATTGATCTAAAGTGTAGAAAAATTACATTAAATATGAATGGGATTGTTTTCTTTTTCTCTGTCCTGACACAGAGGAAACAGAGGGACTGGTGCCTTATGTATGTCTGAATGGCATCACATTATTATTTTTTTATTTGCCTGGCATTTTAGCGCACATTTTCTTGAAATAATATAATTTATTTTCCATGGAGAAAGAACTTTTGTAATGTATAAAACATGCTCTTTTATTTACATGGCACAAAGTTTGGTACTACAGTGGCATACTAAGGCTACCTGTTATTCCCTAATGCATAATGTTGGGGGTAATAAATCAGCTTGGAGTGATTTTTACTCATTCCTTCAAGGGCTATTACAAACTACTTTTAGGAGTTTTTATTGTTTCTGTTATGTATTTTAAACTATGTTTTTTTTTTTATATGGACTTCTGATTTTCCTTATAGCCATCCTCCAGCATCCTACATTAGTAATGATCATAGATGTGTAGCAGCTGTAGCCAATAGGCAGTACCCCACTGCATTTGCATTAAAGTCTATGGAATTGGCTAACCAGGCTCTCTTACTTGGGGAATGCAGTAAAAACACTGCAGGAGCTTTTTTCCCCCTAAGTTCTACACCAGTGGTCCCCAACCTTTTTGGCACTGGAGACCATTTCCATTACAGAATTTTGTTTCCAGGGCTGGGGGGGGGGGGGGGGGGGAGTTTTTGTTTCTGCACCTTCATAACACCGGGGCAATGAGTGAGCCACGCAAGACAATAAAACAGCCTACACATGAGCACACAAGGCGCTTATGTCAATGGCTGTGGGCACCTACAAAACCCGAAGCACTTTGCAGCTGATCATGAGGCACGCAACAGTTTGCGCTTTTAACCGCCGAAAAGGTCTCAACAGCGTAAATCGAAAGATCTCCCCAAAAAAGTGGGAGAGCCAGCAAGCCTGGAAGTGAGGTTGCAAGTGAATTTGGGCCAAATTTTGCGTTTTTCATCAATCCAAAATCGGCTAAGCGAGAAAAAAATGACATAAAAAATCGCAAACAGGATCAAAACGAGGCCGAAAAAGGCCAGGCACACAGGACTTAGAAAAAACACGACAGTGAAGACAGTAAAAACGGACCTGAAGCCAGTAGCTTAACCACGCAAGCAACGGCACTCACCGTGAGAAAAAAATTCAGCAGAGACACAGAGGAGAAAGACACAGGGGAGGGAAATAGTGGAAAGATACACAGGGCTGAGAGACGGAGGAAAAGAGACACATAATATGAAGCACCGGTAGGGGAAGGATACAGTGCACAAGTAAGAGGAGGGGGCTGAAGGGGCTGCTGTGGGGGGAGACAACGGTGATAGATCTGCCCAAGTTCTTCACAACACAGGGCCCGGGTAAACAGAGGCAGCGGACTGGTGGTGGTCCTCGGCCCGGGGGTTGCAGGAACAAATGCCTGTAACTAGCAGCAGCAAGGGAACAGATACATGTATACTAGCTACTTGCCCATCAAAAATGACGGGAATAAAATGTGAGCACCTTCGGAGCTCATTGCGAGCCCCATGCTGAGCGACTCATTGCAAGTCTCTCCCCCTGTCAACTTCCTCCCTTGCATCCCATTTACCCACCTCTCCCTCCTCTGTCTCTCCCCCCCCTCCCTCCCCTGTCCCTTTTTGCCCCCTCACTCACTCCCCTGTCTCTATTTGGCCCCTCTCTCCCCTGTCTCTCTTTGCCCCCTTTTTCATTCCCCTGTTTATTTTTGCTCCTTTCTCCATCCCCTGTCTCTCTTTGCCCCCTCTCCCTCCCCTGTCTCTCTTTGCTCCCTTTGTCCCTTCTTCAGTCTCTCTTTGCCACCTTTCTCCCTCCCGTCTCTCTTTGTCCCCTTTCTCCCTCCCCTGTCTCTCTTTGCCCCCTCTCTACCTCCCCTGTCTATTTTTGCCCCCTCTCTCCCTCCCCTGTCTCTCTTTGTCCCCTCGCTCACACCCCTGTCTCTCCTTGGCCCCTCTCTCCACTTTATCTTTTTGCCCCCTCTCTTCCTCCCCTGTCTCTGTTCGCCCCCTCACTCACTCCCCTGTCTCTCTTTGGCTCCTCTCTCCCCTGTCTCTCTTTGACCCTCTCTCCCTCCCCTGTCTCTCTTTGCCCCCTCACTAACTCCCCTGTCTCTCTTTGGCTCCTCTCTCCCCTGTCTCTCTTTGACCCTGTGACGAGATCCGTCTCGTCACTGCGAATTGGAGGAGCCTGGTTGCCCGAATTTTACCTTTTGATTACGGCCCATGTTGATACGCTTGATTTTCCCCCTACAAAGACATGGAAGCCATGCTTCATTTGATTAGAAAGGACTATGATCTATCTTTTGAACCACTGGACTATACGAGGCCCAAGGGTTAATCTTGGCTTTCCATCCTCTTGTTTAGAAATGGGAGTCTGCAAGGGATAGGAAGAGCTAACCCAATTATCCATCTGCTTTGTTTGTAGCTCTATTGTGTATGGAACCAGTCGGTTCCCGTGATGATGTGATAAGATTATAATCCAGTTACTAATTAAGTCTTTGTATGGCCAAAGGTGGGAGTATTCCATTGTCCCTGTGGAGACCCTCACGCCCTTCTGACTGTATATATATGTGTGTAAAAAGAATAAAAAGTTATTCCTGTTCTGAAAATCCACGGTGTGTATCGTCCATTGTGGAAAGAGGGACTTGTGGGACCGGGCTGCGCTATACTTGGCTGTCCTTTGTTATTTAGTAGCGTAGAGATTGACCTCTGATGTCACAGCTCCGTTACATTTGGTGGCAAGCGGAAAGATTGTTTTCACAGCCAGAAGGACAGCTACAGGAGACACAATTCCGTAAATTTACAAGTTGGGGGCAACGCATGTCCCAGTACAGCGACCCTAAAAGCAGCAGATTGGAACCAGCAGTGCTATACGAGGATGAGGACCTTGATTGCCGGTATGCATTAAGGAAAGTCATCTGGTACCAGGCCCTGGATAATGTACAATACCAGCGGGGTGAGAGTCTCCCCAGTCTAGAGCAGCGGTTGCAGAAGCAAGTGGCCCTGCGCATGCCCTTCCTGGGAGAGCAGCCCTTGGAGGAATGGGTGGAGGAACTCAAGCTCCGTACACGGCAGGAGCTATGGCTGGAGGATGCCTACCAGGCGCTTTGGTGGTATATGGCACAATATATACCATGGTCAGCCGAGCATGATAAGCCAGAGGGAGAGGAGTTTGATAGTCCTGGGTTGTTATGGCAGTCATTTGGAGATCCTGACTACGGGAGCCCTGCGCAGACCAGACTTCAGGACATTTTCTATGAAAGGGAGGCTAGGCATGACTGGGATGACCCCCATGAGGTAGAGCAAGACCTGGGTCACCTAGCCACCCTCGCGTTGTGACTAGAGCAAGACTACCGAGACCTCTTTTACTCCATTGGGAAGGCTCAGCAGGACAACAAGTTGAGATACCAAGATCCAGACCCCTTCAGCTGGGAAGATATTGTAGAGTTTTACTGGGAGGAACCCCAGGCATCAGGTGGAGATAGGACTGAGGTCTCTCCACCGGCCCTGCAGGGATGCTGGGTAGTCAGCCCAGATCCCCAGCGGCAGGCTGAGTTACAGGGGGCAGAGACAGCTGGTCCTGTCCCCCAGCGGCAGATTCATATGCAGGGATCCTGGGTAGTCAGCCCAGATCCCCTGCGGCAGGCTGAGTTACAGGGGGCAGAGACAGCTGGTCCTGTCCCCCAGCGGCAGATTGATATGCAGGGATGCTGGGTAGTCAGCCCAGATCCCCAGCGGCAGACTGAGTTACAGGGGGCAGAGACAGCTGGTCCTGTCCCCCAGCGGCAGATTGATATGCAGGGAATTGTGGGCTCAGACTCCATTCTTCAGCAACAGGGCTGTTTAGCCTAAGGGGAGACAGCCGGTCTCCCCCTACAGCAACAGAGCTGTGTATCCAAAGGGGAGACAGTCGATCTCCCCCTCCAGCAGCAGAGCTGTGTATCCAATGGGGAGACAGTCGATCTCCCCCTCCAGCAGCAGAGCTGTGTATCCAAAGGGGAGACAGTCGATCTCCCCCTCCAGCAGCAGAGCTGTGTATCCAAAGGAGAGACAGCCGGTCTCCCCCTACAGCAGCTGAGCTGTGTATCCAAAGGGGAGACAGCCGGTCTCCCCCTACAGCAGCAGAGCTGTGTATCCAAAGGGGAGACAGTCGGTCTCCCCCTACAGCAACAGGGCTGTTTAGCCAAAGGAGAGACAGCCGGTCTCCCCCTACAGCAACAGAGCTATGTATCCAAAGGGGAGACAGCCGGTCTCCCCCTACAGCAGCTGAGCTGTGTATCCAAAGGGGAGACAGCCGGTCTCCCCCTCCAGCAGCAGAGCTATGTATCCAAAGGGGAGACAGCCGGTCTCCCCCTCCAGCAGCAGAGCTGTGTTTCCATAGGGGAGACAGCCGGTCTCCCCCTAAAGAAACCAGGGCAGAGTACCGCTGGTCTCTGCCCACTCAGCAACCCACCAAGGCAGCTTACCAGTACCCCGCCCAGCCGTGGTGAGGCACCTGGACCTGGACAAGTTTCTCCTCCACCCAGGTTTAGTAACCAGTTATTGTGGGTGGGCTGTACTGCTGATTGTGTTTTGTGGGTGGGCTGCTGGACTAACCAGAGCACTGACCGGCAGAAGGTCAGATACTCTGTTAGTCTGTTTGGAAAAGGGGAGAGATGTGACGAGATCCGTCTTGTCACTGCGAATTGGAGGATTATGGTTGCCCGAATTTTACCTTTTGATTACGGCCCATGTTGATACGCTTGATTTTCACCCTACAAAGACAAGGAAGCCATGCTTCATTTGGTTAGAAAGGACTATCATCTATCTTTTTAACCACTGGACTATACGAGGCCCAAGGGTTAATCTTGGCTTTCCATCCTCTTGTTTAGAAATGGGAGTCTGCAAGGGACAGGAAGAGCTAACCCAATTATCCATCTGCTTTGTTTGTAGCTCTATTATTTATGGAACCAGTCGGCTCCCGTGATGATGTGATAAGATTATAATCCAGTTACTAATTAAGTCTTTGTATGGCCAAAGGTGGGAGTATTCCATTGTCCCTGTGGAGACCTCACCCCCTTCTGACTGTATATATATATGTGTAAAAAGAATTAAAAGTTATTCCTGTTCTGAAAATCCACGGTGTGTATCGTCCATTGTGGAGAGAGGGACTTGTGGGACCGGGCTGCGCTATACTTGGCTGTCCTTTGTTATTTATTAGCGGAGAGATTGACCTCTGATGTCACAGCTCCGTTACAGACCCTCTCTCCCTCCCCTGTCTCTTTTTGCCCACTCTCTCCCTCCCCTGTCTCTCTTTGCCCCCTCTCTCCCTCCCCTGCCTCTCTTTGCCCCGTCTCTCCCTCCCTCCCTGTCTCTCTTTGCCCCCTCTCTCCCTCTCCTGTCTCTTTGCCCCCTCTCTCCCTCCCCTGTCTCTCTTTGCCCCCTATCTTCCTCTGTCTCTCCCCCCCCCCCCTCTGCCTCTTCGGGACTCCCTTAGCCCCCCTCTCCGGATCCCCTCAGCCCTCCTCCGGATCCCGTCAGCCTTCGCCCCTCCGTATCCCCTCAGCCTTTCCCACTACTGATCCCAGCAGACTTACCGATTTATCCGCTTCTGGCAGGAACCAGGTACAGGGATGATGGTGGTGGTGAGGGAAAATTTTACAGGATGAGTGTGCAAGCCCTACAATGAAGTCCCTCAAGACTGTGCCTCAACGGCTCGCAGTGGGCCGCAATCAGGCTTGCTCCCCTCACGAACGTTAAACACACTGACAACTATATATGCAGTATAATAACTGTTTTTTCTCGGAACTCTGAGCTGGAAGTAGGTTTTTTAACTTGCTTTGGACATTCAGGTGTGAACACAGATGTACATTTTATTTACTGTACTACTGTACGGTGGAGGGCTTCTATCGCTCTTTTGCCCACCATATTATAAATGATTGTTGTGGTGAACTACCTACTCATAATTTAAACAACACAGGCTGAGATCCCGCTCCATGCTGATGATAGCCAGTAAGCTTGAAACATGTACATGGATTGGATACTCAGCCTGTGTTTATTCCAGCCTTGGCTTTGCATTAAAGCTGTGTAATAATACAGCATGCATAAGCTTAAAGGAAGCCATGTTTGATGATGGCTACGGAATGAAGAGCGAGGCATTTGTGGACATATTTGTGTGTCCCAGCTCAACTTCCCAGAATGCAGTATAATAACTGTTTTTTCTCAGAACTCTGAGCTGGAAGTAGGTTTTTTAACTTGCTTTGGACATTCAGGTGTGAACACAGATGTACATTTTATTTACTGTACTACTGTACGGTGGAGGGCTTCTATCGCTCTTTTGCCCACCATATTATAAATGATTGTTGTGGTGAACTACCTACTCATAATTTCCACAACACAGGCTGAGATCCCGCTCCATGCTGATGATAGCCAGTAAGCTTGAAACATGTACATGGATTGGATACTCAGCCTGTGTTTATTCCAGCCTTGGCTTTGCATTAAAGCTGTGTAATAATACAGCATGCATAAGCTTAAAGGAAGCCATGTTTGATGATGGCTACGGAATGAAGAGCGAGGCATTTGTGGACATATTTGTGTGTCCCAGCTCAACTTCCCAGAATGCAGTATAATAACTGTTTTTTCTCGGAACTCTGAGCTGGAAGTAGGTTTTTTAACTTGCTTTGGACATTCAGGTGTGAACACAGATGTACATTTTATTTACTATATATATATATATATAGTAATTGCTTTTTATTTATTAATAATGTATTTTGATATTAAAATACATAAATTGTATTTAAAGGTTCTAGGCTCTCTAGAGTGGGTGACTGAGGCTCTGAGATTGGCAGACGGCGGCGGGGGGCCTCATCAGAAGTGGCTCCTCAAAGACTGGCATTAAGAATGCGTAGCGCATCGTGCAGAGACTAAGTCCCCCACACACTGTCACACAGAGCCCAGCACACAGAGAGCCCCACGCACACTGGCACGTAGAGCCTGGCACCCAGAGAGCCCCAGCAGACTGGCACTCAAAGCCTGACACTTAGAGAGCCCCAGCACAGTGGCACACAGAGCCTGGCACCCAGAGAGCCCCAGCAGACTGGCACTCGAAGCCTGACACTTAGAGAGCCCCAGCACAGTGGCACACAGAGCCTGGCACCCGGAGAGCCTCAGCACAGTGGCACACAGGGGCCTGGCACCCAGAGAGCCCCAACACTGTGGCATATAGTATGTTGGTTAAATATCATGAATTGAATAATTCAGTGTAAAAAATCAGTTCTAGTGTACAATATATAATACACCGGTGCACAAGATGATTATAATGAATGATTTAGTCAAAAGATTAAGTACAGATAGTGCACTCACGAACAGATTCAAATCCAAATAGAATTAATAAAATATAACTTTTAATATAGCAATAATAAGAAAGGATAAATGATCCCTAAAACACATAAAATATCAGTATTACCAGGGTACATGGGATACAATGATAATATTAGAACCTACATACATGTCATGGCTAAGAAAATAACCACATGAATATATAGCATTTTAGTCATTTAGCATTATGTCCTTACCTGGGACATTGGGCACTACACATACTGTATGATATAAAGTGAGTCCTACTCTTTCTGGCTAAGGTCTCTGTCCTTATACCGGTGACTCGAGATTGGATTGCACTATCTCAGGATGTTTTTTCCGTACTTAATCTTTTGACTAAATAAGTTGGTAAAATACCATAAGACCATAAACTCACTGTTCGGTACAAATGACAAATGCGCAATACATTTATTTTTATTTTTTTTATTAGATTTGCGTAAATACAGTAGTTGGCCAAATACTACAGTTTAATACCAACACAGGAAAACTCTTAATAAAGGGGAGGGGAAGAAGACGTATTAACTATTGGAATGGGTTTAGGGCAATGTAAAATGTAAATATGCTCCTGGATCTGGGCTAGTTAACGAGCACAATATATGGACTACCATTACAAATGTCCCTTAAAGAATATATCTCATGTCCCCACTTTTGCAGAGCTGAAGATGCTGTTTTAAACTTGATTGTTGTCAGTGATGCACAGTACACTGAGCTAAATGGGTAAAAAATTCATGAGCAAGCTCAAGAGACAAGCTACAGTTAAGTTCTATTTCGTGGCTAATACTTTCTTGTTCTGTGTACAGCTCACAACAATTGACATACAAAGGACTTGTAGCAATAAAAGACGACTGCTAAATCTTTTACACATATATTTGAACTTCTGTAAGAATACTCTTTTCATATAAAAGCAATTTGTGGCTTCCTCTTTAATTGTAACCTAGAAATGTAATCTTACCACAAGTTACACTGCAATTAATCCCCATTGTAAACTAAACAGCATTGTATTATTCCTTTTAACAGAGCTTACTAGAAATTGTATCTGCATCCAAGGTCCCCTAGGGGATTTAAAAGATTAGGAAACAAAACAAATATTAGCCTCCAGTAAAACAACATTTAATATATTAGTTCAAAAAGAAAGGATATATTTATTTTATAAAAACATTTTGACAATTATCAAGTCAAGTTTTTTTCGGAAGAGCACCCTATATATATATGGTGGTTCAGTATCTTTTGACAGAAAATAAAGCTCTCACAATGTTAATAAATGCCATGTGCTTTTCTCAGCATGAACACAGTACATCCATCCATCTTTTTTTCTTTTTTTTTTTTACACAAAACTGCTCAACTATTAAATAACTTTTTTTTTATGAATCATTGCTCTTCCACTTATT
The DNA here is from genome assembly GCA_027410445.1 of Discoglossus pictus. Lineage (NCBI taxonomy): Eukaryota > Metazoa > Chordata > Amphibia > Anura > Alytidae > Discoglossus > Discoglossus pictus. Next base: position 289,832,695 of record CM050166.1, read on the forward strand.
GATTGTTGCACTCATCCTTTTAAAGCATTACTTTTATCAAAAATATCAAAATGCTACTTGCAAATTAGTTCCCGACCCTTTTTTCCATAATATATATATATATACTAGGAAATTACCAAAAATGACGGGAATTAAATTGTAAGGCTGGCAATGCTGGTTGGCATACAATGTGAGTCTTTTGGTCCTTGTTGGTTTTATTTTCAAAGTCCCACGTGCCTGGGGTTGTTGTTTGAGCCGTTGTGTATTTTCTAAGTTCTGCGTGCCTGGCGTTGGTCAGCCTCGTTTTCATCCTCTTTCAGAATTTTTACGTTTTTCGTCTTCCAATTTTTCACTTGCTTAACCAATGTTCGAGTGGCGGAAAACGGTAAATATGGCTCCAATTAGTTTGTAATGAGCACCTAAGTCCCGCGAGCGCCTAATTCCTGCATGCAGCCTAAGTCCTGCGTGCCTTAACTGCTTGCCTTGCTTTGCAAGGCTCGCAGTGCAATGAGCACCTTCGGCGCTCATAGCAGCCTAAATCCTGAGTGCCTCAACTGCTCACCTCGCTTTGCGAGGCTCGCAGTCGAGTTGGTGAGCCTCGATCTCATCCTGTTTCAGTGTATTTTTATTTTTCGTCCGACATTTTTTCCCTTGCTTATCCCATTTTCGAGCGGCGGAAAATGGTAAATATGGCTCCAATTCATTTGCATCTTCCTGGCTCTCCCACTATGCTGTGTGTGAGTGTGTTATTATGTTTTAATAATTATTTCTGTGTTTTTTTAGTTTTTTCTAGTTACGCGTTTGAGCGAACTGTGTTCTTCAACTGGCGCTCATTGAAGCCTAAGTCCTGCGTACCTGAACTGCTTGCCTCACAAGGCTCGCAGTGCAATGAGCGCCTAAGTCCCACGAGAGCCTGAGTCCTGCATGCACCCTAAGTCCCGCGTGCCTCAACGGCTCGCCTCGCTTTGCAAGGCTCGCAGTTCAATGAGCACCTTCTGCGCTCATTGCAGCCTAAATCCTGAGTGCCTAAACTCGCAGTGGCGTTGGTGAGCCTCGATGTCATCCTGTTTCAGGATTTTTACATTTTTCGTCCGCCATTTTTTCCCTTGCTTATCCCATTTTCGAGCGACGGAAAATGATAAATATGGCTCCAATTCATTTGCAACTTCACTCGACGCTGTGCGAGGGACGCAAAAGCCTAAGTTGTGAGTGCGTATATATATATATATATATACATATATATATATATGTATATATATATAATTTTTATATATATTTTTTTTTCACTGCAGAATGTTGTTGCTGCTGCAAGTTTTAAGAATTGTACAGTGACTGTTCTTGGTCTGACAAAGCTTTGAATACAGACACTGCTCTGTTATTTAGCTTCTATTTTTGTACTTGCTCTGAAGAATCAAATCTTCATCCCTGACGTATAACATGTCATAATACCAATATTTCTACTGAATAACAAGAGCTGACAATAAACACACAGACTTTGCTTCACTTGGCAAGCTATAGTTGTTAAAATATTATTTCAGTAATTTCTCAATATTCTAATGACATTATTAGTCATTGCCTGGCTTAAAAATGAAAATGCGCATTAGTTATTATTTGTATTGTTTTAGTTGGCTCTTGTTATTGATATACAAGACATACACTTTTTTAAGTTATGTAAATTTACTTTTATTTGACTGGTATTTAAAGGTCTTTCATAGTGCCCATACAATAGGGGTTCATTTCTTTATTTAAAGGCAATATACTAATGTTTTAACTAGGCTACTTTACTAACTTTATCTTCCTCAGAGTAATTGTCATATAAAATTTACACTTCTGGAACATCCCCCTTTCTTCCTGTTCTCCATCATGAGATCTGCCATGTTGCACAGCAGTGACCCTTATTAACACTCCTATAGAGGAGTGGCTTCGAATGATTTGTGTCATTCATAGCTTGTGCATAATCCTCCCTATGCTATGTTTTAAAGCTGTATAATAGAGCGAGCATATGCCTAAAAGGGGGTTAAAGAGTGCAAATTCAATGTATAGTCATTTGCATGTCCCTGTTCAGTATGCTTACAATGAGCCATGTGTATAATAGTAAGGGCTATAACATATATAGTTGTGAGCATGCAAGCAGTTGCTAGCGCCTTCGGCAAAATTTATGTTGTTACGCAAGGAAAATACGAGGCACGTTACGACCCATTACGACCTCGCAAAAATGGGCCGCAACACGCGCACATAAAAACATGAAAAATACAACAAATACATAAAAACCTTACTTACAGGAAGAGGGGGCATCCAGGACCTCGAAAACTAAAGTTACACCTCAATTTAATTCAAATTAAAAGAGTTTAGACTCTGAAAAATTCTCTAAGCGAGAGAAGAAATGTCAGCCAAAAAAAAACGAAAACGAGGCTACAGCAGTCTGAAGACGCAAAACACCACCAAACACCTACGTATTTGACGAAAAACACCTACAAGATTAAAAAACAAGGACACAACCCGCGCGACCCCAAAAACATTACAAACACAATAAATAAAAACAACAAACACATAAAAAGCTTACTCACAGCAAGGGGGGGGGGGGGACCAGGATCTCTGCACGTCAAGTTACACCTCGATTTAAGCACAAATTTCGGAGTTTAGAGACCCGAAAATCACCAAAGCGAGAGAAAAAACGGCTGTCGAACAAAACGAAAACGAGGCTAAAGGTCCCTAAACACGCAAAACACCACCATAAACACGCAAAGCACCACCAAACTGCTACGGATATTCCGAAAAAGTTGCACGACATAGAAAACGAAGGAAGCTAAATCAGCCACAGACGCATACCACACATTAGTCGCCATTTCAGAACAATAGCTTATACAATGCGGAAGTACACAGCTACGCTAACGTATTTGCCTCGAGCACGCACACTATTACACTGCACACATTCATCACGCTTACACAGCAGCTCCACACCACTAATGATGCAGCAACATCAAAACAGATTGCCAGCTCTTCAACAGAATGCTTCCTCCATATATTACTTCAAAATAGGTAAAGTATATAAATTTATTAATCTATTATTTATTTTATTAAACACCAAATAGCTTACTTACAATTTCATTGCCGTCATTTGTTGACGGGCAATTCGCTAGTAGAATATATTAAAACATGTAGCTGGTGGTGTAGATGTACAGGGCCATTATCATTAGTGCCATAGAATTGATACCTTTGACTAGAGAAAACTGATTAGAGTCCCTTAGACTGCAAGAAAATGCTACTGTATATATATATATATATATATATATATATATATATATATATATATATATATATATATATATATATGTAATACTACAGGGAATCAAGCCAAACTGTTCACTGGAAGGTATGATCTTGGGGCTAAAGTTCAAATATTTTGGTCATATTATGAGAAGACAGGATTTCCTAGACAAGACTCTGATTCTGGGATGGATTTAAAACACATGAAGAAGGGAATGGCAGAAGCAGATGTGGATAGATGAGGTCTTGGCAGCTATGAACATGAGCTTGAGGGAGTCAGAGGGACCGTAGTGTGCTGTGGTCCATAGGGTCACTGTACATCTAAATATAGTTATATATTCTTCTTTCACTGTTTTATCCTCCATAAGATAAGTGATTTCTGTGGTTATAGCCTTCCCACAAAATTTAAGTCACAAGCTATGAACCAGCCTAACACTGATGAGATGCATTTGATGATTGTAACAGCTGTCTGTGGGTAGGTCTCCAGGCTTGTGCATAATCTATCCAATGATATGCTTTATAGCTGTCTAATATAGTGACGATATACCTAAAAGGAGCCATGTATAAAGTACAGTCCAATAGCTGTATTTCTTGCAAGTCTGAGCAGGAAATATGTCTAACTTATATTTAGACATTTAAGTGTGAACACAAATGTACAAATGTACTTTTTTATTTACTAAGTATATATATATATATATATATATATATACTAGCGACTTGCCCGTCAAAAAATGACGGCAATGTGATGTATATGTTTGTCAAGTTGTTTAGTTATTAACATATATTTTTGACACTTGTAAGTATTTTAATATGAACGTGTATTTTTGTAAAATGTTGATGTAATGGTTTTTTTAAATGTAATTTGTATCTGAAGAATTGTTAACTTTAATATACATTGAATGAATAGGAAAGCAAAAAGTAAAAAGCATTCTTGAAACGTTGCGAATTTTAACATGAAGTTTAAAATATATGTAAGCAATAACCTTCAAAGTATATATTTTGAAACTTGAACTTTATTTTTTATGTAAGTTTAGAAGTTGAGAAAACATTGATATAATTTTGAACATTATAAACAGGAACATAGTGAATACATTTTGTAACCTAATTTTTTATTAAAAGTATTAACATTTGAATGTAAAAACAATTGACCTTTAAATTAATCAGTATTAACATGAAATTTCTATCACAATAATTGTTAACTTGAATATACATTGAATGTAGAGGAAGGCATACAGTAAAACTCTCCTTAAAACGTACGTAATTAAAGTAATTCATTACTGAGCACATAAACTGGCGATAAACATTAATGTAGTTAGTAATCTTAAGATAACAGACAATATTTACATTGTGACTTAAAAGGTGCTTGACCTCTTAACATCCACTTTGTAATCTGTTGAATGAAATAACTTTAAAAGATCTATTTTAAACTTGTAACATTAGAAACATTAACATAGTGACTTAACATTTTAACATAATTTTTACTAAAAATGCAAGTCAAGTATTTTGTGAGGCGAATCATTCATAAACAGTACTTTCATTAATTATGACTGAATTAAACAACCAATTGTTATGTATTTTGGAATGCTTTTAAAAAATGTTGGCATCTTTAATTTGTATCCTGCAAAGTTATAGTACTTCATAGTAGACAATGTTTTTAGTAAAAATACGTCCATCTTCTAATAAATCACCTTGACTTTCATTGTTTTCAATGTAAACTTTAATAGCCTGTGGATTTTTGCACCGTGACAACGCAACGTACAATTGACCATGTGCAAAAACTGGTTCTTCCAAGTAAATACCCACAGATTTGAAAGTTTGACCTTGTGATTTATTAATGGTCATGGCAAATGCCATAATAATGGGAAATTGTCTTCTTTGAAGTATAAAAGGGAGACTACTTTCACTTGGTGCTAAATCTATTCTTGGTATGAAAACTCTCTCTCCTTTATGGGTCCCAGTTAAAATTTCAGCATCTATAAAATGGTCCTTTAATTGTTGAACAATTAATCTTGTGCCATTGCATAGGCCTTTTTTTGGGTTCATATTTCGCAGTAACATGATAATTGCACCTTTCTTTAGCTGCAAAATATGTGGTGGCATTCCAGAAGGAGTTAAAGAGTTAATGAATTCAGTTGAAAAGTTTGCCTGACCTTCATTGTCATCAGCAAGTACAGAATCAGCACTGTGATAATTTCTTTGTGGTGCATTAATTATTTTTAAGATTTCATTATTGAGTATTAATGCATCTTTATTTTTACACGTCAGTATAACTTGGTTGGCAAGCTCAGAATATTCTTAGTTATTTATGCTCCCTTCAAATATAGCCGATATAATATCTTGTTGACAAATCATATGAGGTGGGATCTCTACAGTGTCGTCAGGTAAATGTAGTATTTTTTCTGTTCTTCCTTCTCCAATTTTAATAAGCCAATCATTGAAATCAGTTTGGCCTTCTGATCTCATATTTTGTTGCAGTTGAAGATGGGTAAAATGTTTCCATACTGTACTTGACTTTATACATGTTTCAATAATGTCTGTTCGATTTCCATGTACAACGACAGGTAATGTTTGTCTAAAATCGCCACCCAACAAAATTACCTTTCCACCAAATGGCAAAATATTATCCATGACTTCACGAAGCAAACGGTCAATACATTGGAGGGCATAGCATGACATCATTGTGGCCTCATCTATTATAATTAATTTACATTTCTTTAATTTCTTTGCTTGTAAGGATGTCATGCGAATATCTGACACTGAATTTTCCAAAATAGGCACTGGCAGTTTGAATCCACTATGAACAGTTCTTCCACCTTCTAATAAAAGTGCAGCAATTCCAGTAGTGGCAAACGCCATTGCTATTTGTCCTTGTGCTCGTAGTGAACTCATTAATAAATTGTACAAATATGTTTTCCCTGATCCGCCAGGTCCATCAAGATAGAAATAACGCTCTGTCACCATGTCATCATCTATAGCATTTTTAATGGCATGAAATGCTTGCAATTGTAGTGTATTTAAAGTTGCAAGTCTTTCTTCTGTTCTTTCTGCTTGTAGTTGAATGTCATAGTCTTCAAAGTTAATGTCATCTATTAGACCTGGATCAGGCAAATTAAAACTTGCACAACTTAATCCATGAGTTAAAAAGACTTCTTGAATTTCCATTAAGGCTTTTAAGTGTGCAATGGGTTCATTGTATCGTCGCATAAAGTCTTCAGCCATATTACTTTTAAAAGTCTCCCACAAAGCTAATGCATTTGGAGCATTTGAGAAGATACAAATAAAAGCAAATTGTTCTCTCATCTGTCGTGGCATTTGACATTGTGCTGCTTCTTCTAAACATCTTTCCCACTCTGTATCATCAGCGAGTAAGTTTCTATTTCTTGCAGCTAAATGGAAGGATTCATATACAATGTCATTAACAGTTCTTAATTGTTCAAAACTTTGTGCTCCTGGAACATTTAAAAGTAATATCCGTAAGCAAAATCGTTCAACATCTCTTGGACTGACTGTGTAAATTCGTGGAATTATTTTATTGCCTCTTGTTTTTCTTGCTCTCCATAATCCATTCACAAAAACATAGTGATATGGAATTTCAATATATAAGTATTGTGTTGCTTGAGCATCAGTGGAATTTAATGCAAACCATGCAGTTAGTGTAGTGTGACGATCTTCACTTTGGGCCAATGCATTCATTTCATTTCCAGAATGGAAATAGACTAAATGTCGTTGTGGCAAATGTACTGCTAACCTATATACTGCATGTGATCTATCATGCATTTCAAATTTTAAAAGCCGCCACATAGCTTCTGGCGCACTGACATAGCGAGCATCTACATGAGATGCAAGTTCATCATGTACTAACTCACTACTTTCAGGGTTGTCTGCACTTTTGACGACTACAGTAGCTGCATCGTAACCTTTGTAAATATATTTGTAGACATATTTAATGGATTTGATGGAAGTGCAGGCTTCTACGTTGATGTGGGCGTTGTACTTCATGAGTAAATGTGGATTGTAGGGTACTACATATCTATTGTCCACTTTTTTTCCACGAATAATGGCACTATCTCCTTCTCTTCTTTTATAAAGTGGATATCCATCACAATTTGCATATGTTTTGTCTCTATAATCTTTTGGAAAATCTTTTGAACATTGATTATTTTCCATACATGGTGATTGTGGATTAAGGTCTCCACAGGGTCCATGAATCATGCGATGAGTAACAATCTCATATAGTCTACCATATAGTTCTGGATCCGGTAGTTCAGCAACTATGACTGCATCCACTTTGTCCGAAGTATCTAATTTATCTTTCTCTTGAAGTATTATGAGAAGATGTGCATGTGGAAGGCCTCTTTTTTGAAATTCAATGGTATATACATAAGCAAGACATTTGCCAAATAACTGATTTATAGTAAAGTCACGTATTAATTCATTTAATTTTATCTTAAAAACTCTGGCTACTAAATCTGGTCTATCTGAAGCAGTTTGTCCAAGAAGTAGATTTTGATTAATTTCTGGCCATTGTGGATTACATGTAAATGTCACAAATAAATCTGGTTTTCCAAATTTTGTCACAATAGCCATAGCATCATTGTATCTTTCTCTCATATTTCGAGGAGATCCTTGAAAGGAAGATGGTAAAATGATGGCTTTGCCAGCTGTCATGTCTCTGCTTGTAGCCACGTCAGCAACATAGTCCATGAGTCCACAATATTGTTCTACACGTAGTTTATCTTGTTGATATTTTATAAAGTTTAAATTATTTGCCTCAACTTGCAAATATGAATCAATAATCCATTGTTGTGTTAGTTTCCCACCACATAAAATTGGATTAAATTCATCTCTAATGGCAATTTGAGCAACTTTAAATTCAAGCATAGAAACATTATTTCGGATTCTGGCTTTAGCATTTGGGTAACTGGGAAGGGTTAATTTTGGTTGCCAACCTGCTTCTCCGTGTGGGAAAAAGATGGGATATGTCATTGGATCTAAATTTGGACTTAAGATATTAATATTAATAAATGGTTGGTCCTCATTTCTGGGATATACTCTAATGTCTCTTTGAAATGGTGGTTCTCCTTCATCATTGTGAAAGACCATTGCAACCTCATTTGATGTTGGCAAGTTATAACGACGTTTATCAGTATGTCTGTCTCTTTTAAGCACCATATTAACCTTTGGCATGGGTAATTGATGTCTTTGTGCATGAAGTAGTTGTTCATTTTCTACTTCTGCCAATTTTTTGTAAGCTTTACTGTAGGGATTGTTGTCCATAATGTTATTTAGCTCTATAAAAACACTGGGTAAGCATTTTTTATTTTCTTCCATCTGCATACGTTGGTCAACAGCTTCCATTGTATCTAGGACATATAGTTGAGCGAATTTTCTTTGCTCTCCTTCCTCTGGATGTAAATGTGAAGTCCGATGATAAATTTGTCCTTGGACTTTAAAACAGTAAGGACCATGTCCTGGTACATTAGCAGCCAATGTTGCCCCCATAGATGCAAATGATATGGCACTATTGTAGGATCTTATGTTTGTCTTAAAATTGTTGTAATTTGGAAAAGTAGGTTCAGTCATAATATTTAGTAAATAGGTTGGAAATTGTTTCCTTTGTGGAAGTTTGAACTTTCCTTTTTGACAACAACTAATAAATTGTCCATCTCGGGGTCTCTCCTGTTTAAAATAATAAGCCTCACAAAATTGACATTGAGTAGTCATGTCCCCACAACTATGAACCTCTACTGCTAAAGACTTCAGTAAAGGACAATTTGCAAAGCATATTGGATGTTGACTTTGATATTCATCAGATGAAAAGTCATGAAATGTTTCAACAACAGGTTCTAAATGTTTAGTTTTTTTCGTAGATTTTCTTGGTATATGTTGGACTTGTTCGGTTGAAATGTCCTGTAAGTTTTTAGTAAGAGTTTGTAAATGCTTTGTTTTTGTAGTTGTTTTTTTTGGTCTGTCTTGACTGGTATGTTGTAAAATGTCATCTGATGTTTTAGGAACAGTTTGTAAATGCTTTATAATTTTTTTATTTTTTTTGGTTGTATCTTTCATTTTTGCAGCTGATATTCTTTTATTTGCAAGTCTTTTGCGTTCTTTTTCTCTTCGAATTTCTTTCTCCTCCGGTGTCTGCTGGGCGGCCCATCTCTCTTGTCTTTCTCTAGTTTGACGTCTTTTCTTCTCTTCTTTGGTCTCGTTATCAGCCATATTAATCTGTAAACGGAAACAAATAAATGTAATTGTGTATATTTAAATTTGTAATTCCTGTTAAAGATTATTGTGCACAATTTTGTGAAATAAAAGGCAAATCATGAATGTATCATTTATATTTAGTTAAATTTATAATTCCTGTCTTCAGTGGCTCAGAATTTGGCCAATGGAATACTGCTGTAAATAAGCATGTAACATATTTATTTAAAATAATTGTTTTATTTATTAAAAACTTTGTTTGTGGATAGATATTTACCACTGCAAAACTTCTTTGCTGAAAAAAAAAGTGATCTGGTTATTGAGCTATGTATTGCATAGTAGCAATTTAAATAAAATAAGGGGGATAGTAAATTAATTATTTTATTTTTCTGTTGACACGGATACAACTGAAAGCAGTTTCTTTAGTTTTATACTTTAGTACTTATTATAGTTTACCTTGGTTGAAGTGTGATTTAAATCCGAATGTTTGTTGGTCCTCGTTTCAAAATCGTTGTCCAATGGTGTGGTCCTCTGTTGGAAGTCCTCGTCCGATGGTGTGGTCCTGTGGCGATAGCCCCCGTCCGATATTGTGGTCCTGTGGCGATATCCCTCGTCCGATGTTGTGGTCCGTTGGTGAAAGTCCTCGTCCGATGGTCTGGTCCTGTGTTGAAATTCCTCGTCTGCTGGTCTGGTCCTGTGTTGAAATTCCTCGTCTGCTGGTCTGGTCCGAGTCCTCGTCCGATGGTCCGGTCCTGTGGAAAAAGTCCTCGTCCGATTGTCTTCACGCAGTATCTGTTGTAATGTAAAATAGAAAATGTTATTTGAGTGAAATGTCTGTTAAATAAATTAAAAATGTATTAATTTGACTGTATTGTATGAGTTATGGTTATTTTTTTCTATCTTTGTTTTTTTTTACTTTCTGTACAATCCAACAACTTTTGTTATTCTTATTGAAGGTTCTTAGTAAGGCTTGTGGCTTGTGATATATTAAATAAGATGTGTTTATGTTATTTTTTGTACAATCCTGTTTTGTGCACACCACTTGTGGTATAGTTATTTAACCTTTATTGTGATGTTTATAGTTAGTGAAACATGAAATAATATAATTAAGGTAGTTTGCTATGTGTTTGTGTTAGTTTTTGACAATCCTGTTTGGTGCGCATCACTTGTGCAAAACTTATTTCTTCTTGATTGTACAGGTTATAGGTTGTTAAACATTAAAGAAGAATGTTAATATAGTTTGCTATGAGTTTGTGTGCTTTTTTATACAATGCTATTTGGTGCACAACACTTTTGTTATTCTTATTTTTGCTTCTTTGTAAGGCTTATAGGTTGTTAAACATTGAATAAGAAATTCTGTTTTGTGTGTAGCAGTTTGTGTGTCATTGAATTGCGATTTGGCTAATTGAATTGTGCCCTAAATAAGCACATAGCATATTATTTTAAATAATTTTTTAGTCATTTAAAAACTGTATTTTTGATATTTTTTTATTAACTAAAACCTTAGTTTAAAGAAATTGTTATGTTGTTATTTAGAGCCCTATTCAATTGTGCAAATTGCAATTGAATGAGGTCCTTTGTGTGTACCATATGTTGCATAGTTTGGGCCTCATTCAATTGCATTTTTTACAATGTAATAGTACTCTAAAGCCGTAATTGAATTGCAATGTAGAAATTTGAATAGGGTTGTAAATAAGCACATCACATATATTTGTTAAAATAGACTAAGGGCCTAAAAGTTCTTATTTATAGCCATATTTAATTGTCCAAAATAGCAATTGAATGAGGGCCTTTGGTTACTGCATTTGTTATATTGTGAGCTCCTCATTCAATTGTGTTTTGGCCAATGGAATAGAGCTCAATATCAGCACAGAGCATATTTTTTGACGTAATTTTGTATTTAGTGAACTTGTATCCAAAAGCAACGTGTTCACAAAAGAAAAATTTCCTTTAAAAAATATGCTCTGTGCTTATATAGAGCCCTATTGAAATGGGCAAATCACATTTGAGTGAGGCCCTTGGCCATTAAAGACATATAGGTCCTCATTGAATTGCAATTTTGTCAATTGAAGAGGGCTCTATATAATCACATAACATATTTATTGAGCAAAGTTTTTAGTTATTGAAAACCTTGATTGTGGATAGAAATTCAGTAACTAAAAAGTTCTGTATAAAAAATATGTTATGTGCTTATATAGAGGCCTATTCAATTGAGGAAGTCGCAATTGAATGAGGCTCATGGTTATTTCTTGTTTATACTTAATACTTTACCTTGATAGAAGTTTTGAATGACAGACGGTCCCCTCCTGCCAATCTTAATCCGCCGGTCTTCTTGTAGTGTCTGTTTGAAAAAGAAAGTGAAATAGTTATTTGTATATTTATAATTTGTCATCTAGCAAAGCATGGCCTTTTGAGCATGTAATGTCTTGTTGTATGTTACCTCTTCTTCTTTGTTGGTGTTCTTTAAAAGGGATTGTGCTTCACAGTGCACGGTGCAAATTGTTGAGAGACGCTGTTGATGCAGAGTCTGTTTGAATATTAAAAGAAATAGAAAGATTCAGCTTTATATGATCTATTGAATTGTAGTAAATTAATTCAATTAACCTTATTTTTTGTTGGGGGCTACACACATATGTCACATACATGAAGCACATTACATAGTTTAATGTAATTATTTTGTGTACGTGTGACATATCAGTATACATGAGTCAAATTTAAATGGTTAAATTAACCTTATATTTTGTTTTTCCAACACACATAAATGTGTGTGTGTGAGATGTAACTATAGATGATACACATATATGTGCGTGTGACATATCAGTATACATGACATATAATGTCATTTAAATGTAGTTGTTTACTGATTTTGTTGTAAGCTAATTTTGTTGCATTGGCAATACACATAAATGTGCGTGTCACATGTCACTATACATTATACACATATATGTCCGTGTCAGATGTCACTATGAAGGGGCAATACACAGAAATGTGCGTGTCAGATGTCACTATACATTATACACATATACGTGCGTGTCACATGTCACTATGAAGGGGCAATACACATAAATGTGCGTGTCAGATGTCACTATACATTATAGACATATATGTGCGTGTCACATGTCACTATACATTATAGACATATATGTCCGTGTCAGATGTCACTATGAAGGGGCAATACACAGAAATGTGCGTGTCAGATGTCACTATACATTATACAGATATACGTGCGTGTCACATGTCACTATGAAGGGGCAATACACATAAATGTGCGTGTCAGATGTCACTATACATTATACACATATATGTCCGTGTCACATGTCACTATACATTATAGACATATATGTCCGTGTCAGATGTCACTATGAAGGGGCAATACACAGAAATGTGCGTGTCAGATGTCACTATACATTATACACATATACGTGCGTGTCATATGTCACTATGAAGGGGCAATACACATAAATGTGCGTGTCAGATGTCACTATACATTATAGACATATATGTGCGTGTCACATGTCACTATACATTATAGACATATATGTGCGTGTCAGATGTCACAATACATAAAGCTCTGTTTAATATTAAATTATGTTTTTTTGTTGTTTTGTTAAATTAAGCGTATTTTTTTTGTGAGCCTATACACATAAATGTGCCATACATGATGACTACATAAATCCTATTTTTTTGTTTTTATTTGTTTGACCTGTCCTGATAATAAAATGTAATATATTATAGCTTACCTCTCAGTTGTAATTTGCACAATGCAAAGTAGTAAATTAGTAAAGAATTGTCTTCTCAAGTAAAAGCATCAGTTATCTCAGAAGTCACTCTGTTCATCACCTGAGGAGAAATGTATTTTTTAGTTTGAAATAGGCAGTATTTATAAACTTGTAGAAAGTTCTGGAAAGTGAGACCGTTAGAACGCAATACGCATGCGCTATTTGCGTTCCAGCTTACAATTTGCGTTCCATCCGCCATTTTAGGCGTATTACTGTTCAAAATGGTGTTTAATCTGATTGTGATACGTTCCGCATAGTATGTGTTTCATTATTGCGAGTAAGTGTAGTGTAGTTACGTCTGAAGCCTCGTTTTCGTTTTGTTCGTCGGCCATTTTTTCTGTCGCTTAGCGATGGTATTAGTGTCTAAAGTGTTTATTTTGATTTAAATGTAGGTGTAACTTGTTTTTTTGAGGTGCTGGCTGGTTCCTCTTGCTGTAGGTAAGCTTTTTATGTGTTTGTTGTGTGTCTTTGTTAAGTTTTAAATGTTTGTATGTCGGCGTGTTGCGTCCGATGTTTGCGAAGTCGTAATGTGTGTTAACGTGTCTCGTATGGTGTTTGCGTGTGTAGCCTCGTTTTCGTTTTATTCGTCGGCCATTTTTTCTGTCGCTTAACAAACTATTTAGTGTCTAAACTCTTTTATTTTGAGTGCAATTAAGTTGTAAGTTGCATTTTTGAGGTCCTGGGTGCTTCCTGTTTGTGTAGGTAAGGTTTTTATGTATGTGCTGTGTGTATGTATTGTGTTTGTAATTTTGTAATGTTCGCGAGTTGCGTCCGAGTGCGAGGCCGTAATGTGTGTGAACGTGTGTCGGATGTTGTTTGCGAGTGTCATAATGTGTGTGAACGTGTGTCGTATGTTGTTTGCGAGTGTCGTAATGTGTTGCGACGTAAACTTTTTTTTGCAAGGGTCGCAGTTGCTGCAACTGAAGACCTCGCTTTGCGAGGTCCTCAGGTGCTGGCATGGAGCGCCTGCGGCGCTCCATGCCAGCAACTGAGAACCTGGCACAGTGCCCTCGCTTCGCGAGGCCCGCGACTCGCTGCGCGAGTCGCGGCCCTCGCTTCGCGAGGCCCGCGGGCTCGCTACGCGAGCCCGCAGCGTTAGCAACAACTCGTACGCTCACAACTATATATGTGATATATATATATACAGTATCTCACATAAGTGAGTACACCCCTCACATTTTTGTAATTTTTTTATTATATCTTTTCATGTGACAATACTGAAGAAATGACACTCTGCTACAATGTAAAGTAGTAAGTGTACAGCCTGTATAACAGTGTAAATTTGCTGTCCCCTCAAAATAACTCAACACACATTAATGTATAAACCGTTGACAACAAACGTTAATACACCCCTAAGTGGAAATGTCCAAATTGGGCCCAAAGTGTCAATATTTTGTGTGGCCACCATTATTTTCCAGCACTGCCTTAACCCTCATGGGCATGGAGTTCACCAGAGCTTCACAGGTTGCCACTGGAGTGCTCTTCCACTCCTCCATGATGACATCACAGCTGGTGGATGTTAGAGACCTTGCACTCCTCCACCTTCCGTTTGAGGATGCCCCACAGATGCTCAATAGGGTTTAGGTCTGGAGACATGCTGGACCTGTCCATCACCTTTAACTTCAGCTTCATTAGCAAGGTAGTAGTCGTCTTGGAGGTATTTTTTGGGTCGTTATCATGTTGGAATACTGCCCTGTGACCCAGTCTCCGAAGGGAGGGGATCATGCTCTGCTTCAGTATGTCAGAGTACTTGTTGGCATTCATGGTTCCCTCAATGAACTGTGTCTCCCCAGTGCCAGCAGCACTTATGCAGGCCCAGACCAATTTGATGCAGTGTGCTGCATACGGTCTGAACACTGACAGGCTGCCCCCCCCCCCCCCCCCTTTAACCTCTGCAGCAATGCTGGCAGCTCTCATACATCTATTTTCCAAAGACAACCTCTGCATATGATGCTGAGCATGTGCACTCAACTTCTTTGGTCGACCATGGCAAGACCTGTTCTGAGTGGAACCTGTCCTGTGAAACCGCTGTATGGTCTTGCCCACCGTGCTGCAGCTCAGTTTCAGGGACTTGGCAATCTTCCTATAGTCTAGGTCATCTTTAGGTAGAGCAACAATTCTTTTTTTCAGATCCTCAAGAGTTCTTTGCAATGAGGTGCCATGTTGAACTTCCAGTGACCTCTATGAGATATTGTTTTAGACATTCAAATGTGAACACAAATGTACTATTTGTTTACTATATATATATATATATATATATATATATATATATATATATATATGCAAATTACACTTTATTTAGTTATATATTTTAGTTTGATGCGTAAAGCTTCTCATTTATTTGTGATTTTATTTTATTTTAGATTTCCTTCCAAGAATGAAATGTTGGTCAATTAACATTACAGCCAACATTGTGTGCTGGATTATTGAATTGTTGAGATAAAAAATGACTTTACTACAATGAACTACCAGTCATATTTGTGATACAATGGTGATTGATTGGTGGGAATGATTAAAGTGAACATTTATGTAAAAGGTAGTAAACTAAAAATTAATATAAAATGTGATGATTGTATGTAACTACTATATTAAATTATATAATTTTATTGTAGATATATTACTATCACTGGTGTTGATGATAACGAAATATGTTTGATCAATCAAATAGTTTTGCTATCTTGGAATGATTAAATATCTTTATATATATATAGTTACTGTACAGATACAATTTAATTACATCTTTAAACCTAGTGGGCCTGATTCAATTGCAAGCCCACAACTCGCTCGTTGTAGGCCGTATGTGTGCTACAGGCTCTCATTCATCTCCCTTTTCGATACTATTCAATTGCTCAAGCCCGCAAGTTACTGTCTCAAAGCCGAAACCGTAAACTATGCACTTGTTCGTAGCAGTTCAGGACGGGAACATAATCAATTAAGCAAGCCCGTAACCTCCCATTTCAAATCAGCCAATAGAAAATGAGACATTATTATTGCAACAGTAAAACATGAAGGTTACATGTCAATCAATTAGGTCCAATATGCGAACAGACTTGCAAATCCGCAAAATGAAGAATTATAGAAATTAATGATGATACTGTTCTAGTCCTTATCGGTGGCCTCATATGTATTAACTCATTGATACCCGAGATCAATTTAACCCTGAAATGACACATACAAATAAATGTTATCACCTGCGAAATTGCGAGCTTCAGACTGTTGTGTAATGAATTCTAATGTCTATCATCTCTTTCCCTGTTATTTACAGTGCAGTAATGATTTTTTATTTGCATGTACAGTGCTACGAATAGGTGTTTAACCCCATTGCAGGTCCTCTCTAGCAGGATTTTCTCCTTATTTTGCCATTTATGGGTGTAAAAACATTTATAGGCTTGGGGAAATTGAGCAATTGAACAGCGATTTGCTATTTTAGCCATTCTAACTCTTGCAAAAGTCAAAGATCAAAGGCTTTGGGAGGCTGTAAGTTACGGGTTTAACCATTGCAATTTTTTCAAGGCTGTAACTCGTAACCCTCTTGGAGCTCGCAAAATGACACCAAGTGAATAGAAAATTAACTTGCGACCTCACTTACGGGCTACAGTAACATGCGAAAGCTCAATTGAATTTGGATCAGCGTTTTTAAAATATATTATTTTATCTCAGGTCATCTACCAAGATAATTTCCATTGATCAATTAACTATATAATCTTAATTTAATACAGTTATTGTAGGCATTTTAAATTAATTGTTAAGTTAATTAAGTAATACATGAATTGATACCAGTTGTCTATTTTAATACATATTCAATGTATATTTAATCACTATAATAGTTGTAGACCAAGAACGTTGGTCACGTTTGTGGCTTTGTCACCCTTTGCGGAGCAAGGTGAGCAGTTGATGGCCGCACGTGATTGCGAGGTGAGCAGTTGAAACACGCAGAAATTTTCGGCTGCAATGAGCGCCAAATGTGCTCATTGCAGGGCTTAGGCTGAACTCATTGCAGGACTTAGTCTGAATGCGACTGCCAGAGCATCAGGACTTAGGCCTTCGGTGCTCTTGCAGTGCTTGCGATGAGTGCCGCAGGTGCTCATAGCGAGGACTGCGGGACTTAGGCTGCAGGACAAAGGCACTCATTGCAGGGCTCATCGCGAGGCCTGTGGAACCTAGCCACAAATGCAAACTTTGCAAATGCAAGCCTTGCAAAGCGAGGTGAGCAGTTGATGCACGCGGGACTTACGACCCATACGACTTAGGCCTGAAACCCCGTACATGCACTGTCTGCCTTGCAAAAATCCAACTTTAACTGCCGAACCATGGAACTCGAAAGACCTGAAAATAACAACAAATATGCCTCAAATTAACTTACACACTTTACATACACCACAGTGGGAGAGCCAGGGAGCCTGTGAGTGAGGTTGCAAGTAAATTTAAGGCATATTTGCCATTTTTTCCCAATAGAAAATTGCCTAAGCGAGAAAAAAAATGGCTGCCGAAAAAACGCAGCACGTCAAAAATGAGGCAGAAGGACGTAAAACGAGTCCATAGGACATAAAACTAGCCTGTAGGACATGAAAACAAGCCCTAAGCAGTAACACTTAATGCAAGCCCGTAACACTTAATCCAAGCCACAAATATTTACCACAAGGCAGTAACACTTAACCCAAGGCAGTCACCCAGACACTCAAGCGCGAATCCTAGAAAATACACAGGGTGAGAGGCTTGCAATGAGCGCTGAAGTTCACGTGATCTGCGCCAAAGGCACTCATCGTGGAGCTCGCAAGGAGCGTCAAAGGTGAACATTGCAAAGCAGGGAAGTTGCGGCTCGCAATGAGCGCCTTCGGCGCTCATTGCGAGACTCAAGCTGAGCACCAAAGGTGCTCAGTGTGGGGCTCGTGCTGAATGCCAAAGGTGCTCAGAGGGCCCATAGCTTTGCATTGTGTGGCAAACAGCATTGCCAGGCTTACAATTTTACTCCTGTCATTTTTGACGGGCAATTTCCTAGTCACATATATAGTTGGGAGCACACAAGCCGTTGCTCACGCTTGCAGGCTCGCGTAGCTGGCTCCTTGCCAGCAACTGCGACCCTCGCAACATTTACGTGGTAACGCAAAGAAAATCCGAGACACGTTACGACCCATTACGACCTCGCAAAAATCGGCCTCAACACGCGCACATCAATACATGAAAAATACAACAAATACACACAACAAATACATAAAAAGCTTACTTACAGGAAGAGGGAGCATCCAGGACCTCGAAAACTAAAGTTACACCTCAATTTAAGTGAAATTAAAAGAGTTTAGACACAGAAAATGTCTCTAAGCAAGAGAAAAAATGGTGAGCGAAAAAAACAAAAACGAGGCTACAGCAGTCTAAAGACGCAAAACACCACCAAACACCTACGTATTTGCCGAAAAACACCTACGAGATTAAAAAACAAGGACGCAACCTGCGCAACCACAAAAACATTACAAACACAATAAATACAAACAACAAACACATAAAAAGTTTACTCACAGCAAGGAAAGGCACCGAGGACCTCTGCAAGTGAAGTTACACCTCCATTTAAGCACAAATTTCGGAGTTTAGAGACCCGAAAATCACCTAAGCGAGATAAAAAATGGCCGCCGAACAAAACGAAAATGAGGCTAAAGGTCCCTAAACACGCAAAACACTACCATAAACACGCAAAACACCACCAAACAGCCACGTCAGCCACATTAAATACACCAAACACCATTAGCTCACTTACAATTTCATTGCCGTCATTTTGTGACGGGCAATATTCTAGTTATAAATATTAGTGGGAAACATATAAGAAGTCATCTGTGTAAATAATTGTCAAAAATGTATATTAAAAAAAATATGTGTGTTTTATCTATTTATTGAATTGTGCAAAGTTAATAACATTATTTTTGTTGTACTATAATGTGCTAAATATTGTGATTTGGAAAAATACAAATATTTCATGGTGACTTGTGCAATGGTATATGGTATTAATATAATACTACTAGCGACTTGCCCGTCAAAAATTACGGCAATATAATTTTAATGCATGGCAGTGCTGTTTACCACACAATGTAAGGCTTTTGCTCGTCTGTGGACCTTTGGCGCTAATTGTGAGCCCCGTGCTGAGCGCCTTCGGTGCTCATTGCGTGGCTCACAATGAGCGCATTTGGCGCTCATTGTGAGCCTCTCCCCTTGGGTACTTCAAGTGTCCTACTTTGCAAAGATCACCTTTGGCGCTCATCGCAAAGAAAAATATATAAGTACAGTGTAAAAAAATAAAAAATGTGAATACAGGGAATTAATAAATGTATATGAATTAATAAATTAATATACTTTACCTATTTATATGTAATATGCACCAATCAATATAGAGAAGAGCTAACAATCTATTTGGATTTTCCTGCATCTGAAAATGTACAGTTGTCCTGTTGATCATCTGAGGACAGTACAAATCAAATAAAAAATTATATTTATATTGCACATTGTTTGATTTTATATTGCATGTATGTGTGTGTGTTTGAACAGATGTTTTAAAATGATAAGTAGTTCACATAATTATTCACATAAAAAAAAACAAGACAACAGTCCCTCATACTGACATATGCTTTATTATATAACCTAAAACAAATATTTTTCTGATTTTTAAAACAGTAAAGAAAAATACCAGCCTTTGGGGGTAATCAAACTCAGATCTTTTAGCTTTACACACAACTGCTTTATTAACTGAGCTATTTCATCAGCTTTTGTTTCTTCAGCTACAATATATACATAGTATAAGTAATTAAAACCGCTACCTGATTCAATCACTGAAAGTTTATGCACCTGATTCTAATCAATTATTCATTGTTTCACACTTTACTAAGCTCATTACTCAGCTAACTCACCGAAACAGCCAGACTTCATATGATCATAACTCCACCAATTCAAATCAAATTTCAAAATAAAAACACTTTTTCACAATGATTTTTCACTCTTTATCTAATAGTGCAGAGCACATATAGGAGACTTTTGTGGTCTTTTAATTTGCAAACTCCACGTAAAGTTCTAATAGAATATTGATTTTGTTTTACTTTAATCATTCAGCACTTGTAATGTTCTAGATGGGCAAATATCAATGGAGATGTAAGACCTAATTTGCTTCTTTGACTTGTCAGTAGTGATTGTGGGCGGGCATTTTATAATCGGAATGTGAGTAGCTAACAGAATATGTGGCATTATTGAGAGTGACTTTAAGTCTGTAGAACATTACAATGTGGATAATAGAATAGGGCCCCATGCGGCATTATTATATTAGCTGCTCGCAAATGCCTCAAACTCACAAATTTGGCTGCTGGTGATTAGTTTTTTTATAATGTTTAGATTGACTCCAGCTTGTATATTCTGATCTTAAGACTGAACTTGTAAACCCTGCCTTTTTAAGTCGGATTTCATGGGGGATGATCATAGAATCTGACAATATTTAAGCAAGCCCGTAATTTACTTCTTAGACACAGCCACTTGTAAATGAGAATGTCATCATGACATTAGTAAAACAGGGAAGGTATACGTATTCTGCAATTGAAGGCTAAGAGTTAATTAGTGCCAATAAGTAATATTTGATGATCAGGCTCGCAATCAAGCAATCAAGCATTCTAGCACTCTATAAATATATTATATCATATATCATCTGTTTTAGTCCATGTGGGTTTCATGATATGTATTAACCTCTTGTGTCCAGGAATCCATATTACTCAGAAACAACATTTAAAAAAATATGTTTTAATTGTATATTTGTGGTTTGGAGACTATTTAGTACCCATAATATTTTTGACAGAAACTTGATACTTTTTTCATAATTTATTTGCGAGCTAGAGCTACGGGTGTAATATAATATCGATTTTGTGCAACTTGAATTATTTAGAGCTTGTAATAATCAAGCTGTGCAAAAACCAATGCAGTTCTAAGGCCGGTTTTGCGGCTTATCCTGACCTGTATTGATTGTGGGTCAGGAACTTGTAATCAGATTGTGATTAAGTGTGTATACATTTTTGATTTGAGCTATAGAATAGGGCTCATGGTTGGCACAACAACTTAGAAAGGAAGGAGGTATATATTTGAGGGAGCATTATATAGAACTGAACAGGTGAAATAAGGAATACATTGATTTCAAATAAAGAAAATATAAAACAGACATCTTAATTATTATTATAGATTGATAGAAACTGACAATCTTATAGAGAAATTTCAACAAAATCACTACCGTGTAGGAAATAAAGCAGGAAATATCCTTGCTGATTAATTAAAAAATTAAGTCATACAAAAAAGAATCAATGGAATAATGTTCTATATTGTAACCCAAAAGAAATTGGATTTGTTTTAATTATTATAAATCTCTATAACATTTAGAACTTGAAGATAAATTTATACAACCTTTAAGAACAGAATTAATATTTTTTTGACTTTCCTAGAATTTCAGAGTGAATTAGACACACCTAATCAAAATATTAACATTCATGAAGTGGAAATAGCTACCGGTATATCTGAATTAATATCAAACAAAGCTTCTGGTCCTGATGGGTTCTCAAATCAATATTATAAAATGTTTTACCCAGTTTTGAGAATACAGCTAAAATATTTAATGAATGAAATCAAAAATAAAGGTCAAACTTCATAACAAATGACTGAAGACTTGGCTGTATAAAGTATAGACCTATATCCATGTTAAATATAGATATAACATTATATTTTAAAATACTTGCTCAAAAGCTTGAGTTCAATAATGCCAAGACTAATACATTCAGATAAAACAGGCTTTATTTGTAAAATATAAGGTTCAGACAACATGTGAAGATTTATTACAATCCTTTCATATGTAAAGAACAATAGAATATTCTTGCTGTCTCTATCATTAAATGCCAAACAGGTATTTGCCAGAGTTAGCTGGGATTTTATGGATTTGGTGTTAGAAAATGTTATTTTTCAGGAATTTTAATGTAGAGCATTTAGCATTTTTTTAGGAACATGACTTAAAATTTACAAATTATATATAAAAATGGCACATGACTAGGATGCCCCTATCACTCTTGATGTTTGATCACTCTTGATGGGCCCTATAAACTCCATGTTTCAAGTGCATAACATTATTGAGAAATACAGTAATTTCTCATACTATAAACTCAATGTTTATAAATCACAAACTATATTAATGGGTTTGAAAGATGATTAGAAACAAACATTAAGGAACAAATTCTCATATAAATATGATAGTAAAAGTATACCACATATGGGGGATAAGTGTCCTAAGAATAAAAACAACCTGCTTCTGGTTAATTACACTATGCTTCATTCTCATATTAAATAATTTTTATTGGATTGGAAAAAACTAATTGTCTTGGATGGATAGAGTCTTCGCAAGATTACATATTTGTTGAGATGCATTCTCTTAACTATCCCAAACTATATATTGTGTAATTGTCAGAGGATGGATGATACATTTATATATGGGAGTAAAAGATCTAGAAATTGTCTGAAAATAGTAAAAAGAAATTATACAAAAGGAGGTCTATCATCATCCTCTATTAAAGACTACCATGATGCTGTGACGTTAACTCATGAGATAAAATGGTGCTTAAATAAGGACTCGGCAAAAGGGATACACATAGAAAAATGCCTGAAATGCAAACTTTCCCTTAATATCTTCTAGGGCAACAATAATTGGATTCAAGAGAAATTTATAGGCCTACCATTATTTGTGAAATCTATTATAAATGTAAAAATAAATATGATCTTATGTCCTCTACCTCAATGGTTCCAATAATTAAGAATATAATAAATAAGAATATTTCTTATGTTGTTCTATTTAAATGGAAAAAGGAGGCATCAACAATACAGCTGATGTATACTCTGGTGTACTAAAACATATTTTAACGCTGCACAATGAGTTCTGTTTAAAAGAGATGTTGTGACTAGAATATTTATTGCTTTGTTTTGCCTTGAAAGGATTAGACACATTATTTCTAAATATTATTATATTATAAGACAAAATCCTGAATTTGGAAAAACTAAAAGGATGTATGAAAGGGAATCTGATATAGACAGAAATTGGCCTGAGATTGGCCTGAAAGTACTTGCAATATAGCTTTTATTTTGGTATCGAAATTTTCTAAATGTTGGAAAGTTTGTGACGAATTAGGCTCACATGTACATATTTGATAGAACTGTGAATCTATCTAAAATTTTGGAAACTATGTGTTGCCCAAATTGCTACCATTATTAAGAGACCACTAGATATGAAAGTAGAAATGTTTTTATTTGATGTATTTGATGAGGATATAACTTAGCCAGTTAAAAACTTAGTTTCCCATATATTTCTTGCAGCAAAGTGGCTAATTGTTAAATATTGGAGACAAAAAGATCTCCCCACCTCTTAAATTCAAAATAGCTATATTGGGATAAATGTATGACAAATACATGATTTCTTAATATGCTTTTTTCTTAGCATTGCTTTGGAGACTACTGAGACTCAGACGGAGAGTCTCTTGCAAGCAGGCTACAAGCACACTTTAGGGCTAGAGCGCTCCAGCTAAGCCCCTTAGGTGCGAGTCAGTTAGTTTTGTTAGGCTTCTTTTATTCCTGTAGCTATGGACAAGCTCTAGCACTTACATTTTTAAAACTCCTGGCATTCCAAGTATCTTGAATGTTACTGGACTATTGGAATGGAGTCCTCTGTGTAGTACAAGCCATGATTTGTGTATATCTGCACAGGAATGAGATTATTAAATGGCTGCTGTGGGTAAAGCCAAATTACGAAGTGTTCCCTAAATACATGATTAGCCATCTCAGTTTTGATGGATACTAGAAATAGTTTATATATATAAATACATTTAAACAATGGAATTACTAGGATTATATGCAAGAAATTCAAAAGTTTAATATTTAATTGAATATCCTGAGTTATTAAGTTTAAGGAATCCTTTTGTAATTCATGTATAGTCACATAGGTACACCCCATAACCATATCCCTAAGTGCCCCTCTTTTAAAGTGTTATAATGTATTTTATTGTATAAAAAAGCAAAGAAGCATCAGTTGGTCTATTTAGTCTTATAATGTTCAAGACATCAAATTCTCTTCAATCCTTTATGATTTCTACATTCACTGTACAGAATTGTGCCTTTAGTTCTCAATGCAGGTACCTTAGTTTGCTATTATTATATTGTAGTGAGTTCTTGCAATTAATATGGTGATATTATTAATATCAATAACCTTTATTAATATTAATTAAAGATTACATATTTTACAATTACGACTAATTCTGAATTCTTACTACACGTTATATTAAGAGCATTAGCCTCATGAAATAAACAGATCTGTATTATGTGAGTATATATTTATTATAAATGAATATAGATAATAATTCAGTATATTTTAATATAACAAGTTGGTATAAACAATTGTGATAGATATATATCAAGGTGCTATAATTATTAAGTATCAGTTATCATCACATTGTCCATATCACATATATAGTTGTGAGCATGCGAGCTGTTGCTAATGCTTGCGGGCTCGTGCAGCGAGGGCTGCAGTTGCTGGCATGGAGCGCCAAAGGCGCTCCATGCCAGCAAACTGAGGCTCTCGCAAAAAATATGGGAAGCGTTACGACCCATCACGACTACGCAAAAAACACCCAAAACCGGCGCACATGAAAACATGAAAAACACAATAAATACACACAACAAATACATAAAAAGCTTACCTACAGCAAGGGGGGGCATCCAGGACCTCTAAAACTGAAGTTACACCCGAAAATCCCCTAAGCGAGAGAAAAAATGTCCGCTGAAAAAAACGAAAACAAGGCTACAACACTCTAAAGACGCAAAACACCACCAAACACCTACAGATTTGCCGAAAAAGAAGTACGAGTTTCCAAAACAAGGACGCAACCCGCGTGACCCCAAAACCATTACAAACAAAATAAATACAACAAAAGCTTACCCACAGCAAGGGGGGCACCCAGGACCTCTGCAAGTGAAGTTACACCTCGATTTAATTAAAAAAATCGGAGTTTAGACAGCCGAAAATCACCTAAGCGAGAGAAAAAATGGCCGCAGAAAAAAACGAAAACGAGGCTAAAGACGCAAAAATACTACAGTGACTCGCAAAACGGAAACAACGCTCCAGTCACCTTCACGAGGCACGTAACACACACTATGCGGCACGTACCACACTGATATTAACCACCATTTTACAGGAAAATGACAACTATTACGCCTAAAATGGCGGCTGGAACGCAAATTGTACGCTGGAAATAGCGCATGCGTATTGCGTTCTAACGGTCTGAGGCACCTCAAAGTTTATAAATACTGCCTACTTTCTAGAAAATTCTACATTTCTCCTCAGGTGATGAACAGAGTGACTGGATAGTTAACTGCTGCTGTTACTTGAGAAGAGAATTATTTCCTAGTTTCCAACTTTACACTCTGCAAATTGAAACTGAGAGGTAAGCTATAATATATTTCATTTTCTTAGAAAGACAGCAAAAAAATATAAAAATTGCAATCTTTAACAATGAAAATGTGATTCATGTATAGTGACATGTGACACACACATTTATGTGTATAGGCCCTACAACAACCTAATCTTAACTCAAACTAATGAAAGAAGTATATTCAAATGACATTAATTTACAGCAACTCAAAGCAAAAAAAAAATATGACACTAATACATATAGAACCTACAGCTCAATCTTTCCCTTTTTTTTCACTATTCAAACAGACTCTGCATCAACAGCGTCACTCAAGAATTTGCACCATGGACTATAAAAGAGGATCAGAAAGAAAGAAGAAGAGGTAAGATAGAAAAATACATTACATGCAGAAAAAAGACCATGCTTTGCAAAATCCAAAATAATAAATATACAATTAACCATTTAACTTTCTTTTCAAACAGAAACTACAAGAAGACCCTCTCAGGAAGGGACCCTCTGTCATTCGGACAAGAACAAGACTTCAATCAAGGTATAGTATAACAAGTAAAAAAATAAAATAAAATATATGTCTAATGGCCGCCAATATGAGAATTGAAAGTAAATAAAAAAAACGCAATACAAATTATATCAAGACCAAAACAACACAGTTCAACAAACTTCACAAAGACCTATACAATTTCCAAAGAAAGACAGTTGCACACACACAAAAAAAAAGGTGTGGACACTAAACAGGATAACATGCCAAACATTAGCAACAGTATTCCTCCTCTTTACTGTAGAATAACCTCCAACCATCACCCACAAGCCAAATGCAGCAACTGAAAAGTGGTGAACACAAAACAGGATAGAACAAAAAAGTGCAACAACATATAGAAAAGGCAATTAACATTCCTTTTTACTGTCCAACAACACGTAATCCTCACACACAAGACTAATTAAGCAAATGTAGCATGCAAAATGTGGTGGACACAAAACAGGATTGTACAAAAAAATCACACAAACAGATAGAAAAATAACTTGATATTCATTTTTAATGTTTAACAACCTATAAGCCTTACAAAGAAGCCTAAATAAGCCTAAATAAGCATACCAAAAGTGGCGGATGCTAAACAGGATACTACTGTTAATAGTTACAACACAGATAAAAGATCATTTATAGTCAGCTTTACTCTACAACAACCTTTAACTGTCATCCACAAGCCAAAAACAGCATCCTAAAAGTGGTGGACACAAAACAGGATAATCCAAAAAACATTGCTATCATATACAAAATGTCAAAAATATTAATAATTTCAGTAAAAAAAAAGGATAACTGTAATATACAAATACAATCAAAGTATTTTAAAGTGGTGCACAAAAAACAGCATAGCAGAAGAATTCACCATAACAGATAGAGTAGACCAAAAAAATTGCTATTCATGAGAAATACATTCCAATCAAATAACATTTTGCTTTTTCTTTTACAACAGACACTGCGTAAAGACCATCGCATGAAGACTTACAACAGCAGATCTCGAAATATTTGGCTTGAAATCACACTTCAAACAAGGTACAGTATAACAAGTAAAAAAAGAGAAAACTAAATAAACATGTTTGCTCTGCATCCATGTCAAGATAAAAAAACAAAATAAACCAACAACAATAAGCATCACTAATTATCAGCTTTAACAAAATATTACTGACACATTTGTCATTTACCTGCTAATTTTCTTTTATGTACAACGTTTAATAGTAAACCCAAACTTCAATCTATCAAAAAAAAAAAAAAATAACCAACATAAAACAGCATAGTCCAAGAAATAGTGAAAACACATACAAAATAACATTTTGAATTTTCAATTCACAGCCCTAATATACAATGTTAAGCACAAAACCTAACCAGACACATAAAATAGAATACTACAACAGATACTACTAACACCGAACAAACAACAATACAAATCTTATTTTCACAGCCACAACATATAAGCCTTTAATTAAATATAAGAATACTATTACAACAATCCCCTGCAGGACAAATTAGAAAGAGCAATATATTACTACCATTTTTTGCCCTCTAAGCCAAAACTACAACATAAAAAGCAATTAACAAACAAAACAAATACTACATTTCAATTAACACTATAAACCTACTACATCTACAATAAGCTATAAAGCAATTACCTTGAGTGTGCTATGCATCTAAGGCAAACATTACAACCTACAAGAGAGAAAGTAAGAGCAAAAAAATAAAACACACTCATTTAACAATAGAAAGAAAGTTCAGCTACAATGAACTACAACCACATTAAAACAAACTGTTGCAAATAAAAGATTTCATAAACCAACTTAACATCTCAAACTAAACTAATAATACATTATTTTATTTTACAGATGAAGATGGCTGATAATGAGACCAAACAAGAAAAGATAAGACGTCAAGCTAGAGAACGACAACAAAGATGGGGAAACCAGCAGACACCAGAGCAGAAGGAAATTCGATGAGAAAAAGAACGTAAAAGAATTGCAAGCAAAAGACTATCACCTGCAAAAATAAAATATACACCAAAAAAGCCACTAAAAAAACAAAGCATTTAGAACCTGTTCCTGAAACATCACATGACATTTCAAATGATGAATTACAAACTGAAACTGATATGTGCTTTCCAAATTGTGCTTTACTCAAGTCTTTAGCAGTAGAGGTTCATAATTGTGGGGACATGAATACTCAATGTCAGTTTTGTGAGGCTTATCATTTTAAACAGGAAAGACCCAGAGATGGCCAATTCATTAGTTGCTGTCGAAAAGGCAAGGTCAACATTCCAGAAAGAAAACAATTCCCATTATATTTACAAAACATTATGACTGAACCTACTTTTCCAAACTACAAAAATTTCAAGACAAACATAAGATCCTACAATAGTGCCATATCCTTTGCATCTATGGGGGAGGTACTTCCCATTTACATCCAGGGGAAGGAGAGCAAAGAAAATTTGCTCAACTATATGTCCTAGATACAATGGAAGCTGTTGACCAATGTATGCAGCTGCAAGAAAATAAAAAAATGCTTAACCACTGTTTTTATAGAGCTAGATAACAATATGGCCAATAACCCCTACACTAAAGCTTATAAAAAATTGGCAGAAGTAGAAAATGAACAACAACTTCATGCACAAAGACATCAATTACCAATCCCAAAGGTCAATATGCTGCTTAAATGAGATAGACATACTGATAAACGCTGTTATAACTTGCCAACATCAAATGAGGTTGCAATGGTGTTTCAAAATGATGAAGGAGAACCACCATTTCAAATAGACATTAGAATATATCACAGAAATGAGGAGCAACCATTCATTAATATCAGTATCTTAAGTCCAAATTTAGATCCAATGACATATCCCATTTTTGTCCCACACAGAGAAGTAGGTTGGCAACCAAAATTAACCCCTCCCAGTTACCCAAATGCTAAAGCCAGAATGCGAAATAATGTTTCTTTGCTTGAATTTAAAGTAGCTCAAATTGCCATTCGCAATACATTTAATCCAATTTTATGTGGTGAAAAACTAACACAACAATGGATTATTGATTCCGATTTGCAAGTTGAGGCCAAAAATTTAAACTTCATAAAATATTAACAAGATAAAGTATGTGTAGAACAATATTGTGGATTAATGGACTATGTTGCTGACGTGGCTACAAGCAGAGACATGACAGCTGGCAAAGCCATCATTTTACCATTTTCTTTTCTGGGATCTCCTCGAAATATGAGAGAAAGATACAATGATGCCATGGCTATTGTCACCAAATTTGGAAAACCTGATTTATTTATTACATTTACATGTAATCCCCAATGGCCAGAAATTACACAAAATTCACTTCCTGCCCAAAGTCCTTCCAATAGACCAGATTGAGTAGCCAGAGTTTTAAAAATTAAATGAATTAATACGTGACATCACTATAAGTCACTTATTTGGTAAATGTCTTGCTTATGTATAAACAATTCAATTTAAAAAAAGAGGACTTCCACATGCACATCTTCTCATAGTCATTCAAGAAAAAGATAAATTAGATACTGGTGACAAAGTGGATGCAGTCATTGTTGCTGAACTACCAGATCCAGAACTATATGGTAGACGATATGAGATTGTAACTCATCACATGATTCATGGACCCTGTGGCGAGCTTAATCCACAATCACCATGTATGGAAAATAATAAATGTTCCAAAGATTTTCCAAAAGATTATAGAGACAAAACGTATGCCAATTGTGATGGCTATCCACTTTATGGAAGAAGAGAAGGAGATAGTGCCATTATTTGTGGCAAAAAGGTTGACAATAGATATGTGGTACCCTACAATCCACATTTACTCATGAAGTATAATGCACACATTAATGTAGAAGTCTGCACTTCCATCAAATCCATTAAATGTGTGTACAAATATATTTACAAAGGTTATGATTGATCTACTGTAGTCGTCAAAAGTGCAGACAACCCCGAAAGCACTGAGTTAGTACATGATGAACTTGCATCTCCTGTAGATGCTCGCTATGTGCACCAGAAGCTATGTGGCACCTTTTAAAATTTGAAATGTATGATAGATCACATGCAGTATATAGATTAGCAGTACATTTGCCACAAAGACATTTAGTGTATTTCCATGCTGGAAATGAAAGTAATGCATTGGCCCAAAGTGAGCATCGTCACACTACACTAACTGCATGGTTTGAATTAAATTCTACAGATTCACAAGCAACACAATTCTTATATATTGAAATTCCATATCACTATGTTTTTGTCAATGGATTATGGAGACATAGAAAAAGCTGAGGAAATAAAATAATCCCAAGAATTTACACAGTCAGTCCAAGAGACCTTAAACATTTCTGCTTACGACTATTACTTTTAAATGTTCTTGGAGCACAAAGTTTTAAACACTTAAGAACTGATAATCACATAGTATATGAATGCTTCCATTTAGCTGCAAGACATAGAAACTTACTAGCTGATGATACAGAATGGGAAAGATGTCTAGAAGAAGCAGCACTATGTCAAATGCCACGGCAAATGAGGGAACAATTTGCATTCATTTGTATCTTCACAAATGCTCCAAATGCATTAGCTTTGTGGGACACATTTAAAAATAATATGGCTGAAGACTTTATGCAACGATACAATGAACCTATTGCACACTTAAAAGCATTAATGGAAATCCAAGAAGTATTTTTAACTCATGGATTAAGTTGGGCAAGTTTTAATCTGCCTGATCCAGGTCTTATAGATGACATAAACTTTGAAGACTATGACATTCAACTACAAGTACAAAGGACAGAAGAAAGACTTGCAACTTTAAATACGTTACAATTGCAAGCATTTAATGCCATCAAAAATGCACTAGATGATGACATGGTCAAAGAGCGTTATTTCTATCTTGATGGACCTGGCGGATCAGGAAAAACATAATTATATAATTTATTAATGAGTTTTGTATGAGCACAAGGTCAAATAGAACTCGCATTTGCCAGGTGGAAGAACTGTACATAGTGGGTTTAAACTGCCATTGCCTATTTTAGAAACCTCAGTGTCAGATATTCACATGACATCATTACAAGCAAAAAAATAGAAAAAAAGTAAATTAATTATAATAGATGAGGCCACAATGATGTCATTCTATGCCCTCCAATGTATTGATCGTTTGACCGTTTCTACTTTTCCATTTGGTGGAAAGGTAATGTTGTTAGGTAGCGATTTTAGACAAACATTACCTATCGTTGTACATGGAAATCTAACTTACATTATCGAAACATATATAATGTGAAGCACACTATGGAAACATTTTACCTATCTTCAACTGCAACAAAATATGAGATCAGAAGGCCAAAATGATTTCAATGATTGGCTTATTAAAATTGGAGAAGGCAGAACAGAAAAAATACCAAATTTACCTGACGACACTGTACATATCCCATCTCATATGATTTGTCACCAAGATCTTATATTGGCTATATTTGAAGGTACCATAAATAACCAGGAATATTCAGAGCTTGCCAACCAAGTCATCCTAACCTGTAAAAATAAGGATGCATTAATCCTCAATAATGAAATCTTTAAAAAAATGAATGCACCCCAAAGAAATTATCACAGTGCTGATTCTGTACTTGCTGATGACAAAGAAAGTCAGGCAAACTTTTACACTGAATTCATAAACTCATTAACTCCTTCTGGAATGCCACCACATATTTTGCAGCTAAAGAAATGTGCAATTGTCATGTTACTGCGAAATATGAACCCCAAAAAAGGCCTATGCACTGGGACAAGATTAATTGTTCAACAATTAAAGGACCATTTCATAGATGCTGAAATTTTAACTGTTACCCATAAAGGAGAGAGAGTTTTCATACCAAGGATAGATTTAGCACCAAGTGAAAGTAGTCTCCCTTTTATACTTCAAAGAAGACAATTTCCCATCATTATGGCTTTTGCCATGACCATTAATAAATCACAAGGACAAACTTTCAAATCTGTGGGGATTTTCTTAGAACAACCAGTATTTTCACATGGCCAATTGTATGTTGCCTTATCACGGTGCAAAAATCCACAGGCTATTAAAGTTTACATAGAAAACAATGAAAGTCAAGGTGATTTATTAGAAGATGGACGCATTTTTACTAAAAACATTGTCTACTATGAAGTACTCTAACTTTCCATCAAACAAACAAAAGCCATCAAAACCAATTGAAAAGCAAACGCAAAAACCTAAAAAACCATAATATAACCACAGCATTTTTTTAAAAAGTACACACAACTGTCCGTTTACTTCAAAAGGTCATTATTACGCCACAGAAATTAGGTTTACACCAACAATATTTTCCTATTAAACTACATGAAATTGTAAAACACATAGAGAACAGTAGTTACACATCGCAGAACAACTTTAAGTTCTCGCGTTCTCTTTTTAGAGGATCACTTTTCCACAGACGAAACTCTATGTGCCATTTAAAACAATTACTACACCAACAAACAAAGGTCAACCATTGAAACCTAAAAATCAATAAATAATTCAGTCATAATTCAGTACTGTTTATGCATGATTAGCCCCACAAAATACTTGCCTTGCATTATTTTGACAAATTCTGTTCAAATGTTAATTAACTATGTTACTGTTTCTAACGTTACAAGTTTGAAAAAAATATTTTCAAGTTTCTTACTTAGACCGATAAGGAAGTTTGAGTTTCAAAAAATATACTTTCAAGTTCCTTACTTAGACATATTACAAAGTTCATGTTAAGAGCACAAGCACGTTTTGAGGCACAATGTAAAGGTTGTCTTTTATGTTAAACATTAATCCCGGGAGTAATCCGATCGCCAGTTAATGGGGTTTCCCGCTTTGATACAATTGACTATGTTTCAAAGAGGGTTTTTACTGTTTGCCTTCCTCTGGATTCAATGTATATTTAAGTTAACAATTCTTGAGATAGAACTTGCATGTTAAAAAAACATTACCTCAAGTTTAAAATACTGATTAATCTAAAGTTCAAATGTTCTTACATTCAAATGTTAATACTTTTACTACAAAACGCTTTACCAGTTACTCTTGAACAAAAGAAAATGTTACAAAAATAAACATGTTTAATATCACAATTGTACTTATTTCCACATAACTAAAACCTTACAAGTGTCAAATACATATATTAATAACTAAACAACTTTAAAAACATACACATCTAATTGCTGTCATTTTTTGATGGACAAGTCGCTAGTAATCATATATAAGACATGCACAATATTCTTACTTATAATTAATATGGTAATTTATGACATTGGAGATAGTTTTGATTAGTTTTTTGTATGTTTATAAATATCTATATATTAAGATATCATACATTTTAAATATCATATGATTTTATAGTCGAATTATAGTATTATCTTTAATTCAAAAGAAAAAAAAATTATTACAATTAATTATCAGATATATCAAAATTTATATTTGTTTTCCTGTTATTTATAAAATGAATTTGCAATTTATATTAATATAGCATTCTATTCTTTATTAAATTAGCAAAATATTTCCATGATTGTAATGAAAAAGAAATAACATTTAAAGAAATATTTTATTTTATAACTTACCTGTTTTTTGGTACTTGATTTCATCATATGACCCAGTACAATGGAGGTCTTTGTATGTAAATGTATAAATTATTTTGTTAGTGAGTTGTGGAAGTTTCTTGGTAGCATGCATTTTTTTAATTATTTATGTGTTTTGGGAAAAATCCCAATAATATCTGTTGGAATGTTTTCTTTGTCCTTTGTCCAATGTTCTCCCTTTCTTTTCTTTCCTCCTTCTTTAGATTTTTGTAGATTCTGTTTCTACCATCAATTATACCCACAACTTAATTTGCTTGTCAGAAATTCCAATCAGGCTGTGTATTTGGCAACCAATCAGAAATCATAATGATGTCACAAAATATTTAACTCTTAATAGGATGTATCCTTTTCAGGATAGATATTAAGTGTCAATGAATTTATTAGAACACCAGAGGGTGCTCTTAAACCTTCAAATTACAACAAAAATTATAATTACATTTGTTCAATAAACTCCAACATTATCTGTCATAAATTTAACAATAAACAAGACATTGTTAGCAGGTTAGTAATAAGGAATGTCAGTTATATAAACCAAGTAACAGATTTATGTGGACACTGTAGACATGATGTCTAGTTAAAACATTCTTACATATGGGAATTTAAAGGAGTATCCTATTAATTCTAAGAAACAGAAACCTTTATTTTAACCTTATCAATTGGAATTCACTTAGTTATGTGTCTCCATAGAACAAAAAGGACTCTTAAGAATCCTATTTCAATGAAACTTTGGATCTTTACACAGAGTATATCCAAATGGAAAAGTATATATATATATATATATATATATATATATATATATATATATATATATATATATATATATATATATATATATATAAATATATAGAGCATATCAAATATTAATACATTGGATATAAGAACATTATTATATTAGCTTATAATACCCATGAAAGGATGGATTTTATTTGTTCAAAAGTTCTGACTATATATAAATACCTCCCACAGGTTCAAATGGCCAAACAGTGAAAACTATTCTTGAAATATTATGCTCTATTAGGTAGTATTAGTACCAGTGGTAGAGCTGGTGAATGAAGGGCCCCCGAGCAAAATAAACAAACACCAAAAAACATGGGCCCCCAATCTAGATATTTGTAGACCATATCATAATAACTAATTTTATATAGTACAATTAAAATAAATCTCTACCAACAAGTGGGTTAAAACCAGTATCAGATAAAATTAGTCTCCATATTTAAACCAAGCATTTCTCCTCTGTAAAGTGCTTAGAACAGTTAGTAACCCTACAAAGTTAAATACTTTACCACTCCAGGGTTTTAACATTTTTTGTCTACCTATGTCTGTAGTCATGTTATCAGGAGATTAGACAAAATCCAAGGCTACGTCCCTTTGCTGTCTCTACTTTCTTTTTTATTGCAGGAGGTGATCTGATTCACAGCACAATTTACTCGCCCTTTAAGTCCTCAACTCAACATCTGGTGTCAAAGTGCACAGTTTTCTCCCTCTTAACAACACTGATGCATTTACCCACCACTCACCTCCTGACTAAGCAAGTCTGTCAATAGAGCAGATGCAGGCAGAAGCACACACCTAGAAAGAGACAAAGGATCCCTGTCAGCTCTGTTTATCCATGGTCTCTAATCATAGACAGTACTTTGCACCAGACGGGCTTGTCAAGGCTTTGCATGTGTGGGGATATATAATCAAGCAAGCAAGCTAGCTCAAATTGTGGTGGTAGCAGCACCATATAAGCTGCAGGCAGGGCCTCTTACAACCCAACAGGTATTGGTGCATAGTACCAGTTGCACTGCCAGTAGCACTGCCCCTGATTACTGACATTATTTATGAAGTATTGACATTTAATATGTTCTCAGTGGTTTACAGAGATGTGTTCTGTAGAACTGACTCTCTCGGTGGACAAAATAGAAGAAAAGAAGAGGAGAAACAGGAGAAAGTGAGATATGATCAGGTATGCAAAACATGGTTCAACCCATAAATGTGGTACTTTCATTCAATAGAAGGACCAGTGGATTTACCCTGAAAAGATGGAAAATAGGGACATTTGGGAGGTATGTCTATTTTTGTGGAAACTTTTCAAAATGCTGAATACAAAGTAATGATCTACTTGTAATATTATAGACTAGGGTGCTATTTGCAATCACTTATAAATGTTTTTGTCAGCTGAACTTTAAGATCAGTTCATCAAGAAAAAGAGGAGACATAATTCAATTATTTTACACCAAAAAACTAAATAGTAAACTCAATGTTAAAATCTGAATTTTATTGACTTAAAAACCCTTAGAACAAAGAAGAATAAAATCAGCTGAGCTATATTCAGTTCTAGATAACAGATGATGCCATATTATATTATTGGTGTCGTTATACTTTTGCACACGGTCATCTTATAGTGTGTGGAGATTTTAATATTTGTCTCAATGCAATATTGGATAGAAAATCTGTCAAAAAACCTGAACTAGATGCTTTAATGATAAGGAAATCTAAACTGTTCCACAATAGTTTACTGAAGTATAATTTGTTTGATACATGGAGATCTCTGAATCCTAAGGAAAGAGACTACACATATTTTTCTTACTGTTATAAATCATACTCTCAATTAGATTATTTTGATACTACTACATTAAATAGAATTTTAAAGATAAGTATAGGTCCTATTTCATGGACCAACCATGCCATGGTTAAATTAATTATAAAAACAAATTAATTAATCAGAGAGAGATGGCCCTGGAAAATGCACATATCTTTATTTGAAGATCAATTTAAAAAAATCTTTGAGGGGAAGAAATTACTACATTTACATCAGTAAAATCTAAAATCCTTATTTGGAATCCGCATATGGCTTACATTAGAGGTGTACTTATTAAATGGTTTGCTTTATACAAGAAACAGTGGGGACTCACATTAGGAGAATTGTACATTGAATTAAGTGAAACAGAATGATTTAATAAGATTAATCTTAACAAGACTAGGGGGCTTATTCAAATGTGATTTGGCCAATTGAATAGGGATCTATATAAGCACAGAGCATATTTTTTTTACAGAAGTTTTAACTTGCTTTTGGATAGAAGTTCCCTAACTAAAACACTTCTGTAAAACAATATACTGTGTGCTTATATAGAGCCCTATTCAATTGGCCAAATCACATTTGAATGAGGCCCTATGACAGAGAAAATAAAGAATATTCAAAATCAAATTAAAAAAATTCTCCAAGAATCGATAGACAAATCTATTTGGTCCTTTCAGCAAAATTGTACGATTTTGGAGACAAAGTAGGCAAAATGTTAGCACAGAGATTAAAGAAAAAAATTATAATGAAGAGGATGACAGAGATTCAACTTAAATGAACAGAGAGACTTTAGGAAATCCTCTCTAGACGATATAAGTATTTTTTATTTAGCGCAGATTGATTTGTATAAAATATCTCTAGAGGATTAAAAAATGCTAAACAGAAAAATACATTTGTATAGCTATTGATAAGTTGAAAGCCCAATAAACTCCAGGTCCGTATGGGTTTGTCAACCAATATTATAAAACCTTTCAAGCAATCTTAGTTAAGCATCTAAAATAGGTATTTAATGAAGTAAAAACAGAAGGGAAAGCCCTATCTGAATTTTTTAAGGCAAATTATGATTATGCCTAAACAAGATCAAAATGGGGTTAAGTGTAAAAACTATAGCCCCATGTCTCTATTCAACATATATATTACATTATATTAAAAAAAATTGGCAATCATTTAATCATCTAATTTCTTATGCGAAAGCTAATGGCATTTCTAAGGTTTCCCTATCTCTTGATGCAGAAAAGGCTTTTCAAAGAGTGGGATTATATGGACCTAACCCTCCAGAAATGTGGTTTTGGAGAGTCTGGGTCACATGCCATTAAAGCGTTATACTCTTGTTCCACAGCCTTTGCTTCTGATTTGGGATTAGATCACATAAATTAGCTATAAGTAATGGTAATAAACAGGGTTGTCCTCTAACCCCTCGGATCTTTGATCTCATGATTAAACCCTTAGCTGAACTTTTTAAAAGTTAATCAAAGGAATAGAGATTGTTGAGTTTTCTCACAAAGTAATGTTTGCAGACAACATTGTAGTTACACTGACTGACCCCTTTTTCTCACTAAAAGTTACATTGGATAATAGATATTTATAGTAAAATCTCAAATTATAAATTAAATATCTGAAAGTTAAATTTGAAATTATGATGATAAATATTTTGAACAAAGAGGGATTTAGATTAAAACTTCAATACCCATATAAGTGGGATTCTAACAATAATTCCCATTTGGGGATACTATTTAGTGATAATCTGAATCAGTTAATAACAGTTAATTATAAGAAATTATATGACAAATTGACAGAATTGATATTATCTTAGAGAACTGTAAATCTATCATGATCAGCTAGAATGTCTACAGTCAATATGTCACTATTACCAAGATTTAACAATTTTTTCAACTTTAGAAATTCGTATTTGATTAGGAAATTTCAAGTACTATTTGATGTTTATTCAGTGAGGCAAACAAATAAGGGTTAAAGCATAAGTTATGATAAGGAGATTTAGAAGAGTTGGTATTGACTACCCTAATTTGAAGATCTACTATGATGCTATGTGGTTAGCCCACATTATTAAATAGTGTGACCCAATTGATTCATACAGATGGTTACAAATTACAATTTATTTTGTAAAATAAAATAGGCTTAAATATCTGTTTTGGTGGGAAGAGTTATCTAGTGGAGATTTAGTAAAAGGTGCTTTAGTAATTAAAAAAGGTTGGAAATTTTGGAACAAAGTGAATCATAAATTGTTACTGACACCTTTTTCTAGTCCTATAATCCCTATTAATATGAATTCAATCTTTATAATTTACCCTCTAATATATTTGAGGGATTACATTTTTTAGCCAATTTATTTAAGGATTGTTTACTTTGTTCCTTTGAAGTTTTGGCTAGTAAATTTGACATTCCTTTATCCAGCTGGTTAGAACATAATAGATTAAAATCCAGTTTAACTAATTCCAGATTCCAACAATGCAGGGAGATAACTAACCATATTTGAGGAGCTATGCTCACTTAGAGATAAGTCCCATTTGATATCAAAATGCTTAAATCTATTATAGTTAGATTTAGATGGTGATAAAACCACAGAAATGCTGGTACGGGAAAAAGGGTCTATATCAAGAATGGTCAACAGATATTTGGTTTAAAGCTTGAAAACTTACAGACAGATTTGTTAAAAATACGGCATATAGAGAAATTTATTTTAAAGTAATTAACAGGTGGTATTTAGTTCCTTCCAAAATGGCTAAGATTAAAAAAGATGTTGCTGTAGCTGTACATGTTTTTCCAACTGAGTTCAACCTTGATATAAAGGCATTGATCATAAATATTGTTACAGTGCCTAAATGGCTGTAAGCACTCAAGTGGAAGCAGCCAGGTTCTCCCACCTGGAAGGAAATAGAATTATTATTAATAAAAATGGGAACTTGCAAAAGGAAGTCAAAACAATGCATACCCTTGAATCGCACTTAGACTCATGTTTTTATATGTTATGTATCTGTTTTTTCTTTATATATGAATATGGTTTTCAGATAATTATTTTTTGTTTACTTATTGAAAGAATATTTGTGTATTATTAATGACTGCTATATAATATATAAAATGTTATAAGAAGTATAGTTTGACTTTCGTCAACAGAAATTATATATTTTGTATTATATGGTTTGTTTTTCATGTCTTATATAAAAAAAAAAAAGAAAAAAAAAAAGGAACACCTATTTGTTATCTATATTATGATCATTTTACGTTACAAACTAAACTCAACGTTAAAATCTTAATTTTATTGACTTAGGGCTCTATTTAAGCACATAGTATATTTTTTTACAAAAGTTTTTAGTTAGTGAACTTCTATCCAAAACCAAGGTCTTCACTAAGTAAAAACTTCTGTAAAAGAAATATGCTCTGTGCTTATATAGAGCCCTTTAGATTTGCCGAATTGCAAATTAAGAATGCTGTAAAATTTTCAAAACTCTTAAAACACAGATGAATAAAATCAACTGAGCTATATTCAGTTTTAGATAACAGATAACGTCATATTACAGTATATTAAGGTCGTTATACTTTGTATGTCGATTATACTTTGACCATTTATGAGTATATCATTTCTGTTTTAACAGCTCAGGTTATGATCAAAACGTGTTCTTTGTTGAAATATAATGTTGCCACTGCAATTGGATTTAAATCCAGTGTACGTAACTGATGTTGCTATTGCTTGCAATCACATATAATAGTTGTCAAACTACGAAACGTTGTCACGTTTTGTGAGCTCACAAAGCAAAGCGAGGGGCTGCATTTGTGGAGTTGGAGACTCCCACCTCGGCTGCATTTGCCGAGGTGGAGGCTCTACGGTCCCTCACAAGCAGTTACAAACAGCCACAGAAGCAGGACTTTGAAAAGAAACCTCTAACATGCAATTACTAAATACGGACTTACACAAAAAAATATGAGCCGCAGAACTTAGAAAAAAAAATTACGGACTTACACAAAAAAATACGAGCTGCCGGACTTAGAAAAAAAAATACCAACTCACAAAAATCCGACCTTAACGGCTGACCCGCGCACAGCGAAAAACATTAAAAAAACACTAAATACACACAAAAATAAAATAAAAACCTTACCCACAGCAAGGGGGGACACCCAGGACGCCTGGAAGTGAGGTTACACCTCAATTTAAGTCAAATTTACAGAGTTTAGAAACTCAAAAATCCACTAAACGAGAGAAAAAAATGGCACCCGAAAACTAAAACGAGGCTACACGACCCCTAAAGCCGCAAAACACCACCAAGCACAAAAACCCGTACAAGGTACAACATACACTATTAGCAAGGACGCTAAATAATCCACACCCGTGTAGCACATAAACAATCGCCGCCATTTTACTAACTTACAGAATGTGGAACTACACAGCTACACAAACGGTTTCCCCTCACCTATTTACACTAAACACTGCACACATTGCTGACACTAACACCTCAGTTCAACAACACTCGCAATGAGCGCCGAAGGGTCTCAGATGACCAAAACACTTACTTTCTGTGGCAAACAGCATTACCTGCCTTACAATTTTATTGCCCTGTCATTTTTGACGGGCAAGTCGCTAGTACCTAATATCAGTTTACAATTTTGCTAGACTGTAGCAATTATTTCTTCCAATGACAGATTTCACTGCCTTATCTTACACACTTCATGATTGAGAGGACATACTTTATAATTTATAATGAAAGTGTCTTATTTATATTATTTCTCATTATTTAAAAAAAACAAAAAAAAAACGTAATTGTGTTTAAGTACCTCGTGGTAACCAGTGATGCAACAATACTTCAATTACTACTTTTACTGTTTTGATGACCTATATATATTACTATCTGTGTCTTTACATCATGGTTGTATAAACAACCACTATTTACACCTCTAATTATCTATTTACAAGCCCAGTTTGTTTCTGTATAATATACTTCTTTAAACAAGTAATATATGAATATACCTCATGGCTGTATATATTACAATTGCTACTTGTACTACTCATATTGTATACCAAATTATTACTGTGTTAGTACATTATGGTTGTATAAACAACCACTACTTATACAATTGATGATCTATTGTGATCAAAAACTTGAATGTTACTTATAATATGTTACCACTACCTCCTGGTTACAACTCTATGTAACCACTACTATATCGGATTGCTCATAAATATTTCACCATAGATATTGACTGACAGAGGCACAATGTTATTTTTTATAAAAACGTTTCTATATTAATGACTATACCTCATTGTTGCAGGAATATGTATCCACTACTTTACCCACATCTCCTAAATTAATTTCCTTATACATTTGTTAGGGCAAACTCCTTACTTTCTCTTTTAAATTATTACTTAAAAATTGACTTATTTGCTGTATTGTTTTAGTAAAGATGTTGTTAGAAACTATTACTGTAGTTTAGAGCAAGGTCTGGTGGCGTGTACTGCCGCTTAAACTGTCCTGGGCTGTGTTTGTGCCTATTGATGACGTCACTGGACGCCCAACGTGCGTTTCTCAAGATCATTTAGTCTTGCTCATCAGAGGCACTGTAGTGCTGAATATGTGTTCTATTTATACCTTTAGTGGTGTAAAATTTAACTCTTTGTATACTTACTGCCTCATTATAATGTTAAACATGTTTAAATAGAAGCTTCTTTTATTAATATTAATGATTTGCATATACACTAGATGTTATATTGATTAACTTGCTTTACCATTTATTACATATAGCTTTATATATGCAATGTTAGTTATTAGAATAACACTTAATAATAGCAATAACCTTATAAAATATAAACATTAACATCTAGGAAATCCCTTTATATAATACTGAATCATCAACTTTACTTTTGAAACGTAATATATTGGAGAGGATATAAACACATTATGGACTGTAATAGATATGTGATTGCTAATAAATATAAGTGCTTCTAAAAATAGTAATTGTTGAAATATTATTTTTTTTAAATGTGTGTTTTTAATTTGTGTGTATATTAATCAAGTTAACTTTGAAATTAATTCTGTGTAAAAAGGAAATTAAAAAAAACTTCATATTTACCAACCTGTGAAAAATTAATTCTGATTACGAAATAATAAAATCTGTGATATAAATTATTTGTATTTTGTAATGCTTATTTAATTGAATTAATGTTTTAATTTGATGCTACTTATTTTATAAAATGATGGGTGATAATTTGATGATGGGTGATAACTTTTCAAAATTAAATACACCAACTCTGTGAGAAAATGTTGACTTTTTATTTCCAGAGCTTTCAACAATCCAGCATAAGATTATGACTTTATGTCTCAACCCAGGGGAGGGGGATCTGCTTTACCCTCAAAACTCCTGCCTTTGAGTATAGGGAGGGCCACTCAGTGCCAGGCAGATCATCAGCAGAAGCATCAAGAACACAGGATAACTGGATTAGCATAACCATTATGATCTGCTCTTCAGTGGGCTTGAAAAGGAAAAGGAGATTAATCCTACTAGCAGATCTGATAAATTCTTACATTTTTTCTTCCAGGGTAGCAGCAGAGGTTCAAAGGGATTATTGCGCAGTAAAAATAATAAAAGTTTTCCCTTTAAATAAAACTACTGTATGTGTCTCAGGAAGAGCCAGTGACTGAGCTAGTAAATGGAGGACCCCGGTGCAAAAAACAATTGTATTGCGCTGGACCCTGCATCAACTCACGCAGTAGGTAAATAGATAGATAAATATAGTATGTAAAAAGTGGGCTTGAAACAATGCTACATTTACATATAGCAATCAGCTTGGTGAGTACAGATTGGTGGGAAGTATAGGAAGTGGGAAGGTGCTACAGGGTTTCCGGCAGGACCAGGGGTGCTAGGATGTCTACTTCCCACAGGCAGGTGTCGATTATCTCCCATCAAATCATCAGACCTTCTGTATACGGTCAGGCCTGTCCAGGGTGTTGAGGAGGTGTCTCCATCAGGGAAGTTGGATGCCTGTGAATCCAGAAAGTGAGGCTATGAGTGGCTGGGAAGCGGTAAGCTATTGAGTGAAAGAGTTTAAATTGTTGTCTGACAGCCTGTGACTCCTGTTACGTGCACAAGCTCCAAAAGCAAGGGCAGTGGACAAATCTGCCCTACTGACCAGGAGTGGGATTATATTCTTTTGGATCTCTCTGGCTTGACCTCCCATCTGTGGTGGT
This sequence comes from Discoglossus pictus, assembly GCA_027410445.1. Lineage (NCBI taxonomy): Eukaryota > Metazoa > Chordata > Amphibia > Anura > Alytidae > Discoglossus > Discoglossus pictus. Next base: position 289,876,273 of record CM050166.1, read on the forward strand.
TTCTTCCTTCCTCAGCACGGTCCCTGGTGGGCTTGCCCTCCACATTAATTGCAGAATACTCAGGATCTTAGGGCTAATGCCCTTCCCTGATTGTTGCACAATCTCAGTTGTGCAAGGCTGGCATTGGGTATCAAACGGCACTGCTGAATCTGTGATGGGGAGCAGTTCCTGCAGTGACCCAATAGGTCAATCCATCTGTACAGTTTCCAAAGGCAAGTGCAGTGGAACAATATACACTCCTTGATCAGGAATGTGATGATACTCCTTTTGGGATAAAGTAAAAGACCTCTCCAGGTTCTCAGGGCCTGCGCCGTCCCCTGATGAAGGCTTGGCCTTGAATGCAGTTTCCCCATGCTGTGTTGAACCGCTGCCTGCAAACTGTGACACATGTCAGCTGTGGAAACGCACAAAGGGGATTGCTGCTACACTCTGCACCTGGCAACAATTGGCTATCAGTGGCCCCTCCATTTACCCCATGGTTGTATTGGATGAGATAACTGGACCCTCCTCATCCATGGCCTCTGGACTGGAACTGGAGGAACCCTGTAGAAACTTGGATGCTTCCCTCTGCACCTTGACTGGCTTGGCCGGTTGCTGACTGATCAGTATCTTGGCTCTGATCAGCTAACTTTGGGAAAGTGGTCTTTATCTGTAAGGCTGTCACAGCTGCTGGCTTTGAAAGAAGGGCATACGTTGGTTCCAGTGTCAGGGTTCAAGAACTAGTACCACCTCCCGAGCTCCCTGACGATCTGTATTTGTGGATCTGCCAGATCCTTTTGATAGCAAGCCATCCGTATTAGTTTTGCCTTTTCCTGTTGTAGATCCACCATAGCACGTTTTTTGCGGGAGTCTGTCTTCTCTGCTGCTGCCTTGCCATTAGCAGTTGTTATTTGGCTGTCCACACTAGCCACATACTTCAGGGTCAGTGAGCACTGCAGCTCCAATCCAGACTTGCTGCTACAGGGGATTTCTGAGCTCCATCTGTTGCTAGGTCATTATCGACTACCAGCAATAACTCCAATTTTGCCCTGGTTGTAGAGATTGCTTCTTCTGGTGCCTCCTGGTCCTTATTTCTATTTAGCAAGGGCTCGGTCAGCAGCCCACACCTACACCATTCCGAGCAGTTTCCTCTAGCAAATGTGTACACTCTGAACTTGGACAATGATCCAACCAGGTGTAGGCTCTAACCTCCTCGAGTTGCCAGGATGTGTCTTCTTCAACCGCGCCCCCTTTAAGTGGGCCTCCTTCAATCTCTTCAGCCAGTTCTCACCCAGGGCCGCAAAGTGCAGCAGATCCTCATACTCTTCTTTAAAATTAATTTCTTTGTTAATCAACGCTGCTCCCTGATTTGACTTTCAGTTTTTGTTGGCAGCGATCAAATAGGGTTTTCAAGAACTCTGCAGTTTCCAGCCTTTCCATCAACTCCAGTCTGTAGTAGGAGAGCCATTGTGATGCAGTAGTTGGCGTCATCAGGTCTTCATACTGATCTTCCAATGTGACCTTCTCCCACAACAGGTACTCCTGCTACTCCTCTGGCTCTGCACCCTGCTGGAGCCCCAGGGAGGGCTTCTGATTTAAAAGAGCTGTTCCCCAATCATCTGTTGTAGCAATCTGGTGCCTTTACCACTTCATCCTCATGATCAAGCTCTTTTTCTCCTGGATCACCTCCTCCATACTAGCCTTCATTTGGCCCCACTATTCTTTAACCGGCAACACTGCTAGTCCTGCCAGATGCTGTATAACTCTCTGCCAAGCCTCCCTTTCCCCTATGCCCGCTGGAAGAAACCAATCTATTCCGTGGATAGAGCACCATAAATACATGCTTGCTGCTACTGCTGGTTCCTGCACCAAGATCCCACCACTGCCACCAGTTCACAATCCAGGGATGGGGGGTCTGCTTTATTCCCAGATATCCTACCTTTAAGGTACAGGAATTCTCTCTTGGGACTGTAAGAGGTAGGTCTTCACGGTGCCGGCACTCATTTTAGGATCATCAGCAGAAGCATCAGGAACACAGGATCACTGGATCAGCATAACCATCACAAAACCCCTCCAATTGACTAAACAAATTGCATTCACGCTGCCATTTTGTATTTGTCACCCTCTTGTATCAAACCTAAACCCTTAGATTGTAAGTGTGCGAGTTTTCAATTGTGTGTCTGCGTCTTGGAAACAAGCACTATGTACATTTGATTATATGTTCAAAAACAGGGCCCTCCATTCTTTATAAGGTGTTAAGTTTGTTTTTTGCCATGTACTAAACCCCTGTACAGCGCTACGGAATATGTTGGCGCGATATAAATAAAGATAATAATAATAAATAATAACAATCTGTCACAATCACTGCTTCAATTGGGCTCAACCAGAACCTAGTTCGGATCCATCCAGCGATACGTGAGGGTTCTTGTTATTATCCCTGCTAGCAGCGACAGAACCAGAACATTATTGGAACCCTCAGGATATTCACAGACCACCAGAATTTCCAGGCAGAGCAGCAGAGTTACCAACTGTACATTTTCTTTTATGCAAATTAGACAGAACATTCAACAATTTTATACACCTGGGTTTCCCCTCATCACCAAGCCACACCCCCTAGCAACAGTCATCTTAACCAATCCTCAAACTTTCTCCCCTTAACTCTGTGATCCATCTGTCAATCAATGCTGTTTCTAACCGCCCCCTGCGGTGTTGGAGCCTAACTGGCTGAATAACAAATGGGACCTTTTGTCTGGTGAAGGGGAATTAACACGTTAAGTTTCCTCTGCCTGGAAGCTAGCTGTCCAGGGGACCGTAATGGCTAATTAGATCCTGCTCACCCTCCCCTGAATTAAATTTCATCGCTCCTTCACGTCAGGCTAAAGTTGTTTGGGAACATTTTAAAAACCAGTTACCCCATAATTCTGACATTGTCCCTCGAGGATTCAGGTGAAATGCTTTTTTATATTCCTCTGGGAAATCCAGTAATTTTGAGGCCAAACATGATACGGGGATTCTCATACTTAACAGTACATATAAGCAATCTTTGTTTATACTTAAACCCCAACATTTAATATTAAACTACACATGCCATGTAGTCAACCATAATTACTATGAACCCACATGTGACAACAGGGCAACCCTGACCCAAACATCCAGGAGTTACCTCAATTAGGAACACCCTGCTCATAGGTACATAGCAGTCCAGATATCCATTTGTACAGTCCAGATACAGATTGGAGGTGCAATGTTTGCCCTAAATGTAACTCCTTTTGCCACGCACCCCATGCCCTCCCGGGGCACCAATTGTTGAATCAACCCCAAGAGACCATCAGTGGCCCCTGGGCATGACACCATCATGATCTGCTCTTTGGTGGGCTTGAAAAGATCAAGGACACCGATTCTACCAACAGATCCATTCCGGTCCTTCAATGCTTTCTTCCAGGGTAGCAGCAGATGTTCAGGATACAAAGGGATTATAGCCCATTCAAAATAATATGCCTTAGCTCTAAATGAAACACACTATTTCTATGTGTCTCAGAAAGAGCATAATCTTTATTTCTTGGGTCATATTTTTATACAGTTCTTACATACAATAAAACAATGGCACATTGCATAGGCCAGCCCTGAAACAATCAGCATGTGCCTTGGTGAGTGCTGAGGAAAGTATAGGAGAGGGGAAGGGGCTACAGTGTGGCTTATCTCTTCACCAAATGTTCAAACCTTCCATATAGTGTATGGGCTCGCTATTGTGTTGAGAAAGTGAGGCTAACATGAGGGAGGGGGAAAGCTGACCAGGGCTTACATAGAGTGCATGTGGGCCTGTAGCTGTTTGACATCTTCAAGCACATATTAAAGGGATATCACTTGCAACGTACTTGACATCTGTTGATCTTTGTCTTTGTTTTAATTTTCTGAAATGCTTGTTAATGCCTGACGTCTAAATCAGTGCTGCAGACAACCCTATTGAAGTTAATAGAGCCTATGTTTTAAACACACCTCAAAACACATTATTTAGGTGAAAGATTGCTCATTTTCGAATTTCCTAGATCAACTATACCTTTCTGTGTTAGATGTTTCTGAATTAGAGAAATGAAAAACTAACATTTCGTATGAAGAAATCAGAGATACTTTTAAGTCATTGAAATTAGGTAAATTACAAGGCCCAGATGGTTTCTCCAACCTTTATTATAAAAATTGCAGACTTACTAATTTCCCAACTAATGGCATTATTTAATGCAATCCTCAAAGTGGAACACATGCCTCCTGAGCTAAATCAGGCAAATTTAGTATTTTTCCTTAAAGCAGGGAGGAATACCTTGGAGGTTAAAAAATACCGCCCAATCTCCCTTCGTAATGTAGATATAAAATTATTAGCCAAGATTATAGCCAATAGAATTTCACTTTTCCTTCCCAGACTTATCCACAAAGACCAGGTAGGCTTTGTTCCCCACAGACAGGCTGGAGATTAGAAGGGTCCTTGATGTCTTTTACTCAGCTCAGTGCTCCAATAAACCCCTCTGTACTCTAGCACTTGACATTGAGAAGGCATTTGATTCTCTTGAATGGCCGTACCTTTTTAAAGTTCTTTCAAGATTTGGATTCAAGGGAGACTTTTTAAATCTCTTACATAATTATTATCACTCTCCCAGAACCTATTTAAAGTTACCAGGCTCTAATAAAAAAAAATCCTGGATATCCAAAGAGGTACAAGGCAGGGAGGCCCTTTATCTCCCCTGCTCTTTGCTTTGGCAATTGAACCATTAGCTCAAATTATCAGGCATATCTGGTTTGACAATAGGTAATTATAACTACAAATGCTGTCTCTTTGCAGACAACCTCCTCTGCACTCGAGCTAAACCTACTATTTCCATTCCATCCCTCATGAATGTACTAGAGCATTTTAGACAGATATCTGGTCTGAAGGTCAATCTAGCCAAATCTGAGGCCCTTGGGTTACGCATTCCTAGATCTGAACTAAATTATTTGCAAAATAAATTTAAATTGTCATGGTCCAAGACACATATAAAATATCTTGGTATTAACATTACCCCAAACATATCAGACTTATACAAATCTAATTACCTTCCTTTATTTAAAGAATTAGCTTCAGACCTTGAAAAATTGTCAAAAATCTCTTGGACTGGTAGAATCAACAATAAAAAAATGAATATTCTCCCCAGAATTTTATACTACGTTTAGATCTCCACCTATAAAAGTGGACATGAAAGTTTTAAATAACTCTGAAAAGCAAATTTTTAGGTTCATCGAAACCCCCTAGAATCACAAAATCTATAATGTATCGACAAAAAGATAATGTTGGGCTCTCCTGGCCGCAGATAAAGCTTTATTATAGAGCTGCTCAAATTTATTTTGTTCGGCTAGCCCATTCAACAACTCATCAACCCATTTGGGTGCTTATAGAGAATCAACAACTGAACCCTCTTTCGTGGGACAAGATATCCTGGCTCCCTAAAACTCAACAAACATATCTTAAATACCCTAACCCAATAATCATGCTCTCTCTTACAAACTGGAGACTCCAGATCTCTCCCCTCTTTCATCTATCTTTGCTTCCCCCACTTTTTTGATAGATTTTTTCAATAGAGTCAATTACATGGTGGACCTTGAAACGCCTAGACAGACTAGACACATGGCTTAATGATGACAAAATAATCACTTTTGACCAAATTAGAGATACCTACAATCTACTACTAGAACACTTTCATTTTTGCAGGCTCAGACATTATATAATCACTAAAAAGAGGATATTTGGTCCTCCAAGAACGACTTGTTTAACAAGAGTATGTAAAAATGCCCCATTGACCCGGGGAATCCTGCGTTTACTGTATGAAACTTTCAATACCCCTCAAAAAATTCAGAAGCTCAAATTCATGCTTAAATGGGAAGAAGGTCTAGCTCAGAATTGGGATATAGACAAATGGGAAAGGGCCTGCAGCTCATTAAATTTTAACCTTCTGGAAACCTCATTAAAAGTCCTCCACAGAGCATACATTACCCCAGATAGACTCCACAAAATGAAGCCCATGAATCAGCTAGCTGCTTTAGAGGCTGCCCAGAATTGCTCACCTTTATACACACCTGGTGGACATGCCCTAAAGCCCAAGTTATTTGGACTCAAATATCCCAACTAACGTTAAATCTTTTTCAAACACAGATTACACCTTCTAAAGAGCTATGCCTTTTAGGTAATTAACTCCCTACCCTGCTAATCTCTCAAAACTAATTACTTCAGTGTATTATGTTAGCAACCAAAAGCCATATTGCCAAGAAATGGAAAGATACAAATCTTATCTTTCAGGAAATAATCAACAAACTTTTATCATGATAAATGAAATATTTTTTACATATACTGTAATTACCCACACCTTTCCCACCTTCCTCTCAACCTGGGATACATGGGTGATTTCCTCACATAGCATTGCCATCAAATAATGAGAGCTTTCGATACCTCTATTCTATTCATGAATTGAGATGGGGCTGGCTGGAGAGACGTGATCGTGGCGGGGACCCTGGAAACCGGACAAGATTGTGAGTCTTAACTTTATTATTTTTTCATCCACCCGCTTTTATTAATGGAAATAATACTTAACGTATCAAAATGAACACCTTCCCTATTACCCCCCCCCCTTCCTACCTACCTTCCCATTATTTGTCTTCCCTATGGAAAAAGGAAAATGTAAAGTGATAATTGAAATTTTTACTTAAATACTTAACATATACTTTATTCTGTTTACCTTTTCAAGTTCTCCTTGGGGAGTAAAATTATATTTACAATTGTATGTTGATATTTCACAGTGTGAATAAAAAATGATTGAGATAAAAAACAAACACATTATACCTATAACAATAATTAGATCAGAAGGAAAAAAGGGGAATTGGGCTCCAGTGGGCAAGCCACTTAGGGGCATAGAGCCATTTACGGGTGTGAAAAAAATTACAGGCTTGGGGAAATTGAGCAAATCAATAGCAATTTGGGATTTTATCCATTGTAACTCCTGCAAAAGTGAAAGATCAAAGGCTTTGAGAGACTGTAAGTTACGGGTTTAACCATCAGAATTTTTTCAAGACTGTAACTCGTAACACATTTGTAGCCCCCAAAAAGATGCCAATTGAATAGCAAATTAACTTGCGACCTTACTTACGGGCTACCGGATCGCCCCGAAAGCTCAATTGAATGGAGGCCTGGAGACAGTGAGAGCTACCTGGGGTCGGTTTTATTACAATTCCGATTTTTAAACACTTCATCCGTCACAATCATAACCAGTGATTCTAGTCTTCTAGGACAGTTTAGATACTTTTTAGAACAATTGGGAAAAACAAATAGTCTGTGGCTGGAAAAAATTCCTCTGATCTTCACATACATTTTGGAAGAAGAGAGACATTGGTTGTGGGGGTCAGGGGAGTCCCATCTTAGCCCAAAAAGCAGGTTGCAACACCATATTTTCTACATTCAGAACAATGGGTAGAATTTGAAACTAAGGATAGCAACAATTGAAACAACACCACATAATTCAGCAGACTGAGCAAAAATATTTTTTTAATATAATCTCTGCACAAAAAGTGAAATTATCTAGGGCATTATAACTCTTTCAACCCATCAAAGCTGAAACTAGTTTGTAATGTGATATTCTTCATGTTTCTCATTATATAATTTTAAACAAGGGAAATATAAAGAATTCCCCTGAAGTTTCTCACATAAAGTTTAGTTTTGATAAGTGCCAAGGAAACTATTTGTGACTGAACAAAATTCATGAGACTAGATGCATGAGATCTAAGATTGTAAATCTGTTTGTATGTTACTGCTTACTAGGAAAGCATTTCAATCTACATTGTGTTTATCAAATTAATATTGAAGTGGGAGATGTTCAAGCTTAAAGCTGGATTAACTCTCTTGTATCAAATATGAATTGCCTCATGTTAAACTCAAGCACTAAACCCTACAGATTAAATCATGGAATTAATCAGTCTCCAGCTGTAATAATTTTAGTGCAATAAAATGCTATTAAATATTAATAGAGGAAATGCAGTTTACGCAAAGGCAAATTGAAGTTAATCACATTAGTTTTGTGCAACAGAAGTATATAATATAATGTTAACATTAACAGCCAGGTCTTTCTTATTTCCCCATATTCACTTGACTATTTGAATACATGTATTTATATGTATGTTACTGTGGAAACATTTGCTCGTTAGCACTGTAAATAAAACATGTTGATACATTATATATATCCTGAAGGCAAGCACTGGTAGTCTGCAGACAGCACAGGTTTGGAGACGATGAACTGAATCTGAGATTAAACCAGACAGAGTTGAACCCATCATAAAATTAATTTATCAAAGTTGCTTTCACATATAAAAGTTGTCATACTGCAAGACGTCGTCACGCTTTGCGTGGTGCGTATGAGGCGAGCCGTTAACTCGTAGCACTTAGGCGCTCATCGCTGTGAGCCTTGCAAAGCGAGGCGAGCTATTAACAAGTAGCACTTAGCCAATGAGTGCCTTTGGCGCTTATCGCTGCGAGCCGTTAAGCCTTTGGCGCTCATCGCCCGCAAACTTCACGTAGCGAGGCGAGCCATTAAGGCACTACAATGCACTACAACTATCACCACAAACACGATGAGGCAATGAAACATGCAGGACTTAGCCACAAAACACTTCTTAAACACGAGATCGCCTTGGCCTGCAAGCGGTTGACAAACGCAGGACTTTGAAAATATGCATATATTAATTATAAATACTTAAAGTATATTAGTTTATTCAATGGAGGCATGCAATGAGCTCCAAGGCGGTCAGCGCAAGGCTCGCAATGAGCACTGAAGGTCCTCAGAGTACAAAACGATTTACATTGTGTGTCAAACAGCATTACCATATCATACAATTTTATTGCCCCGTTATTTTTGACGGGCAAGTCGCTAGTCTTATATATATTTAAACAAAATGTTGTTTGTCTTAGTACATGCACCAATTAAAGCTAAAGAAGAGAAATTCTACCAACTTTTTTTAACTCTTTGCTGTATACAGTTTGGAGTGTACTGGTTTCACTATGCAAATATATTTGTGTGTAGCTTATAGTCTAATGGATAACTGACTAATAAAGGTGATGCAAATATATGATATACTTGTATATGTATGATGAGGATCAGGGCGATGAATGAAGTGTGGCTTAAATGTAAAGTATGGGTAAGCCTGATTAGAGGGCCAATAAGAGCAAACATTTTTTAAAATGGCATAAAGATCATCCTTAATGTAGAAAGGCTGATTTTGATTTGCTTTGAGGATATAATGAGAGCAGCAACTGAGAATAGAGAATAGAAGAAGCATTTAAAGTGTTAACCGCTGTCACGGGGGAACTTCAAGTACCCCCACTGCACCTAGAAATAACCCCCCTATGCTTGGGGTCCCCATCGGGACCCCTGCAGTGTCCCCATATTAACCCTTGCTGCGGGGGTCCCGATCCGGAACCTGCAGCAGTTAAAGTGTTAAGCCCTGCTGCAGTGGTACTTCAAGTACCCCGGCGGCACCTCAAATTAACCACCCTATGCTGGGAGTCCCCATCAGGACACCAACTGAAGCTAAAGTGTTAAAATGTAAACACCTGTGTTAACTAAAAAATTAACCCCTGCCATGGAGGTACTATAAGTACCCCCCCAGCACATAAAAAAAGCCCCATCACTCACGAGGGTCTATCTAGACCCTCATGAGCCTCTAATTAACCCTATAATTCCCATAAGGGTCTATACAGACCCTTATGGGACAAGAGTTAACCCTCCCAATTAACACTCCTCCAGGACTCTCATGACACAATGTCTAAACACAACACTATTAACCCTTTCCTACGCTATTCCATTCTATTAACCACCCCTTTACCTTATTAACTCTGTCTACTCTGTTAACCCCCTCTACCCCATTAGACCCCCTCGACCCTGTTAACCCCCTCTACCCTGTTAACCTCCCTCTACCCTATGAACCCCCCTCTACCCTATTAACCCCTTTCTACCCTGTTAACCCCCTCTACCCTGTTAACCCCCCTACACTACCTACCTAACACCCTAATAAAATCCCTATTACAGCAATTACACACATAAAATTTTTTGATTGATAGTTACATCAGCCAATCAGAAGACGCAGATGCTTGGAGACAATCAGAATGGTATAAACCTGTGAGGTGTATCCCATTCTGATTGGCTGAAGGCATTAGTGCCCTCTGATTGGATTAGAATTGATTGACAGTTACATCAGCCAATCATAATGGGATATAGGGGTGTATCTCATTTTGATTGTCTCACACCTTCTGCCTTATGATTGGCTGAAATATGATTGACAGCATTTTCAGCCAATCAAAAAATTTTAGCGCAATTGGAGCATGCGCAAGAACCCTTATTTGCGGCAGGGAACTCCTCAAGTATTTTGGAGAGGCCGTGCCTGAGAAGACTTCGGGTAGGAACAGGGCATCGCTGGATGGGCATTTTGGACAAGTAAGTGTACTATTTAGAATGTATTGTATTACCTGTTGTATGTATTTATGTATTCATTGTACTGTTTCTTTTCTCTAGGTGTGCCGGACCTGGGGACATTTATGGAGGCCCCTTGTCTGGTACGAAGCATAGAAGACCATCGTTGCTGGAGGGGCATTTTGGCAAGGTAAGTGCTATATGTTACTCTATTCTAGGTTTAGGAAGGGGGTTGTTTTAGGTGTAATTGTGAGCTTTTTATTGCATGTAATGTATGTTTTTTGTTTAACCACTAGCCCAGTTCTCTATAACCCCTTTTCTTTCTCTTTTTGGGTTTTGATGTTTTCTTTTTCCCTCCTTCTTCCCTCTTATCTCCTCTTTTCATAACTGTATGCAAAAAGAACTCTCATATTTATAATGTTCTCAAATGTCCCCCTTTCAAGAGTCTCTCTCTTCTTTACCCCTTCATTTTTCAGGTTACTCCATGCTTTATCTTCTACCTTCCTCCCTCCAAATCTTCATCCATTTGCTTTTTTGCTCCTTTCTTCCTCTCCTCTTTAATTCTCCCCTTACAATTTGGATATTGTGGGTTAAAATGCTTTCCCTTTTATATACAGGTGGACCTTGCAGTCCCAATTTTATGCCTGTACTACGAAATTGCCCGTCAAAAATGATGGGAATAAAATTGTAAGCTTGGCAATGCTGTTTGCCACACAATACAAGGCTATGGCCCCTCTGAGCACCTTCAGCGCTCATTGCAAGCCTCGCAATGAGTGGCTTTGATGTTTTTGGCAAGCCACAACTTTCCTGCTTTGCAATGATCACCTTCGGCGCTCATCAAGAGCCTCTCTCCCTTTGTACTTTATAGGCCTCACGCTTGAGCACCTTCGGTACTCATCGCAAGCCTCCCCCCCTGTTTAGTTTAAGGGCCTTAGTGATGAGTGTTACTGCCTTGGGTTATGTGTTACTGGCTTGGGTTAAGTGTTACTGGCCTGCGTTAAGTGTTACTGGCTTCGTGCTCTTTTTACTGCCTTCGGCCTTGTTTTCATCCTGTTACGTTTCCCATTTTCTCTTCTCCTCATCTCTCCTTACTTACATCTCTCCTTTCTCTTACTGTATGTTGCTAACAGCCTTCCCCTGCCAGCGCATCAATAGACTGGGGCAGGATATCCTGTGTCAAACAGGATAATCTGCCACCAGCCTAATGATGCACCGGCCTATATCATTGGGAGTCTATAGTAAAAAAACAATGATACAACTACACCCCTATATCATCACCCCTCACAGTCAGCAGACACATTCCAGCCAATCAGCAGCATACACTCCCTTCCAGGGCCTTCCATCTGAAGGACAGCATACATTTTAGAATCATTCTGAAGCTGCATTCGTTGTGAGAGGACAGATAGTGTAGCTGCTGGAGATTTAATAGGGAAATAGATAGCCAGGCTGTGTATTTAGCTTCCACTACAATTAATCTAATTTCAGTTGCCTGCCTGTGTCAGGCTCACAGCTTATTTGAAGTAGGAGGTCCGACCAAGCATCTTTTTCCATCTCCCTGTTCCAAAAATCAATGCCATATACACGTCCCCTAATAGTGGATGTAACAGGGATTAAACCGATAGGAATAGTACTACTTAACAGTACACACCTTATAATAACGCAGACAGAGGCAACGGTGAGAGAGGAGTCTGAAGAAGAGGAGTCAGAGGAGGAAGGTGGCTTTGAGGAGGTGGAAGACCAAACACAGCAGGCGTTCCAGGGGGCTTGTTGTCACCTTTCGGGGACCCTTGGTGGCTGGGTGGAGGAAGAGACCTTCAATGACATCAGTGAGGACAAGGAACGGGACATGGCTAGCTTGGTATCCAGCCTTGTGCAAATGGGGAGTTTGCGGTTGTGCAAAGGGACTGTTTGCGGTTGTTTGCGGTGCATTAAACGGGGAGATTGGTCTGTTACTGTGAAGCGGGTGTAACCCTTACACTACCTGATCGATACAACATCATACCTGATGTTTTAAAGCATGTTATTCCAAATAATTTAGGAATGTTAGGTGATTTATGCCCTTTATGGCTTAAAACCAGACTCTGCATCAACTATGTAATTTTCCGTGGGAGTTTTGCAATGGATCCCCCTCCGGTATGCCACAGTCCAGGTGTTAGTCCCCTTGAAACAACTTTCCCATCACTATTGTTGCCAGAAAGAGTCCCTGTAGGTTTTGAAATTCGCCTGCCCATTGAAGTCTATGGCGGTTCGCCGGGTTCGCCCGTTCACGAACATTTGATTGAAGTTCGCGTGCTATGTTCGCGAACCGAAAATTTGATGTTTGCCACTACTTCCCCGTAAAAAATGATGGGCCAATAAAATGTGTAGGCTGTAAATGCTGTTTTCCACCCAATGTGACGCTCTGACACTCTTAACCTTTTAGTTATCTTCGAAGAAGTACAACAATTATAGTAAAAAACAATTTTTTAACATGCAACTTGTAGTTCAACAACTGGTAAACCATCCTTTTTTAACAACATTAACCTTTGTAATTGGCATCTATGCATGACTAATATTACAATGGGTCAACTTAGTATGTATCAGTATTGTAAACCATTACATAATGTTTCTTAACATGCAACTTGTAGTTCATCTACTGGTAAAAAAAATGTTTTTAACAATATTAACATTTGAAACATTCAGCAATGCTGGAGTAATATAACAATGGATCAACTTTGTATGAATGAATCTTGGAAACCATTACATAATGCTTTGTAACATGCAACTTGTAGTTCAACTACTGGTAAACCACATAGGTATTGAATCCAGAGGAAGGCAAACAGAACCCCCCCTCCCCAAGTGAAACGTATCCAAATGTGTCAAAGGGGGGGAAATGAATTATTTCCTGACCCCAGTAGCTGGCAGTTAAATTACTTCCTGGATCAATACTCCCTATTGAATAATACATTTCAATTTTAACATGCAACTTGTAGTTCAACTATTGCTAAACAATTGTTTTTTAACAATATTAACATTTTCAATTGTCAGCTATGCAGGAGTATTATAACAATAGGTCAACTTTGTATGAATGAGTATTGTAAACCATTAGATAATGCTTTAAAACCAACAACTTGTAGTTCAACTACTGGTAAACCACATAGGTATTGAATCCAGAGGAAGGCATACAGAAAAAAAAAACAGAGAAACTTATCCAATTGTGTCAAATCGGGGAGATGAATTCCTTCCTGACCCCAGTAACTGGCAATCAGATTACTCCCTGGATCAATACTCTCTATTTAATTATACATTTACATTTTTCAAGAAATGATCATCCATTCTTTTAACATGAGCCCTTAATTACATACAATGAAACAAATTTCCACACCTTGTAAAATACAATTTTAACATTTCAAACATTAACTTGTAATAATAACATTTAAACTGGAATTTAAAAAAATACAACATAACTGTTTTGTGGAGCCCATCCTTCCAAAGGGTCACTTCCAAGACATTCCAATATTTTACTTTGTCTACAGGATTTTTTTTTCACTTGATTTTTGTTATTGTTGTAGTTATTGAAAATGGCACATAGAGTTTCCTATGTGAAATAGTGGTCCTCTAAAAAGAGTCCTAGAGATATAGGTTCGTCCTTGGAGTATAAACCACTGTTCTCTATGTTTTATGCCATGTTATAGAGTTTCCTATGTGAAATAATGGTCCTCTAAAAAAAGTCTGAGTAACATCAAAGTTCATCCTCGAAATAAAACCACTGTTCTCTATGTTTTTCTGTCTTTTTTTTTGTGAAATTGTCCTTGAGATAAAAGCACTTTTATTTTTTTTATTTAATTTTGGTACATCTGTTGTATTGTTTTACTTTTTTGGAATTAAAGTTACAGCACTTCATAGTAGACAATGTTTCTTGTAACACTTCAGCCATCATCGAATAAATCACTCTTTGTTTTTTTTTTCAATTGAAATTTTATTTCCTCTGGATTGTTGCATCTTGAAAATGCAACATAGAGTTGTCCATGCGCAAATACAGGTTCATGTAAAAAAATACCCACAGACTTAAAAGTTTGTCCTTGGGATTTATTTATGGTCATAGCAAATGCCATGATGATGGGAAATTGTCTCATTTGAAGGACAAAAGGCAAGCCACTCTCACTTGGAGCCAAATCAAAAAAACGTGTTCACCTTTATGGGTACCATTCATAATTTATGAAAATGTCATGTAAAATGTTCTCTAAAATCCTGCACAATTAATCTTGTCCCATTACAAAGTCCTGTTTTGGGATTCATATTTCTCAGTAGCATGACAATTGCTCCTTTTTTTTATTTACAAAATATGTGGTGGCATTCCAGAGGGAGTTAAAGAATTGATAAATTCCATACTAAAGTTAGATTTGCTGTCTTTGTCATCAGCCAGAACCGAATCTGCACTGTAATAATATTTTTTGGGTGCATTGATTAATTTTAAAATTTTGTTATTTAGATTCAAGGCATCTATATGTTTTTATGTTAATATCACTTTGTTTGCAATGTCTGAGTAATCGTCGTTATTGATAGTATTTAGAAAGATTGTCGATATTACTGATTCTTTGCAAATAATTTCTGATAGAATTTTGTCAGTATCATCAGTTAGATTGGTTATTTTGGGATTTTTTCCTTCTCCAATTTGAATTTGCCAATCATTGAATTAATTCATAGATCTCTTATTTAGTTCTAATGTAATGTGTGTAAATATTTTCCAAAGTTTACTTGTCTTTATACATGTTTCGAGGATGTTAGTCTTATGTTAGTCTCAGGTAATGTTTACAAATGGCAAATCATTATCCATAACTTCTTTTAATAATTGATCAATATATTGCAGGGCATGACACAAAATCATTGTTGCCTCATCTATTATAATTAATTTACTTATTTATTTATTTTTGGCTTGTAATGTATTAATTTGAATATCCGACACTGATGATTCTAGAATGGTAACTGCCAGTTTAAATCCACTATGAACAGTTCTCCCACCTTCTAACAAAAGTACGGCAATTCCAGTTGTTGCAAATGGCAGTGCTATTTGACCCTGTGCTTGAATGAAACTCATCAATACATTATATAGGTATGTTTTTCCGGATCCCTCAGGTCTATCAAGATAGAAATAACACTCTCTAAGCATGTAATCATCTATTGCATTTCTGATGGTGTTAAATGCTTGCAATTGTAATGTATTTAAAGTTGCAATTTTTTCATGGGTTTTTTGGTTTTCAAGCTCAGTGTTATAGTCTTCAAAGTTTATTTTATCTATAAGTCTTAGATTAGGCAGATTAAAATGTCCACAATTTAATCGATGACAAATAAATATTTTTTGAATTTCATTTAATGCTTTTAATTGCGCAATGGTCTCATTGTAATGTTTCAAAAAGTCTTCACACATATATTATTTAAAGGTTTCCCACAAAGCTAATGCATCAGGTACATTGAAAAAGATGCAAATAAATCCAAATTGTTCTCTCATTTGCTTTGGCAACTGACATAGTTATGCTTCTTCTAGACATCTCTTCCACTCCTTATCATCTGCCAGGAAATTTTGATGTCTTGCAGCTAATTGGAAAGTATCATAAACTATGTCATTCAATGTGGGTAAATGTTCATAGCATTGTGCACCTGGAACATGTAAAAGAAGAAATCTTAAACTGAAACGTTCAATGTCTCTTGGACTAACAGTATACATTCTTGGGATAATTGTAATTGTTTCTTATTTTCATTTTTGCCATTTGCCATTTACGAATACATAGTGATAAGGAATCTCAATGTATAAAAATTGTCTGGCCTCAGTGTCCTCACAATTTAAATGAAATCAAGCAGTAAGTGTTGTTACTCTATGTTCATTTTTGGCTATGGCATTTCTTTCTTTCCCTTCAGTAAACCAAACAAATTGACTTTGTGGCAAATGTACAGCTTATCGATACACAGCATGTGACCAATCATGCATCTCAATTTTCAGAAGACGCCACATTGCTTCTGGATCACTGACATAGTAAGCATCTAAATAACATGAAAGTTCATTATGTAAAATTGGATTGTCTTGTTCATTTTGTGCACCTTGCACAACAACAGTTGCTGCATCAAATCCTTTGTATATATATTTATACACATACTTTATGGATTTGATAGAAGTGCAAGCTTCCACATTTATGTGTGCATTGTACTTCATCAGCAAATGTGGATTGTATGGAACTACATATCTATTATCGACCTTTTGGTAATGAATAATAGCAGTTTATCCTTCCCTTCTTTTATATAAAGAGTATCCATCATAATTAGCATAAGTTTGCATTTGAAAATTGTTTTGGGAACTTCTGCATTTTTTATTTTCCATACATGGCGAATTTGGGTTTATATCTCCACATTGACCATGAATGATTTGGTGTGTTAAAATGTCATAAAGTTTTGAATATTTTTGTGTATGTGGCAGTTCAGCACTAATCACTGAATCCACTCTCTTCTCAGTATTTAATTTATTTTTTGGTTTTTGGATTAAAAGTATGTGTGCATGTGGCAGGCCTCTTTATGGAATTCAATGATATAAACAAAAGCCACACATTTCCCAAATAACTGTGCTTTAGTTATATCATGTATTAATGTATTTAGTTTAATTCTGAATACTCTAGCCACTAAATCTGGTCGATCAGATGTATTTTGGGCAATCTTCAAATTTTCCTTGATCTCTGGCCATTGTGGATAACATGTGAAATCAGGTTTTCAAAATTTAGTCACATTAACCATGGCATCATTGTATCTTTATCACATATTGCGAGAAGATCCTTGAAAAGAGGATGTCAAAATGATTGCTCTTCCAGCTGGAATGTCTCTATTGGTAGCCAATTCAGCGACGTAATCCATCAATCCACAATATTGTTCTATGCAAAGCTTTTTATGTTGAAATTTGATAAAATTTTGATTATTTGCTTCGACTTGAAGATATGAATTAATAATCCATTGTTGTGTGAGTTTCCCCCCGCCACATATATTAAAATTAAAGTGATAACGAATAGCAGTTTTTGCCATTTTATATTCCAGCATAGAAATATTGTTTCTAACACAAACCAAGTGTAATTTTGGTTCCCATCCTGGCTCACCATGTGGAAAGAAAATGGAAATTGGATCCAAATTACAACTTAATATATTAATGTTTATAAAAGGTTGCTTCATTGCGTGGATTTTTTTAAATAACCCGCTGAAATGGTGGTTCACCATTATCATAATCTTCTTTTATTGAAATAATATGCTGATAATTAAAATTCAATCTCACTGTGTCTTTCACAATTTGGAATTTTAAAGGTTGTGTACAATTGAGGAACAAATGGATAACACATATGTACCCTGGTACAGATTAATTTGTTAATCATAATAAACAGTAATTGGGTGTTCAGAAAGCATCTGCCTTGTGTACTTTTCTTCTCTACTTTCCATTTATGTCAATGGTGTGGCCTATAAGACATCAAAAAAGGACTTTACTCTCATGCCATGTTTTACTGTTGCTCACAGGGGGAGGTCTTCACATGTCCCAGTGTCTTACGCTGTTCACATATCCCTGTCTGCTTGCTAATGAAATGTTAAGTCTCTTCCCGTAGATAAGGCATTTTAGTTTCAATTGTGTTCTTTTGTTATAAAGCAATGGCAATCATAACATTAGTAAAAACAATTTTTTACTTACCTGAAGTATTAATGGATGAAGTTCTTTCCCACTGTGTGATGGTCTTGGCCTTTTATTTCTTCCAATCTGTTAAATATAATGTGTTTTTTATTGTAAATATTGTTTTTAACTGGCATCAATTCAAAACCTAAAGAGCATTAATGAAACAGTAAAATGACCTGAAATGCATTAGTATTTTTTTCATTAAATGAATTAAGTAATCAATCAATGTCTGATTTTTTATTTGCATCCATGAAAACATAAAGAGCTAAGCATAAATACTGTATATTGATTAAAAAGGACAGTATCAAATATATATATTTTTGTTATAATTACTTATAATTAATTAATAAATTAATATATATTAATCAATTAATAAATAACTATCATCAATACAAAACATAAATAGCTAATCATGTTTTCCTAAAAAAGGGCATCATCGAAATGTACATTTCATATCCAAACACAAAGATCTATGAGCAAACTATAGATTGCCCTGAAAAGGATTTGTAATGCTTTGATTCAATTAATTAATTAATTAATCAATCAATGTATGATGTTTAATTGGCATACATTCAAACGTAAATAGCTAAGCACCTATGTATTCATAAATAAGGTCAGTCTCATTTTTTTTTTAATTATTAATTGTCATCAATGCAAAACGAAAAGACTTAATCCTGTTTTCCTAAAGAAGGGCATCATGAAATAATATACCTGTAAAGTTGATGTAATTGCAGATGAAATGCTGCAGAACTCACAGTCTGTGTTCAGGCAGGTCCCGTGTTCACAGAGATGTGCAAACTGTAAAATTACACGAAAAGCATTTTTAATGTTTGGATTTGATTAATTCATTAATCATTGAAAGTATCATGTTTAATTGGCATACCTGCAAAACTTAAAGGCCCAAGCACCAATGTATTCATAAATAAAGGCAGTATAAAATATGAAATATAGCAGGTGTCAGAGCATAATAAACTGATGTAAATGTTTAACTGCTTTGAGGGTCCTATCCCTGTCAGGCAATGAGCAGCAATACAGATATATAAGTGCAGTGTAAAATCTGCATTAATGTAGCAGGTGTCATAGCATATTAAACTGATGTATATGTTTAACTGCTTTGAGGGTAATTTATTATTATTTTTTTAATAATAATTAATTAATGAATACATTTATATACTTTACCTATTTGTAATTAATATCCAGGAATCAATATCCTGAAGAGCTAACAATCTCTTTGGATTTTCCGGCAAATGTACAGTGAGACTGTTCATCACCTGAGAAGAAAGTGGCAGCAATGTTGCAAGTGTACGGTATATATAGGCTGCTTGCATAGGGCAAAACCGTTTGTTTAGGCGGGAAAATCACCATTTCACAACTGGAATGTTATTATTTGCAAGTTAGTGTTGTAACATTGTCTATGTCTTACGTGCCTCGCGAGCATTTTCCTTCCTTCCTAATAGTCTATTTTGTAACTCGTACTTTCCTGGCGTTGAGTTGCGCGCTACAGCCTCGTTTTAATTTTTTTCAGCCACCATTTTTTTTCTTGCTTAGCCGATTTTTAATCTTTAAAGAATAACAAATATGCCTCAAAATGTTTTCACTCAGGCTTTCTGCCTCTCCCCCTGTGCTGTGTGTGAGTTTGTAAGTTAATTTGAGACATATTTAGTTTTTTTGTTGTTTTTTTCGATTTCCGATGTTCGGCCGTTACATTTGTATTTTCCAAGGTCAGATTTTTTTGCACCCGAGATTCCGAGGTCAGAATTTTTTCTAAGTCCCGCATTCCTCAACTGCTTGCAGCCTAGGTCCCACATTCATTAACTTCTTTCAGCCTAAGTCCTGCGTGCTTCAATGTCTCAACTGCTTGCCTCTCTTCGCGAGGCTTGCAGGAGTGTCTTCACTGCTCATTTCTCAGGGCAATGAACGCCTTTGGCGCTCATTGCCTAGGTCCTGCAAGCTTGGAAGTCTTCAATTGGTCGCCTCGCGAGGCTCGCAGTTGCCGCCCTTTGCGAGCGTGACGACAAGTTGCAGTTTGACAATTATAATATGTGCTACTGCACCCTCTATCATTGGAGGTCAATAAATACCCCCACTGATATCACTATACTGCACCCCTATATCATTGTAGGTCTATAAAGACCCCCAATGTTATCACTATACTGCACCCCTATATCATTGGAGGTTTATAAAGACCCCCAATTATATCACTATCCTGCACCACTATATCATTGGAGGTCCATAAAGACCCCCACTGATATCACTATACTGCACCCTATATCATTGGAGGTCTGTAAAGACCCCAATGATATAACTAATTACAATAGGGGTCCATTTTGGACCCCCATAGTGCCTAATTCATTTCCTGTGTCCCTAACAGTCAATATAAAAAAAAAACTACGGAAAATAAAAAAGTTACAAGCACTAAACTATATTACATAAAATAAAAAAGCACCAAAAAAAAGTTACAAGCCTAACACTATGTACATTACATAAAAATACAAAAAGTTACAAGCTTATCACTAAATTCATTATCAAAAAAAAATAGTTATACACATAACACAACATACACACACATAACCCTGACCCCCCTCCACATATTTTTCTTTATTTTTCCAAGTGGCAGGCATTGCCTGACACTTTAAAAATATGAAATAAAACTAGGGGGAATATATAAGTACAAACACACCTGCCCAATTGAGCCCTTTAGCAGCTATCTTCTGCCCTGAATATCCATCTTGATTGAAGAATCCAGTCCTCTTCAATCTTGATTGAAGCCATTGATCCTAATCTTCTGGCCCCTGGAAATAGGCCTCCACTTAAAAAAAAAGTTGCTCAATAAAATTATAGTACAAATTAAAAATAAATACAAATATATAAATAAATAAAAATATATGTTAATAATTCATATATATAAATATAAATATTTAATATATGGTGGGCAAAAGAGCGACAGAATCCTTCCACCATACAGTAGTATAGTAAATAAATAGTACATCTGTGTGCACATTTGAATGTCTAAAACAAGTTAAAAAACCTGCTTCCTGCTTAGAATTCCGAGAATAACAGTTATTACACTGCATTCTGAGAAGCTGAGCATGTATATGCTAATGTGCCCAAAAATACCTCGCTCTTCGGCGCGTTATAAATAAACTATAATAATCACATATATAGTTGTGAGCATACGAGTTGTTGCTAACGCGGCTGTGTGTGCGGACCCTCGCGAAGATCCAAAGGCGCCTCACACGCGGTTAAATCACACACACACGCACGACTTAGAAAAAAATCAATTGCATCCCTTGCAAAAAAATACGGCCGCAAAACGACCCATTCCCAACACGCAAAATCGGCCCAAAACGGTGTGCATGAAAACATCAGAAACACAAGAAATAAACACAACGAACACATAAAAAGCTTACTTACAGCAAGGGGGGGCATCCGGCACCTCGAAAAGTTAATTTACACGTCCATTTAAGTCCAAAAAAACGAGTTTAAACTGCTGAAAATCACCTAAGCAAGAGAAAAAATGGCCGCCGAACAAAACGAAAACGAGGCTTCAGACGTAACTATACTACAGTGACTCGCGAAACTGAAACACATACTATGCGGCACGTACCACACTGATATTAAGCACCATTTTGAAAACTACTACGCATAAAATGGCGGATGGAACGCAAATTGTAAGCTGGAATGCAAATAGCGCATGTGTATTGCATTCTAACGATCTGAGGCACTTGAAAGTTTATGAATACTGCCTACTTTCCAGAAAATTCTACATTTCTACTCAGGTGATGAACGGAGTGACTGGATAGTTAACTGCTGCAGTTACTTGAGAAGATAATTTTTTCCTAATTTCCTACTTTACATTGTGCAAATTACAACTGAGAGGTAAGCTATAATATATTACATTTTATTATAAAGACAGGACAAAAAAAAAAACAACTTTAACTATGAAAATGTGATTCATGTATAGTGATATATGACCCGCACATTTATGTGTATTGCCCCTACAACAAACTAATCTTACCCCAAACTATTTAAACAAGAATATTTAAATGACATGATATGATATATGTGTATCATGTATAGTGACATCTGACACGCACATTTATGTGTGTAGGCCCTAAAACAAACTAATGTTAATTGAAACTAATTAAACATGTATATTTAAATGACATTAATTTACTGCAATTCAATAAAGCTGAGTCTTTCCCCTTATTTTACTATTCAAACAGACTCTGCATCAACAGCGTCACTCAAGAATTTGCACCGTGCATTATGAACCAGAATCCCTTTTAAAGAACACAAAGAAAGAAGAAGAGGTAAGACAGAAAAATACATTACATGCTGAAAAAGACCACGCTTTCCTAAATCTAAAAGAAGAAATATACAATTAACCATTTCACTTTCTTTTTCAAACAGACACTACAAGAAGACCGGCGGATTAAGATTGGCAGGAGGGGACCCTCTGTCATTCGGACAAGAACAACTCTTCAATCAAGGTAAAGTATAACAAGTAGAAAAAATAAAGGAACTATATATGTTTAATGGCCGCCAATATAACAAATGCAGCAACCAAAAAGTGGTGAACACAAAATAGGATAATGCTAAAAACATTGCCTTAATATCCTAAATAGAAAAAACATTCATTTTCACTGTAGAAAAATATTTAACCTTCATAAAAAAGACTAATTAAGCAAATAAAGTATGCAACATATGGTAGACACAAAATAGTATTGTACCACAAATCACACAAACACATAGCAAAGTAAATTAATATTCTTCTTTAATTTTTAAGAACCTATAAGCCTTACAAAGAAGCCTAAATAAGCATACCAAAAGTGTTAGACACAAAATAGGATTGGACCAAAAATCACACAAAGACATAGCAAAGTAAATTAATATTCTTTTTTAATGTTTAAGAACCTATAAGCCTTACAAATAAGCCTAAATAAGCATACCAAAAGTGGTGGACACAAAATAGGATAATTCTAAAAACATAGCCATCATATCCAAAATAGGAAAAACATTAATTTTCAATGTACAACAACATTTAATCCTCATAAAAAAGACTAATTAAGCAAATAAAGTATGCAACATATGGGGGACACAAAATAGGATTGTACCAAAAATCACACAAACCCATAGAAAAGTAAATTAATATTCTTCTTTAATGTTTAAGAATCTATAAGCCTTAGAAAGAAGCCTAAATAAGTATACCAAAAGGGGTGAACACAAAATAGGATAATGCTAAAAACATTGCCATAATATTCTAAATAGAAAAAACATTCATTTTCACTGTAGAAAAACATTTAACCTTCATAAAGAAGACTAATTAAGCAAATAAAGTATGCAACATATGGTAGACACAAATAGGATTGTACCACAAATCACACAAACACATAGCAAAGTAAATTAATATTCTTTTTTAATGTTTATGACCCTTTAAGCCTTACAAAGAAGCCTAAATAAGCATACCAAAAGTGGTGGACACAAAATAGGATAATGCTAAAAACATTGCAATCATATCCAAAATAAGAAAAACATTAATAATTACAGTATAAAAAAAATAACTGGAATATACAAATACAATTAAAGTATTTTTAAAAGGTTGCACAAAAAACAGCATAGCAGAAAAATTCACCATAACAGATACAATAGGCCAAAATAATGAAATATGTTATTCATTACAAATACATTCAAATCAAATAACATTTTAATTTTTATTTTACAACAGACACTGCGTGAAGACCATTGGACGAAGGCTTTCAACAGAGGACCAACAAAGATTCTGCTTGAAATCACACTTCAACCAAGGTACAGTATAACAAGTAACAAAAGAGAAAACTAAATAAACATGTTTGCTCTGCATCCATGTCAACAGAAAAAAAAAAGAATAACAATCACTAACTATGGCCCTCATTCAATTGCAATTTGGCCAATTGAATAGGGGTCTAAATAAGTACATAACATATTTTTTTAAAGAAGTTTTTAGATAGTAAACATCTATCTAAAAGCAAGGTTTTCACTTACTAAAAACTAATTTAAAAAAAATATGTTATTGAATGTTATTGAATTGGCCAAATCGCAATTGAATGAGGGCCTATAACTTTTACCAAAATATAACTGACACATTTCTTATTTACCTCTTATTTGTCTGTTATGGACAATAATGTTTAACAGCAAATCCAAACTTCAATCTAGCCAAAAAAAAAAGAAAACAGCATAGTCCACAAAAGTCTCAAAACATAGACTACATAAAATTTGTCATTCTAAATTACCAGTCATAATGTACAATATTAAGCATAAAATCTAAACACACACATAAAATAGAATACTACAACAAATAGTAATAACACCCCAAGAAAAAATAAAAAAAAATCATTGCCCGAACATAAAAAGCCTTTAAATAAAATATCAAAATACTATTATGACAATCCCCTGTAGTAAAAATTACAAAGACTAATTTTTGCCCTCTACTATGCCTGTAAGTTAAAAGTACAACAAAAAAATAAATTGCCAAAACAACTAAAATATAAATTTGAATTAACACTAGACACCTAGGGCCTCATTCTATTAACGGCCGTAAAACGTCCGCAAAGCTGCGATTCCTTGCGGCCGTCTTACGGCCCCGTGTAGAGCTACCTTTACCTTGCAATTCAATTATACGGCGCCGCAAGGATATCCCCTTCCGGCCGGCCGCATATCATGCAAACGGCCGGAAGCTTTTTCCCAGCGCCCGTAAATCTTGTTTTCCGGCCGCAAAGTCCGAAAACTGAAAATGCAAATATAAAATTGAGAATGCACTGTAAAGCTCCGTAAATGCTAGGCATCATAATCATCATAATAAAGCTTGCACATCAGCCCAAATCCGATATATTATTTACGGATTAATTTACGTCCCGTAGTTCCGCGGGCTGGTCCTTGTTAAAACCTGTACAGGTTCGGAGATGGAGGGCCGCAAACCAAGCATTGTAATATCCAATATATATTCAATCCAGCACTGCAAAGCACTGTAAATGATGGGGAACATAATGGGGGGGGGCATGAGGATTACTAGCCAAACATTCTCAAGCCTGCACATCGCCAAATTGTACTTTGATTTCAAAATCCGTACAAGTCCCACGGACTTCAATGATCAAGCCCGTAGCTCCGTATTCAAGCCCGTGCGGGCTGTCCTCCAAGCCCGCAGCTCGTTTTTAAAGCCTGTACGTGCTTGGAGGTTAAAGGTATCCATTTTGTTACGGTTTTTGCAGTCTGCATGGTTTAAGCCTGTAACCCTAAAATGGAGGCCCAAGCATTACAGCCTCCAAATGAACAATAGTTCAAATTAGTTTAATATTCCTAATATGTTTGATTGGTCAGCACACATACAGGTTCCATTGTACCCTCTAAAACAGCCCTATAATAGAATATAATAGAACATTGGCGCGCACATCAAATGTGTTTTGACAACATGTAGCTGACATGAGCGGCCCCACATCATGGCGCAGTTGTAATATTTTTGACTAGTGCGCGTCGATGAAAGGGCGCAAGTGATATTACCTAATGCCATAAACCCTTCTAACCCTTGTAGCCGCAGCCTAATCCTAACCCTTACACCCCACAGCCTAATCCTAATCATTAGATCCGCTAGCCTCCTGTCGGGCCTGCTGTTGGTGATGCGCGCATGTGTCGGTGCGCAGATGACAGCGCACATTCGATGCACGCTATATGGTTGATCAACGATAGAATACACATCTCGCTCATCACATCTACATTAGAGAATACAAATAGTGGCCAAATCAGACCGCCACTTGGCATATATCAAGTACCAGGGGAATATTTCATTATATGTGGTTAAGTTTTTCAGTTGTGTCCGACTCTCCGTGGCCTTATGGACTGCAGCACTTTCAGCTAGGTCTCTGCCTGTGCTGTTCTCCAAAGTTTGAAGTCCAAAGAGATTGGAGTGGGTTGTTAGTTCCTCCTCTAGTGGATTGGGATTTGTCTGATCTTTCTGCTATGACCTGCCCACCTACAGTAGCAGGCAGCGGTGGTCTTGGTGGTGGTGGACACATGGGAGGAGAGGAGGGGCCAGGCTGCTCTTGGCTGGGGGATTGGGAGATCCCCATTGATGTTGGGGAGGGGACCATCGCCTGTCTGAGCAGCCTGACCTGAAGGTGTTCGCTGGTCATGTGGTGCCTCCTCACCTCCCTGGACAGCCTGGCCAGGCTGTGGGTCATATGTGACTGGAGGGCAGAGATGCTGGCCTCCATCCGGAGGTGGCTGGCCTCGATCCTCTGGGTGCTTGCCAGCAGCTCCTTCATGACGGCCAGCATCTCCACCTGCACAGCCTGGCTCTGCGGCGGCGACACCGCTGGGTGGGCGCGGTGAGGTGTAGCGGGGAGGTCCACAGCTGGAGCCTGGGGTGACAATGTGCCCGGTGGTGACCAGGCCAGCACACTGTGTGGGGAAGGAGGTGCTGTCCCTTGGGCGTGGGAGGGCCCCAGAGCAAGTCTTTCGAGGATGGGCATAGGCCCAGGGCTTGTGGCAGGTGACCCTGCAAGGTCAATGACCAGCCCATCCTCTGACCCAGGGCCCTCCGATCTTCCTTCCTCCTCCCCCTGCGCTGGAAGATCCTGGTACAGGGCTGATGGCCCCGCCTCCTCTGCCTGGTCACAGGACCCAGAGCTCCTCCTGGATGCTGAGAGATAGAGAAGAAAGGTACATGTCATTAGTATATTGATTAGCGCATTGATATGTGTTCATTTCTAATTATCTGACATCTAGCCTTGAATCTGGATGATTCTATGATTAGCTATCTTATACTAGCTGTTATCTATTCTTAGGTTTCTGTTCTTGATGGTTCTCAGCTCACAACGCTATCTGTATTATGGCTGCTGTCTGTAACTGCATAGGCTGAACGGGCACACCAATACATGGACTCTCTATTACAGGGGTGTCCAAACTCTTTCCTGGATTGGAAGATATCCTTTCTGTGCACAGGTGAGTCAATCAGAATGACTGAAGAAGTGATTGACTCACCTGTGCGCAGCAGGGTTATCAAATCCAGGCATGTGTGTGGCCCACCAGGACCTAGTTTGGACACACCTGCTCTATTGCTTGATTACTGTTGTGTTGACCAGGAATGACAGTGATTTGTCAGCTTCATGAATTTAATGGTGCATCCATCTATCCCTTGTTATTTCATGGAGCTGACATGTCAGTGTCATGTCCATGTGTAGTGTGTGTGATGCACATGTGGTGGCATGTTGCTGTATGTCATATTCACCTGCCATGGAGGCTGGGTCCTGCTGCTCCACCGGGCCTGATGCCCCAGCTGCGTCGGAGGGTGCAAGCATGGCCCTTGCAATCCCCACATGTGCAAGGTACTTGACCCTCCGCCCCTCGGCCTCCTGCGCCATCTTCTTTCTCACCACGGCCCTGATGTCGTCAAACCGGTGCTTAATGGACCGCAGACTCCGTCCACGGCCCGCCACACCATTGACCAGATCCACCACCTGCTGCCAAGCCTTGACTTTCCTACCCCCCGAGGTGATGACGGGGCGGGCACGGATGGCCTCCTCCTACTCTCCTCTCCTCCCTCCTTCCTCTACTCTCCTCCCTCCTTCCTCTCCTCTCCTCCCTCCTTCCTCTACTCTCCTCCCTCCTTCCTCTACTCTCCTCCCTTCTCCCTCCTCCTCTCCTCTCCTCCCTCCTTCCTCTCCTCTCCTCCCTCCTTCCTCCTTCCCTCCTCTCCTCCCTCCTTCTCCTCCTCTCCTCCCTCCTTCTCCTCCTCTCCTCCCTCCTCCCTCCTCCCTCCTTCCTCCTCCTCTCCCTTCCTCCTCCTCCTCTCCTCCCTCCTCCTCTCCTCCCTCCTCCTCCTCTACTACCTCCTCCTCTACTACCTCCCCTCCTCAACTAGTACCTCCTCCTCCTCACTCCTCCCCTCCTCTTCCCCACCTCCACGCCCCGGGACTCCCTGACACTCCTCTCCCCTCTGCTCCTCTCCCTCCGTCACCACCTGAAAAGAAAAGAAAGAGAAATAAAGAAATGTTTTAGTGGGTTTGCCTGCTCCACCCTCGTCCCCCATTCTGATCGCCTCTAACACTATTTCTGCTTGGATATCAATGTTGTAACTAACTGCAGTAATCAACCTTAAGTGGACAGAGCCTGTGACAGCAGTGGGAGGGGTGTACAGCACCTCTCACTCTGTACCTGAGTGGCGCTGATGAAACACCCTAGATCAATACTTTCCTAAACAATGTGGAAGGGTCAGTTACAGTTTGCATATATACAAGGCATGCGGCTATGTCTGAGGCCAATAATATCCTATCTGCATTATACTCTGCACATATTCCTGGGAGTGGTACCTATCCTGAAGCCATCTTCTGTACCAGAGGTAGTAGGAACTACATGGTCCTGCTGGGCTAGGCTGAAAATAAGTTCTTGTCAAGCCCCATTGAAGAAGCAGTTTGGAACACCTATGTGCATTGCAAATATGTGTAGAAATCTCAATCAAACTCAAACTCAATCAAACTCAATCAAACTCAAACTCAAAATCAAACTCAATAAAACTCAAACTCAAAATCAAACTCACTCAAACTCAAACTCAAAATCAAACTCAATCAAACTCAAAATCAAACTCAATCAAACTCAAACTCAAAATCAAACTCAATCAAACTCAAACTCAAAATCAAACTCAAATTCAAACTCAATCAAACTCAAACGCAAAATCAAACTCAATCAAACTCAATCAAACTTAAACTCAAACTCAAACTCAAAATCAAACTCAATAAAACTCAAACTCAAAATCAAACTCACTCAAACTCAAACTCAAAATCAAACTCAATCAAACTCAAAATCAAACTCAATCAAACTCAAACTCAAAATCAAACTCAATCAAACTCAAACTCAAAATCAAACTCAAATTCAAACTCAATCAAACTCAAACGCAAAATCAAACTCAATCAAACTCAATCAAACTTAAACTCAAAATCAAACTCAAAATCAAACTCAAAATCAAACTCAATCAAACTCAAAATCAAACAATCAAACTCAAAATCAAACTCAAACTCAATCAAACTCAAACTCAAAATCAAACTCAATCAAACTCAAACTCAAAATCAAACTCAATCAAACTCAAACTCAAAATCAAACTCAATCAAACTCAAACTCAAAATCAAACTCAAAATCAAACTCAAACTCAATCAAACTCAAAATCAAACTCAATCAAACTCAAACTCAAAATCAAACTCAATCAAACTCAAAATCAAACTCAAACTCAAACTCAAAATCAAACTCAATCAAACTCAAACTCAAAATCAAACTCAAACTCAAACTCAATCAAACTCAAACTCAAAATCAAACTCAAAATCAAAATCAAACTCAATCAAACTCAATCAAACTCAAACTCAAAATCAAACTCAAACTCAAAATCAAAATCAAACTCAAAATCAAAATCAAACTCAAAATCAAAATCAAACTCAAAATCAAACTCAATCAAACTCAAACTCAAAATCAAACTCAATCAAACTCAATCAAACTTAAACTCAAAATCAAACTCAAAATCAAACTCAAAATCAAACTCAATCAAACTCAAACTCAAAATCAAACTCAATCAAACTCAAAATCAAACTCAATCAAACTCAAAATCAAACTCAATCAAACTCAAACTTAAAATCAAACTCAAAATCAAACTCAAACTCAATCAAACTCAATCAAACTCAAAATCAAACTCAATCAAACTCAAACTCAAAATCAAACTCAATCAAACTCAATCAAACTTAAACTCAAAATAAAACTCAAAATCAAACTCAAAATCAAACTCAATCAAACTCAAAATCAAAATCAAACTCAATCAAACTCAAACTCAAAATCAAACTCAATCAAACTCAAACTCAAAATCAAACTCAATCAAACTCAAACTCAAAATCAAACTCAATCAAACTCAAACTCAAAATCAAACTCAAACTTAAAATCAAACTCAAAATCAAACTCAAACTCAATCAAACTCAAAATCAAACTCAATCAAACTCAAACTCAAAATCAAACTCAATCAAACTCAAACTCAAAATCAAACTCAATCAAACTCAATCAAACTCAAACTCAATCAAACTCAAAATCAAAATCAAACTCAAAATCAAACTCAAACTCAAAATCAAACTCAATCAAACTCAATCAAACTCAAAATCAAACTCAAAATCAAACTCAAACTCAAAATCAAACTCAAAATCAAACTCAAAATCAAACTCAATCTCTCTCTCTCTCTCAATCTCTCTCTCTCTCTCTCTCACTGCTAGCATAGTAGGAGGAATGTCTCAGGCAAGCCTTTCAAGGTGCCTGAGCACATTCCTCCATGCTATCGTTCCGAAAACTGCCAGATACATCAGTTTTCTCCACACTGGGAAAGAGATCTTGAAGGTGAAAGCAGATTTCTTTCGAATGGGAGGTATCCCCAATGTGCTCGGTGCTATAGATTGTACACATGTAGTATTGATACCTCCTAGAGAGCAAGAAGCGCTGTTACGAAATCGCAAACACTATCATTCCATCAATGTCCAGGTTGTTTGTGATGCAGACATGCGCATACAAAATGTGGTTGCAGGCTTCCCGGGAAGTACTCATGATGCCCATATCCTGCGTCAGTCATCCACCCATCTTTATTTTGAGTCTGGACAAGCTTCACCTGGGTGGCTACTGGGTGAGTACCCATAAAGGATCCCCTAACATATACATCATGTTCCACTATAATGCTATTCCATTGTTGAGTGAAAAATGCGCAAGGACGCATGCGCCAACAGACAAAATAGAGTCACTCAGTAGCGCGCACAACATCTGCGCGCAGGAGTTGAGATAAGGATTTAAGGGTGGACTTAGGGGTTTTAGGGTTAGGGGTGTTTGGGCTACGGCTTTGGATTATGAGTGTTAGTGTTAGGCATGGGGTCTCAGTGGTTTGGGTTAGAGGGTTTGGGCCCATTAGTCAATAGATTCTACAACTTGCGCTCTTTGATGGACGCACATTTTGGCACACAATTTCCAACAGTGCGCTACTGTCGCCGGCTTCTGGCAGCGCCGTATTGTCCGCGCTCATTTGCCGTGCGCCATGAAGAAGGTGTGCCAACTGAGCCATTGCATCGTAGCTTGTTGCTGTGCCTAACCCGATGTGACGTGGTCATAGGAGTATGAAGTTCCAACCCAGAGATCCCTAAACTAACGTCACATTAATCATTGTGTATATTTACAGATGCTTTAACGAGCAGCTTGCGGCCGGTCCTTGCGGCCCCGCATCTCCTACAGCCATTAATAGAATGAGGCCCCTACTACATGTATAAGAAGTTATAATGTCAGTTCCTTCACTGTGCTATTCATGTAAGGCAAAAATTACAACGTACCACAGAAAGTAAGACCAAAAAAATAAAAAACACTTATTTAACAATACAAAGAAAGTACCGCTACAATGAACTACAAGCACATATAAACAAACTGTTGATAATAAAAAATGTAAAAAACAAACTTAACATATCAAACTAAACTAATTATACATTATTTTCTTTTACAGATTAACATGGCTACTAACGAGAGCAAACAAGAAAAGAAAAGACGTCAAACTAGAGAAAGACAAGAGAGATGGGCCAACCAGCAGACACCAGAGGAGAAAGAGATTAGACGAGAAAAAGAACGCAAAAGACTTGCAAGCAAAAGACTATCAGCTGCAAAAATTAAAGATACACCAAAAAAGCTACTAAGCAAACAAAGCGTTTAGAACCTGTTCCTCAAACATCAGATGACATTTTACCTGAAAAAATAAAAGAGATACCAAAAAAAGCCACAAATAAACAAAGCATTTAGAACCTGTTGTTGAAACATCACATGACATTTCACTTGATGAATATGAAAGTCAAACTGCTATATGCTTTGCAAATTGTCCTTTACACAAGTCTTTAGCAGTAGAGGTTCATAGTTGTGGGGACATGAATACTCAATGTCAGTTTTGTGAGGCTTATTATTTTAAACAGGAGAGACCCAGAGATGGCCAATTTATTAGTTGCTGTCAAAAAGGCAAGGTCAAACTTCCAGAAAGAAAACAATTCCCATTATATTTACAAAACATTATGACTGAACCTACTTTTCCAAACTACAAAAATTTTAAGACAAACATAAGATCATACAATAGTGCCATATCCTTTGCATCTATGGGGGCAACATTAGCTGCCAATGTACCAGGACATGGTCCTTACTGTTTTAAAGTCCAAGGCCAAATTTATCATTGTACTTCACATTTACATCCAGAGGAAGGAGAGCAAAGAAAATTCGCTCAACTATATGACCTAGATACAATAGAAGCTGTTGACCAACGTATGCAGCTGGAAGAAAATAAAAAATGCTTACCCACTGTTTTTATAGAGCTAAATAACATTATGGACATTAACCCCTACACTAAAGCTTATAAAAAATTGGCAGCAGTAGAAAATGAACAACAACTTCATGCACAAAGACATCAATTACCAATGCCAAAGGTCAATATGGTGCTTAAAAGAGACAGACATACTGATAAACGTCGTTATAACTTGCCAACATCAAATGAGGTTGCAATGGTGTTTCAAAATGATGAAGGAGAACCACCATTTCAAAGAGACATTAGAATATATCCCAGAAATGAGGAGCAACCATTCATTAATATGAGTATCTTAAGTCCAAATTTAGATCCAATGACATATCCCATTTTTTTCCCACACGGAGAGGCAGGTTGGCAACCAAAATTAACACTTCCCAGTTACCCAAATGCTAAGGCCAGAATCCGAAATAATGTTTCTATGCTTGAATTTAAAGTAGCTCAAATTGCCATTCGAAATAGATTTAATCCCATTTTATGTGGTGGAAAACTAACACAACAATGGATTATTGATTCATATTTGCAAGTTGAGGCCAATAATTTAAACTTTATAAAATATCAACAAGATAAACTACATGTAGAACAATATTCTGGACTAATGGACTATGTTGCTGACGTGGCTACAAGCAGAGACATGACAGCTGGCAAAGCCATAATTTTACCATCTTCCTTTCAAGGATCTCCTCGAAATATGAGAGAAGGATACAATGATGCTATGGCTATTGTCACCAAATTTGGCAAACCCGATTTATTTCTTACATTTACATGTAATCCCCAATGGCCAGAAATTACAAAAAATTTACTTCTTGGCCAAAGTGCTTCCGATAGACCAGATTTAGTAGCCAGAGTTTTTAAGATTAAATTAAATGAATTAATACGTGACATCACTATAAGTCACTTATTTGGCAAATTTCTTGCTTATGTATATACCATTGAATTTTAAAAAAGAGGCCTTCCACATGCACATCTTCTCATAATACTTCAAGAAAAAGATAAATTAGATCCTTCTGACAAAGTGGATGCAGTCATTTTTGCTGAACTACCAGATCCAGAACTATATGGTAGACTATATGAGATTGTTACTCATCGCATGATTCATGGACCCTGTGGTGAGCTTAATCCACAATCACCATATATGGAAAATAATAAATGTTCCAAAGATTTTCCAAAAGATTATAGAGACAAAACCTATGCCAATTGTGATGGCTATCCACTTTATAAAAGAAGAGAAGGAGATAGTGCCATTATTCGTGGAAAAAAGTTGACAATAGATATGTAGTACCCTACAATCCACATTTACTCATAAAGTATAACGCCCACATAAATGTAGAAGCCTGCACTTCCATCAAATCCATTAAATATGTCTACAAATATATTTACAAAGGCTATGACGCAGCTACTGTAGTCGTCAGAAGTGCAGACAACCCTGAAAGTAGTGAGTTAGTACATGATGAACTTGCATCTCATGTAGATGCTCGCTATGTGGCGGCTTTTGAAATTTGAAATGCATGATAGATCACATACAGTATATAGATTAGCAGTACATTTGCCACAAAGACATTTAGTGTATTTCCATGCTGGAAATGAAAGTAATGCATTGGCCCAAAGTGAACTTCGTCACACTACACTAACTGCATGGTTTGAATTAAATTCCACAGATTTAGAAGCAACACAATTCTTATATATTGAAATTCCATATCACAATGTTTTTGTGAATGGATTATGGAGACATAGAAAAAGCAGAGGAAATAAAATAATCCCAAGAATTTACACAGTCAGTCCAAGAGATGTTGAACGTTTTTGCTTACAGATATTACTTTTAAATGTTCCTGGAGCACAAAGTTTTGAACACTTAAGAACTGTTAATGACATAGGGCCTAATTCTATTAATGGCCGTAGGAGATGCGGGGCCGCAAGGACCGGCCGCAAGCTATTCGGCTATTCTATTCCCTTCCGGCCCGGGATTCCGGCAGGCTTGAGGCCGGCGCCTTGCTATCCCTTGCGGCCGCTCGCGCCGGAGGAAAGCCTTTGATCTTAAACGGCCGCAAGAGTTTCAGCCGCAAGAAAGCCCCGGTTGCTATTCAATTGCTCCAGGAAACCTCTCTGCAAGGCTAAAACCGAGCCGCAGCTTACTTGCAGAAAAAAGGTCCCGCAGGCACACAATTAAGCACATTTTAAAGCCATAATAAAGCCATCCTGCACTCTTATGAGACTATAAAGTGATTGTAGGTGTTAGCATTAATAGCACAACATTCCCCTACACTCAAATCCGTAAATATATATTTTTTTAATTTATGTCACATATCCATGTAAAAAGTCCAGAGGGTTTGGAGCACCTCAGACCGGCCCAAGCTGCGGCCGGAAAATAAACAGTTAATGTAATCTCGGATTTGGGCTGATGTGCAAGCTTGAGAGGGGGTTGCTATTAATCCTCATGTCCCCCATTATGATCCCTAGCATTTACAGAGCTTTACAGTGCCGTCTTGAATTTATTTTTGCGTTTAAAGATTTCTGAGCTTACGGCCGGTTGCAAGATATACGGCCGGCCGTAAGGGGAGATCCTTGCGGGTCTGTATAATTGAATTGCAAGGTAACAGAACCCCAGCAAGGAATCGCAGCCTTGCAGACGTTTTACGGCCGATAATAGAATGAGGCCCATAGTATATGAATCCTTCCATTTAGCTGCAAGACATAGAAACTTACTAGCTGATGATACAGAATGGGAAATATGTTTAGAAGAAGCAGCACAATGTCAAATGCCACGGCAGATGAGAGAACAATTTGCATTTATTTGTATCTTCTCAAATGCTCCAAATGCATTAGCTTTGTGGGAGACATTTAAAAGAAAGACTTTATGCGACGATACAAAGAACCCATTGCACACTTTAAAGTGTTAATGGAAATCCAAGAAGTATTTTTAACTCATGGATTAAGTTGTGCAAGTTTTAATTTCCCTGATCCAGGTCTTATAGATGACATAAACTTTGAAGACTATGACATTCAACTACAAGTAGAAAGAACAGAAGAAAGACTTGCAACTTTAAATACGTTACAATTGCAGGCATTTAATGCCATTAAAACTCCAATAGATGATGACATGGTGACAGAGCGTTATTTCTATCTTGATGGACCTGGCGGATCAGGAAAAACTTATCTATATAATTTAATAATGAGTTCTGTACGAGCACAAGGTCAAATAGCACTGCCGTTTGCCACTACTGGAATTGCTGCACTTTTGTTAGAAGGTGGAAGAACTGTACATAGTGGCTTTAAGCTGCCAGTGCCTATTTTAGAAACTTCTGTGTCAGATATTCACATGACATCATTACAAGCAAAGAAATTGAAAAAAAGTAAATTAATTATAATAGATGAGGCCACAATGATGTCATGCTATGCCCTCCAATGTATTGACCATTACTTTTCCATTTGGTGGAAAGTTAATGTTGTTAGGTGCCGATTTTAGACAAACATTACCTGTCGTTGTACATGGAAATCGAACTGACATTATCGAAACCTGTATAAAGTCAAGCACACTATGGAAACATTTTACCCATCTTCAACTGCAATAAAACATGAGATCAGAAGGCCAAACTGATTTCAATGATTGGCTTATTAAAATTGTAGAAGGCAGAACAGAAAAAATACCACATTTACCTGACGACACTGTGGAGATCCCACCTCATATGATTTGTCACCAAGATATTATATCGGCTATATTTGAAGGTAGCATAAATAACCAGGAATATTCAGAGCTTGCCAACCAAGTCATCCTAACGTGTAAAAATAAGGATGCAATAATCCTCAATAATGACATCTTAACAAAAATTAATGCACCACAAAGAAATTATCACAGTGCTGATTCTGTACTTGCTGATGACAATGAAAGTCAGGCTAACTTTTCCACTGAGATCATAAACTCACTAACTCCTTCTAGAATGCCACCACATATTTTGCAGCTAAAGAAAGGTGCAATTGTCATGTTACTACGAAATATGAACCCCAAAAAAGCCCTATGCAATGGGACAAGATTAATTGTTCTACAATTAAAGGACCATTTTATAGATGCTGAAACTGTAACTGGTACCCATAAAGGAGAGAGAGTTTTCATACCAAGAATAGATTTAGCACCAAGTGAAAGTAGTCTCCATTTTATACTTCAAAGAAGACAATTTCCCATCATTATGGCATTTGCCATGGCCATTAATAAATCACAAGGACAAATGTTCAAATCTGTGGGTATTTTCTTACAAGAACCAGTATTTGCACATGGCCAATTGTACGTGGCGTTATCACGGTGCAAAAATCCAGAGGCTTTTAAAGTTTACATTGAAAAGAATGAAAGTTAAGGTGATTTATTAGAAGATGGACGTATTTTTACTAAAAACATTGTCTACTATGAAGTACTATAACTTTTCATTAAAGAAATAAAACCCATGCAAAACAAATTGAAAAGCAAATGCAAAAATATAAAAAAACACAATATAGAGAACCACTTTTCCACAGACCAAACTATATGTGCGATTTAAAACAATTACTATAGAAACAAACAAAGGTCAACCATTCAAAAATACAAATCAATAGACAATTGTCATAATTAATGGAAGTACTGTTTATATATCATTAGCCTCACAAAACACTTGCCTTGTATTATTTTTACAAATTATGTTAAAATGTTAATTAACTATGTTACTGTTTCTAATGTTACAAGTTTGAAAACAATATTTTCAAGTTCATTACTTAGATAGATAAGAAAGTTCAAGTTTCAAAAAATATACTTTCAAGTTCTTTACTTCAACATATAACATAGTTCATGTTAAGAGCTCAACCACGTTTTAAGTCCCAATGTAAATATTGTCTTTTATGTTAAACATTAATCCAGGGAGTAATCTGATCGCCAGTTCATGGGGTCAGGAAGGAATTATTTGTTTCCCTCTCTGATACAATTGGGTACGTTTCAAGGAGGGTTTTTACTGTTTGCCTTCCTCTGGATTCAATGTATATTTAAGTTAACAATTCTTGAGTTAAAAAAACATTACCTCAAGTTTACAATACTTATTAATTTAAAGTTCAACTGTTCTCACATTCAAATGTTAATACTTTTAATACTAAATGCTTTAACAGTTACTGTTTACCAAGAGAACATTTTACAAAAATAAACATATTTAATATCACAATACTACTTATTTCATCATAACTAAAATCTTACAAGTGTCAAATACGTATATTAAGAACTAAACAACTTTCCAAACATACACATCTCATTCCCGTCATTCTTTAACGGGCAAATCGCTAGTAATAATAATAATAATAAACCATTTCAAACATGGCTTCCTTTATGCTTATGCCCGCTGCATTACACAGATTTATGCAAAGCCAAGGTTGGATTATACACAAGCTGAGAATCCTATCCACGTACAGTTGTTTCAATCTTACTGGCTATTATCAGCGTGGAGCGGGATCCCACCTTATAAGTAGGTAGTTCACCACAACAATAATTTAATATATGGTGGGCAGAAGAGCGATAGAAGCTCTCCAGCCTATATAGTCCCGCTTGACCTAATAGCATTTTTTAGGTATGGTTGTGGTCTATATAGTCCTTCTTGGTATAATGTCGGTTTTTAAGGTCTGGTTATGGCCTATATAGTCCCACTTGGTGTAATGTGGGTTTTTAAGGTCCAGTTGGGGCCTATATTATCTTACTTGGTATTTTAAGTTTCTTTAGGTACTGTATGGGCCTATATAGTACTGCTTGGTATAATGTGGATTTTTAAGGTCCGGTTGGGAACTCTTTAGCACTGCTTGGTATAATGTGGGTTTTTAAGGTTCGGTTGGGACCTATATAGTCCTGCTTGATGTAATGTGGTTTTTTTAGGTACGGTTGGGGCCTATATAGTCCCGCTTGACAAAATAGTTTTTTTTTTAGGTACGTTTGGTGCCTATATAGTCCCGCTTGATAGTCTAGGATTTTTTAGGTTACGGTTAAGGCCTATAGAGTCCCAGTTTTTATGATATAGTTTTTTAGGTATGGTTGGGCCTATATAGTCCTGCTTTATATTATGTTTTTTTTTTAGGTACGGTTGGGGGCTTATATAGACCACCTTTATATAATAGGGTTTTTTAGGTATGGTTGGGGCCTAAATAGTCCTGCTTGATATAATAGGGGTTTTTAGGTATGGTTAAGGCCTATATAGTCCCGCTTTGTATAGCATGTGTTTTTTAAGTACGGTTGGAGCCTATATTGTCCCGCTTTGTATAATATGGGTATTTTAGGTACGGTTGGGGCCTATACAGTCCGCTTGGTTTCAGAAGTGTTTTTAAGTCTGATTGGTTGTCACAACCCAAAAACTGAGGGGTCCATGCACCCCTACTTTTCCTGCTTTAGCTTACAGGGACCAGTTATAGGCTGTGACTTCTCATCTCAGCACACCGTATATTTACATCCAGACATTAGTCATGTGACCGCAGAGATAGGAGACTAAATAGCAGTATTTAGTGTATGGAGAATGAACACTTCTTTATTGTTACAGAGATATATAAAAACACCACAAAACTTCCCCCCAGTTCTAGCCCATCCTCCTGGGCAAATAGGTTGCCATACCCCCCACCCATATGATTTCCAGATGTATAGAGGGGTTTGGCTTTCTTGTTATCATTACACATTTTCTTTCCAGGATTATCTGTTTAGGTCAGTAATAACTCAGGCCTGTGTTTTTCTCTTCTCTTACAGAGCCATAAAACTAGGTTCCCCCTTCATGACTACAGCCAGAGGGTTCACGAGTGGCCGATTGCAGGGCCATATACATTCCTGCAGAAGATTAACCCTTTGTCACATAACTGACTGCAGTATTTTTTAAATAATTCTAGCATTCTAGGGCCTACTTCTAACACAGATACATTATTACAGTGCATATAACATGATTTAGTAACCCCCAAATGAATGACTGTGGCCCATACTACATACAAAAACAATCAAGTCATTCACCACAGCAAGTTTCAGGTCCATTGTAATAGTTCCTGACATTAACACCCAGTGTGCCAGCATTCCAAATAGCAGAGTTACTTGTGGGGTGCAGGGTGTCCCATAATGGCCCCCAAATTTCATGACATTGGGGTCTTGCACTCTTATTTGTTTGCTTGGTTTATATCACCCCCAGGTCCAAGCACTCTGCTTGGACATATGTTTACCATTTGCTTTTCACAAATTATAAAAACAGTTTAAAAAGGTACTACATCTATGTATTTGGTGAACTTTTTTGGGGAAAATGGGACTTACATTTTTTTAAAGCAGGAAAGGAATATGTGTAGAATGAATTAAAACATTTTGTTACAGCCACAAAAGCATAACAAAAAAAATGACATAAAGTTGATCACACATAGCTTAAACAAGCTAAAGCATTCATATTTTCCATAGTCGGGTATTTTAGATTGAAGGTCAATTACTTTTTTACATGTTTTACATTTTTATGCTGTGATCCATTCTTCATATTATTAGCAAAAATGAACACTATCGACTTGCTACACCTGAAGCCTTTCTGCACCCTAACATATGAAGAGATGCTGGAAGTAAAACAGGCAAGAGATTGAGGCAAGGAATATGTCCGCAATTTTAATACCGACTGGTACAAAAGTTTCTTGGACCAAAAATGGAGTGACTGACGTCAAAAACTTAGCAGAGAAAATTGAGAAACATGAAATCCCACTTTAATAACAGGTACAAGTTTAACATTTTTAGATGTGTGAACATTGCAGTACAACTGGACGAAGGATACCGATCCACTATTCAAAAACACAATGAAGAAGTGGATAAGAACCGGTACATCCTTTCCAATGTTATAGATTGTGTTCGCTTTTGTGGTGCTTTTGAATTGTCATTAAGAGGACATGATGAAAGTGAAACATTGCAATGTGCAGGAGTGTTTCGAGGCCTGGTGGATTTGGTTGTCAGTATCGAAACTGCAATGGAACAGCATTTGAAGACTGCTACTGTTTTCAAGGGTACCTCCAAAGCCATACAGAATGAGCTACTGGACTGCATGCTGGAAGTTATCAAGGAAGTTATTCTCCAGCAGTTTAAGGAAACCAAGTTTTTGGTAATACAAGCAGATGATACAAGTGATATTTCCACAAAGACACAGTCAAATTTAGTATATCAATATATTGATGACAAGCACAGAGTTGTTGAAAGATTTTATGACTTCATGGAACTGAAAGAGACTGATCAGACTGTAGAATCAAATGCCAATGTTGTGCTGGAAAGTCTGAATACTGTTTTCCCAGAGCCAAACGACAAACTAAAATTGATAGCTCAAAGTTACGATGGTGCCAGTGTGATGTGTGGAGAACTTAGAGGAGTTCAAAGAAAAATAAAAGACGTGTACCCTAACGCACACTGCATTCATTGTTATGCTCACCAACTTAATCTAATAATGGAACAACCAGTTTCAAAGATTGCAACAGTTAGAATTTTTTTGCAACCTATCTGGATTAACATCTTTTTTTTCATGATCTCCAAAAAGGACTGCAGTTCTGGATGAGGTAGTTAAGGTAGAAGACTTCCAAGAGGTGCACCAACATGTTGGAACTTCAACATTAGGACAGTGAATCTCATCTATGAGCACAGAGATGATCTAATTGAGTGTTTCTGGAAAATTGAAGTTGATTCTGGCTCTATACAAGAAGCAAGTGCCTTCATTTGAATGCTAGAAGAAAGAGAGTTCCTTTATTTCCTTAAATTATTTCATCAAATAATGCCACCTGTTGATGTGCAATACAGTCAGCTTCAAAAAGAGGACACAGATACTGTTTTTGTCACAGAAGAATTTGTCAGCAGCATCCAGAGAATTCGTAATTCTGTTGATGAGATAGAAGCAAGTTTGCCTAGCACTGCAGAAATCCCCAGACGTAGTATGGAGATCTCAACCTTGAAGCAACTTTCAAAAGAGGTGGGTGACATAGTGGTTGTTAATGAAAAAGAACATTTCACATTATCAAATCATCTAGTAAGTGCCAAACTGCTTCAAAGTGACTTGTTTATGGCCCATGACACTTGTTTTTCCATGGAAGCTCTGAAAGCCACTTTGCAAGCATATCCAATGTTAAACAAGGAAAAATTGCACACTGAGCTGTCAGTTATATATGGAAAGCCTGAATGTTGTCTCTCTAACAGCCCTATTAAATTCCCTCAAAGTGTAAAACCGTAGCCCGTAACGTTGCCCATAAGACTTGCGGCTATTAAATTGACACCATAAAGTAACCCATCAGTGACTTGAGGGCAAAGATTTAAGGGCGAAAAAACCATATGGAATTTCAAAAATTGCACTCCATGGTTGCAAATCCTTTGTTCTTTCAAGCCCATAACTGTTATGTTCGAAAATTGCTATTAAATTGCAATAAATTCACTGGCGTTCATCCTTCGTGACCCGCAAATGGAACTAAAAAAGCCAATGGGTACTAGAGAGGACCTGCAAGGGAGTTAAAGTCCTATCCATAGCACTGTAAACACAAATATACACACACTACTGTACTTATAATTAAAGGGAAAGTGATTTTAGGTATTAAAATGAATAGCGCAACATTCTGAAGCTTGCAAATCTGCAATATAAAATATTTTTTTCTGTTTAATTTCTGTGTTATATCGATCCCGGCAATCAATGTGTTAATGCATATAATGGAACTCGCATGGACTAGAATATCATATTTACTGATTTATTATTATTGCATTATTTCTGGAATGCGGTTCTGATCAAAATTCGTAAATGAAGCCCTTTAGGCTTTGAAATCTAACCTCCATTTTTCAGTGACGTAAGGATGAGGATCTCTTTTGCCATTGGCTCTGTCTAAACCTGTAACTATGGGTTTGACTAATTGATCATGCTCATGGCCGCACATGCAATACATGCAAGTATGGTTTACGGGCTTGCGTCTACAGCCCGTAATTTGCGGCATGGTGGAATTTAATAGCTCTGTAACCCAGCCAAATTTAAAATTTGTGGGCTTGCCGATGCCACTATGAACTTCAAATGTAATAGGGCTGTAAGGGTGCTGTTGCTCTGTACACCCTTTTTTATGGAAAATAATCTGCAGGATGATTTCACCAAGACAGTGAAATTATTAAGAATCCTCATTACAACACCAGTGACTACTGCAGAATGATTCGCCACATTGAGGAGGATAAAAACCTTTCTAAGAAGCACCATGACCTAGGACCGGTTGAATGCATTAGCGATGCTCTCAATGGAAAAGCAACTTATTTTGAAGATCGAAGATTTAAATGAAAAAACATTTATACGTTTTCTTCTTTGAAAGATCGCCATGCAAAATGTATATACAAATAATTATAAGAAGAGAATTCATACCAACAGTGTATGCACAAAGAGTAGAAGCAGCACCATCTCACTCTCATCAAAAAAATTAAGGCACTAGCCAGCATAAGAACAGTGAGCAGAAGCAGCACCCCCTCATCATCTTCATCAAGAAAACAGAGAGACTTTCTAGTAACAGAAAAGCAAGAAGAAACAGCACCACCTCATCATCATCATTATCAAGTAAACAGACACTTTCCAGCAACAAAAAAGCGAGAAGAAATAGCACCACCCCATCATCATCATCATCAAAAACACAGAGACTTTACAGCAACAGAAAAGAAAGAAGAAACAGCACCACTTCATCATCAATAAGAACACAGAGACTTTTCAGCAACAGAAAAGCAAGAAGAAACAACACCACCTTATTATAATCATCATCAAGAAAACAGAGTATTTTCCTCAACATTAAAGACATAAGAAACAGCATCACCTCATCATCAAGAACACAGATACTTTACAGCAACAGAAAAAAAAGAAGAAAAAACACCACCTCCTCATCATCACGAACACAGAAACTTTTCAGCAACAGAAAAGAAAGAAAAAACGACACCACATCATCATCATCATCATCATCATCAAGAAAATAGAGACTTTCCAGCAACAGAAAAGCAAGAAGAAACAGCACCACATCATCATCATCAAGAAAAGAGACTTTCCAGCAACAGAAAATCAATAAGAAACAGCACCACATCATCATCATGAAAAACACAGAGACTTTCCAGCAACAGAAAAGAAAAAAGAAACAGCACCACATCATCATCATCATCAAGAACACAGAGACTTTCCAGCAACAGAAAAGCAGGAAGAAACAGCACCACATCATCATCATCATCAAGAACACAGAGACTTTCCAGCAACAGAAAAGCAGGAAGAAACAGCACCACATCATCATCATCAAGAACACAGAGACTTTACAGTAACAGAAAAGAAAAAAGAAACAGCACCACTTCATCATCATCAAGAACACAGAAACTTTTCAGCAACAGAAAAGAAAGAAAAAACAACACCACCTCATCATCATCATCAAGAAAATATAGACTTTCTAGCAACAGAAAAGAAAGAAAAAACAGCACCACATCATCATCAAGAACACAGAGACTTTACAGCAACAGAAAAGAAAAAAGAAACAGCACCACATCATCACCATCATCAAGAACACAGAGACTTTCCAGCAACAGAAAAGCAAGAAGAAACACCACCTCATCATCATCATCAAGAAAGGAGACTTTCCAGCAACAGAAAAGATAGAAGAAACAGTACTACCTCATCATCATCATGAAGGTCACAGAGACTTTCCAGCAACAG
This sequence comes from Discoglossus pictus, assembly GCA_027410445.1. Classification (NCBI taxonomy): domain Eukaryota; kingdom Metazoa; phylum Chordata; class Amphibia; order Anura; family Alytidae; genus Discoglossus; species Discoglossus pictus. The sequence goes on from CM050166.1 coordinate 289,920,430, forward strand.
AAAAGTGAAAAGGAACAACACCATCTCTTCATCATCATCATTATCATCATCATCATCAAAAACACAGAGACTTTCCAGCAACAGAAAAGTGAGAAGAAACAGCACCACCTTATCATCATCAAGAACACAAAGACTTTCCAGCAACAGAAGAGCAAGAAGAAACAGCAGCACATCATCATCATCATCATCAAGAACATAGAAACTTTACAGCAACAGAAAAGAAAAAAGAAACAGCACCACTTCATCATCATCAAGAACACAAAAACTTTTCAGCAACAGAAAAGAAAGAAAAAACAACACCACTTCATCATCATCATCATCATCATCATCAAGAAAATAGAGACTTTCTAGCAACAGAAAAGCAAGAAGAAACAGCACCACATCATCATCAAGAACACAGAGACTTTCCAGCAACAGAAAAGCTAGAAGAAACAGCACCACATCATCATCATCAAGAAAGGAGACTTTCTAACAACAGAAAAGTTAGAAGAAACAGTACTACCTCATCATCATCATGAAGGACACAGAGACATTCCAGCAACAGAAAAGCAAGAAGAAACAGGACAACCTCATCATCATCAATATCATCATGAAGGAAACAGAGACTTTTCAGCAACATTAAAGAAAGAAGAAACAGCACCACCTCATCATCATCATCAAGAACACAGAGACTTTCCAGCAACTGAAAAATAAATAGAAACAGCACCACCTCATCATCATCATAAAGGACACAGATACTTTCCAGCAACAGAAAAGGGTGAAAGAACAGCACCACCTCATCATCATCATCATCAAGAACACAGAGACTTTCCAGCAACAGAAAAGCGAGAAGAAACAGTATCACCTCATCATCATCATCATCAAGAGCACAGAGACTTTCCAGCAAAAGAAAAGCGAGAAGAAACAGCACCACCTCATCATCATCATCAAGAACAGAGACTTTCCAGCAACAGAAAAGAAGAAACAGCACCACTTCATCTTAGTAAGAAGAAACAGCACCACCTCTTCATCATCATCAAGAAAACAGAGACTTTCCAGCAATAGAAAAGTGAGAAGAAACAGCACCACCTCCTCATCATCATCATCATGAGCACAGAGACTTTCCAGCAAAAGAAAAGCGAGAAGAAACAGCACCACCTCATCATCATCATCAAGAACAAAGACTTTCCAGCAACAGAAAAGAAGAAACAGCACCACTTCTTCTTAGTAAGAAGAAACAGCACCACCTCTTCATCATCATCAAGAAAACAGAGACTTTCCAGCAATAGAAAAGTGAGAAGAAACAGCACCACCTCCTCATCATCATCATCATGAGCACAGAGACTTTCCAGCAACAGAAAAGCAGGAAGAAACAGCACCACATCATCATCATCATCAAGAACACAGAGACTTTCCAGCAACAGAAAAGCAGGAAGAAACAGCACCACATCATCATCATCAAGAACACAGAGACTTTACAGTAACAGAAAAGAAAAAAGAAACAGCACCACTTCATCATCATCAAGAACACAGAAACTTTTCAGCAACAGAAAAGAAAGAAAAAACAACACCACCTCATCATCATCATCAAGAAAATATAGACTTTCTAGCAACAGAAAAGAAAGAAAAAACAGCACCACATCATCATCAAGAACACAGAGACTTTACAGCAACAGAAAAGAAAAAAGAAACAGCACCACATCATCACCATCATCAAGAACACAGAGACTTTCCAGCAACAGAAAAGCAAGAAGAAACACCACCTCATCATCATCATCAAGAAAGGAGACTTTCCAGCAACAGAAAAGATAGAAGAAACAGTACTACCTCATCATCATCATGAAGGTCACAGAGACTTTCCAGCAACAGAAAAGTGAAAAGGAACAACACCATCTCTTCATCATCATCATTATCATCATCATCATCAAAAACACAGAGACTTTCCAGCAACAGAAAAGTGAGAAGAAACAGCACCACCTTATCATCATCAAGAACACAAAGACTTTCCAGCAACAGAAGAGCAAGAAGAAACAGCAGCACATCATCATCATCATCATCAAGAACATAGAAACTTTACAGCAACAGAAAAGAAAAAAGAAACAGCACCACTTCATCATCATCAAGAACACAAAAACTTTTCAGCAACAGAAAAGAAAGAAAAAACAACACCACTTCATCATCATCATCATCATCATCATCAAGAAAATAGAGACTTTCTAGCAACAGAAAAGCAAGAAGAAACAGCACCACATCATCATCAAGAACACAGAGACTTTCCAGCAACAGAAAAGCTAGAAGAAACAGCACCACATCATCATCATCAAGAAAGGAGACTTTCTAACAACAGAAAAGTTAGAAGAAACAGTACTACCTCATCATCATCATGAAGGACACAGAGACATTCCAGCAACAGAAAAGCAAGAAGAAACAGGACAACCTCATCATCATCAATATCATCATGAAGGAAACAGAGACTTTTCAGCAACATTAAAGAAAGAAGAAACAGCACCACCTCATCATCATCATCAAGAACACAGAGACTTTCCAGCAACTGAAAAATAAATAGAAACAGCACCACCTCATCATCATCATAAAGGACACAGATACTTTCCAGCAACAGAAAAGGGTGAAAGAACAGCACCACCTCATCATCATCATCATCAAGAACACAGAGACTTTCCAGCAACAGAAAAGCGAGAAGAAACAGTATCACCTCATCATCATCATCATCAAGAGCACAGAGACTTTCCAGCAAAAGAAAAGCGAGAAGAAACAGCACCACCTCATCATCATCATCAAGAACAGAGACTTTCCAGCAACAGAAAAGAAGAAACAGCACCACTTCATCTTAGTAAGAAGAAACAGCACCACCTCTTCATCATCATCAAGAAAACAGAGACTTTCCAGCAATAGAAAAGTGAGAAGAAACAGCACCACCTCCTCATCATCATCATCATGAGCACAGAGACTTTCCAGCAAAAGAAAAGCGAGAAGAAACAGCACCACCTCATCATCATCATCAAGAACAAAGACTTTCCAGCAACAGAAAAGAAGAAACAGCACCACTTCTTCTTAGTAAGAAGAAACAGCACCACCTCTTCATCATCATCAAGAAAACAGAGACTTTCCAGCAATAGAAAAGTGAGAAGAAACAGCACCACCTCCTCATCATCATCATCATGAAGAACACAGAGACTTTCCAGCAACAGAAAAGCAAGAAAAAACAGCATCACCTCATCATGATCATCAAGAAAACAGGGAGACTTTCCAGCAAAAGAAAAACTAGAAGAAACACCACCACCACATCATCAAGAAAACACAAAGACTTTCCAGCAAAAGAAGAGTTAGCACAAGCAACACCACCTCATCATCATGAAGAAAATTATGTCTTATTTACAAAGTAATTTGACAAAGGAACATTGGACAGGTAAGATGTCTATTTAGACAAGTAAATATTAGGGGGGAATAACCTATTTAAGGTTTGTGGATATGTCTTTGCACTTTGGCTTAGGGAGAAGTAGAACCACCTCCCCTTCATCAGGAAAATCGAGGCACTTCCCAGGATAAGAAGAGTGAGCAGAATCAGCACCACCTCCCTCACATCAAGACAATAAGTAACTGTAGTGTTAAGTAAAGATGTATGGTTGTGCATATGGAAGGAGATATAAACGGTGTGTGCATGGTGAGTAGGAATCATTGAAGTCTTGGCGTGGTATCAAGGAATTGAAGGCACTTCCAAGGGTTAGAAAAGTTAGCAGAAGCAGCACGACCTCACTCACATCACATAATAAGTAACTCTGAGCCAAATTAAATTCCAAGGACGTAAGTGCAACATGAGACCCGCAACGTCTGTAAACTTTAAATTTTACAGATTTAAGGAACTATTAATTTAGAGCAGGGCGTGGGCTACGGGCTTGCGACTCAAACCCGTAAACCATTTTTCACATGTTGGATGTGCAGTAGTGAACATGATTAATTAGTCAAACCTGTAATTATGGGTTTAGATGAAAACAATGGCAACAGAGATAATCAGAATAATGTCACTGCAAAATGGATGTGGGATTTCAAAGTCTTACGGATTTCAATTATGAGTTATGATCGGACCTACATTCCACGAATAATGCAATATTGATAAAGCCGTAAATATGATATTCTAATCTATACGAGTTCCATTATATGTATTATTAACGCATTGATTGTCGGGATCGACATAACACAGAAATTAAACATGCGCTTCAGCTTCAGAATGTTGTGCTATTAATTCTAATACCTAACATCACTTTCCCTTTTATTATATTTACAGTAGTGTGTGTATATTTGCTTTTACAGTACTACAAATTGGATTTTTAGCCCCTTGCGGGTCCTCTCTAGCACACGTAGGCTTTTTGGCTCCATTTCAGGGTTATGGGCTTGAAAGCCATTAACTTTGTTGCAATTTAATAGCACGATTGGAACATAACAGTTACGAGCTTAAAAGAACAAAGGTTTTGTGGCCGTTCAAGTCAAATTCTCACGTCACATAGGGTTTTCTCGCTCCTATCCTGCAAGTCATCACCGGGCTTCTTTATGAGGCCAATTTAATAGCCGTAAGTCTTGCGGGCTACATTACGAGCTACAGTTTTAGACGTTAGAGGACTTTAATGCGGCTCCATAGTGGTAAGTAAAGTATGAACGGTGTGTGGTTGTACATATGGAAGGAGATATGAAAGGTGTGTGAATGGTCAGTAGCAATTGTTGAAGCCTTGCCGTGGCATTACTGCTCATATGGTTATCCATATGCTAATTCAACGTGTTTGATTGACAGTGAGTATTGGGTTGTTGAAACAGAAGAGAAATGTTATTGTTTGTCAGAATCCCAAGGTTCTAGAATTTTTGAACAATATTAAAAAAATCAGTAGGTGGAGTCTATTTCAATGCATGGGGCAAGTATAAGGTTATTGGGCGGGGCATATAAAGGTCAATATGACATCACGGGAGGAGTTAAAATGGGTGGGGTCAGTGAAAGGGGAGGAGCCAGGTCTTGCTCTGCCGCCCCACCAACTTGAAAGTTCACCAGCCGCCTCTGCATCTGAGCGGGAAACACATAGCTTAATAGACTCCATGTTGCAGTATTTATTGATATTCTTTAAATTGAATGGGATTGTTGTGGGAACTACTGTGTTTGTTGGCCTAGTTCAATCTATTAACGTTTACGTAACATAAAAAGATCACTGAGAGTTAATTTCCTTACAAGACAGACACTGTGGCTACGTAAACATAAGTTCCTGTGTGAGTTAGCCTGGAATGGGTTAGAGTAATTGTTTATTTTTTTAATTTATATGAAGAAATATAAAAAAAAAATGTGTTGTTAAAAGCTGTCATATATATTTTTTGTGTTGTTCTTATGGTGTATTCATATTATTTGGACACGCGTTTTGGGGGTATTAGTTATGCAGGAATACCTCATTCATGAGGTGATATGAATTAAAAGTGACATGTTAGTAAAAAATATAGTGGTGGATGGTTTGTAAAGCAACTTGTCAGTTCCTAAACAGATTATAGAAATGTGAATTAGTCTCATTAATGGCTCATTAACTACATAAATAGAGCAATGACTTTGAAAGGCCATTATGTCAAACCTTTTGGAGAGAAAATAGATGACATTTTCATACTGCTCATTTTAGAACAAAAAACAAATAGCATACTAATCATCAGAGTGAAAATGCAAATGGAAAACAAATGTGCATGTCACTAAATAATCAAAACTTAAGTTGTTGAATCTCATAAATATAATTGTTCATCACTGAACATTTCCTGCCTGAACAAATAATGATCTTTTTTATTAGCTTTGTTTTTTTGTGTAATGGGAAATGCTTCATATTAATAATGATAGAATGACAGGTGATCCTGCTTTCAACATTTCACATTGGTTTTTTGCAATACATTTTAATATAGCTGGGTTGACAGGGAATTAACCACTAGAGGTCACCTATGAGGCATTTTCCAACATAGAGGTGGATATTGTAAGTTATTATATAATTTAAAAAAATTAATTTATGCTAAATGTATGCAGCAATGGTAAGTTTACAACAAAATGTATCATATTAATGTAGTTGTATGTAAGATACAACCGTTCATTTTATAATTGCTTCTTTTTCTTATTCCTTTTTTCCTACAATGTGGGTTTGAATCTATATTGTATTTCTTTGCTTTTGATCCACAAATGTTAATTAAAGTAATTAGAATGATCCATTCAACAACTGCAGTAGTAATTGTTTTGGTAATGTTGTAAATTCTAATTTAAAATTATAGATAGATAGATAGATAGATAGATAGATAGATAGATAGATAGATAGATAGATAGATAGATTACTTGATTAACTATGGCTAAAAAAATTTCCAATGAGGATCCCATCCCAGCTCATATATTTTTTAAATCTGTAAAAATCAAAATAGACTATGTTTCAGATGTTTTATTTACTCTTACTTTTATTTATTGATGATTGCAATGGTTGACACATATTTGATTTCCTTAAGCTGCACGTAAACTTCAGTGATATCCCAACATTTAGTTTCATCAAGTCACATACATTACATCAGAGGCGGAGCTACCGCCGGTGCAAGGCACTGAGGCCCCTGGCCTCTGAGGGGCCTCTGCGGACCTCCGTTGGGTCCCCTGTGGTTCATCTTTGGCCCCTGCGGAGGCCCCTGCAGATCGCCTGTGGCCCCTGCAATTCTTTCCAGTGGCCCCTACTGCCCTGTGTATTGCCCCTCAGTGTCCTGTGGCCCATCACAGACCTCTGAGGCCTCTCTCAGCCCCTCTTGTTTGCCCTCAGCCTCCTGTGGCCCCGCGCTGACCTCTGCAGCCTTCCTCAGTCCCCTGTGTTCCCACTCAGCCTCCTGTGGCCCCTCATGGACCTCTGTGGCATCCCTCAGCCGCCTGTGGCTCCTCACAGCCCCATGCAGCATCCCTCGGCCCCTTAATATGTATATGTACACTTATATGTATACATATATATAGACATAGGTCCACATATATATATATATATACTCGCGAATTGCCCATCAAAAAATGACGGTCATAAAATTGTAAGGCAGGTAATGCTGTTTGCCACATAAAGTAAGTCTTTTGGTCGTCTGAGTACGTTTGGCGCTCATTGCGAGCCTCTCAGTTGGTGTTTTTTTTGTCATCTGAGTCCCTTCAGTGCTCATTGAAAGGGCCTCTCTGAACGCCTTTGTCGCTCATTGTGAGCCTCTCCCCTGGTGTACTTTTGCTCCTCTGAGCACCTTCAGCGCTCATTGTGAGCTGCGCACTGAACACCGTCAACGTTTATTGCGATCCTGTCACCTGCTCCTTTTTTTTTCTCTATATGAATTTTTTTATGATAATTGATGAATTAATAAAATCATAAATTAATATACTATACCTATTTGTAATTAATATATGCATCAAGCAATATCCTGATGAGCTAGCAATCATTTTTGATGTTCCTGCAGCATACAATGTACATTTGCACTCTTGCTGAGCTGAGGTGTCAGCAATGTGGGAAGTGTGTAGTATAAGTAGGCTGCATGCGCGAGCGCAAACCGTTTGTCTAGATGTGTAATTCTGCAGTTTGTATTGTTAATGTTATTAGTTTCAAGTTAGTGTTGTAAAATAGCGGCGAATGTGTATGTGTTACGTGGGTGTGGAACATTTTGCATCCTCCCTAATATTGTATTTTATACTTTGTACTGGCTTGTGTAAAAGTTTTATGTTTCGGGTGTTTTTTTGCGTGTTTATTGGTCGTGTAGACTCATTTTCGTTTTTTGGACCTCGTATTTCTAAGTGCCGTGGGTCGTATTTTCTCGTTTTCCTTGTCGCAAGTGTTACGGGCCATAATTTTTAAAGCAATTTTTTTCAAACTGCTAGGGTCTCGCATTCTGAATTGTGTAATTGAGTTTTGTGTTGATGTGTAGTTTCGTGGGTCTTAGGGTTGAGCGCCTACAGCGCTCATCTCCACCAGCGCAGGGAGTGCCTTTGGTGCTCCTTCCCTATGTCGTACGGGGTCGTAGGGATGAGCGCCTATGATGCTCATCTCCACCTGCGCAAGGAGCGCTTTTGGCACTCCTTGCCAGCAACTGAGGCCCTTTGCAAGGGCCGCAGTTGCTGCAGGCTTGCTATGCGAGCCCGCAAGCGTTAGCAACAACCCGTTATGTTGAGAACTATATATGTGATATATACATTTATATATTTATTTATATATTTATTTTTTAGATATTTTATATATGTACTGTGTGAGTTTATGTTGGAGGGGGTTCGGCAAGTGCAAAAGAAATTGTGCCTGCCCCCCGCTGGGTTGGAGGGGCCAAATTTTATTTTTGCACCAGGGCCCCCCTTGCACTAGCTCCGCCTCTGCATTACATACCCAGCATAACCACAATTACAGCAAACAAACCCTTTTACATTAAATCTAACTCTTTACATTAACTCTTCCTCATCTCCATTTCATAAATAATTTGCACTTACTTGCTTTATTTTGCCCCTCATATTGCTCAGTATAAGAGCTGCTATTTTCCCTCTCCCATTCTCAATCAATATTATTTTCTTCCATCTTATTTTGCAACTGAATATGCACAGGTAATGTCACTGTTGGAGTAAAATCATCAACATAGCTGTGCAGGCTCCACTTACAAAATGGCAACCGGATGTGAAAGTCATCCCCCTAGCAAAAAGGTGCACTTTAATAACAAATACCATTTAATATTTATTATTGTACAGTGCACAAAACTCTTCAAAAACCATTTACATAATATATATATATATATATATATATATATATATATAGCTGTAAATAACAGATACATATAGCATATATATGCTATGTAAAGTTTTTATCCCAGTTGTCTATACTTATTTAAATTATGTAAGAGTAATTCATTTTTATTTATGGAAAAGTTGTGTGTGCTGTACAACAATATATACTGTATTTTACTTTATTGTTTTACAGGGGCGGCCCGTCCATTGGGGCGTCAGGGCAAACGCCCCCCCAAATATTTTCTTCACCCTGCAATAAAAAAAACACAACAATGTATTAGTATAACCCAAAAACAAATAAATATAAGGTGTACATCATCATTTCAAGTCTAAATAGTATTAAAAATGAAGTAAAGTTAGTAAAGGGACACTGTCACTTTAAAATAACCCTTGCGCTACATTAACTAATGCTGTATATCTATATAGCCCCCTGCCTGCACCCTGTGTGATCAAATTACAATAGTTATACACTGTGAACACTAACCTTAGAGTCTTCTCTCTCTTCAATGAGTCCTGGCCTGGCCCCCTGACCGTTAATGCATGCCGCCCACCATCACAGTGACGATATGCATGGGCGGTCATAAATGTATCAATTAATAACTGACAGTCTTCCATCATTGACCAATCAATGATGGAAGGCTGTCCAGTTACTAAGTGATCAATCTAAACCCACCCAGACCTTTAGCCCTGAGCGCCCGCCAGCAAATAGGGCCTCGAGTTATCATTTTGATTGACTGATACAGTCAATAAAACCACCAGTTGCCTGTCCCTTCCCCCTTTCTGTTTCCTGACCCTGGTCACGCTGAGACTGAGAGACCTCCCTGGCTGAATCTACTCATCTGCTCTGCCTGCCTAACACAGTAAGTCTACCTGCCTGGCACCTGCCCTGCCCCTGCCCCTGGCCAAACCAAAACCCCTAGTAGCCCCTAATAAAAGTTAGGGGTGACCAGTTACCCCCAGTCCCCCACTATGCCTGCCTGGCCTGCCAGTGCCACCTACCCAGCCACCCACCAACTACCACCGACGACCCCAGCCATCACCCCCATGTGGCCTGTGCCACCCCCGATCAGGCCTGCCCTATGCTAGCCTAGCTATGCCATCATGCCACCGCCGGATTACCCCGATCACGGGATCGGGGTAGTCGGGTGGTGAGCGGGGTGGCACAGGCCCACATGGGGGTGATCGGATCACCCCCTTGATGAGGCCTGTGCCACCCCTGATGACCTCCATGTCGCCGCCCTATGCCACCCCCGAGGCCCGATCACCACCACCCCGATGCGGCCTATGCTAGCACCGCCCGATTACCCCGGGTATTCGGGCAGTGAGCGGGGTTGACCAGGCCACATGGGGGTGGATGTTCACCCCCATGAGGCCTGTGCCACCCCTGATCGTGGCCTACGCGGTCCGATGGGCGACCGATGGGCGCCTGAGCGTGACCGACCCCACCCTGAATGAACCAACTACCTACCCCCCCCCCCCCCTATTTTTATTCCATTTTTAGAAGTAACAGGCATGTATATGTGCCTGTCACTTCTAAAGATAAAATAAAAATAAGGGAAGGCAAAAAAAAAAATACAGTAAAAACATACATACAAGTAAACAGTAAGCTAACACATTGTTAGTACAGTTAGTAACACAACACATTTTATACAAAAATAAACAGCTTTAAACAAACATTAATAAAAAATAAAATAAACAACAGCACATACTTACCTGTAAAATTGACCCCTCCAGCGTTGGCCTTCTGTCCTCTGGATATAGTCATGAAAAATAAATAATCCAATGTTGATTGAAGCCAATGGTCAAATAAAATAATCCAATGTTGATTGAAGCCAATGGTCAAAATAAAATAATCCAATGTTGATTGAAGCCAATGGTCAAAATAATCCAATGTTGATTGAAGCCAATGGTCAAATAATCCAATCTTGATTGAAGCCATTGTCCATCCATCCATTCTGGCCCATTGAAAGAGGCCTCCACAAAAAAAAAACGACGCTCTAAAAAAAAAAAAAAAACAAACTAAAAGAGCTCCTCCTACAAGGAGCCCCTCCCGCGATTAATTGTTTTTTTCCCACGGTCTGCTATATATACTAATTTTTGAAGGACTCTGATTGGCTGAAATTTTTGTTTGACATCGATTTCAACCAATGAGAGTCTTTAAAAAATTAGCAAATCAGCAAGCAGGTATGGAAGCCTGTAAGGGTAAAAAAGGTTAGTGTGAACTTGTTTGACCCTGTATGTATTATACATATTACAGGGCTATTTTATGTGATATACATGTTACAGGATAATATCCTGTAACATGTATAGCCAAAAAATAGCACTGTAATATGTATAACAAATAATGTGTAATAGAAATGCATGAACAATATAATATAACAAGTAATAAAGAACATCAATTAATCAAATAATAAATATCAATTAATATATATTGTTGTATGTATATGTTTATGTATATTTATGTGTATTTTTTATGCGTATATATATATATATGTTTGGATATATATATATATATATATATATATATAAAAATTGATATCAATATAGCACAATAAATAAATATATATATATATATATATATATATATATATATCAATTTGATATATATATATATATATATATATATATATTTATTTATTGTGATATATTGATATCAATTTTTATATATATATATATATATATATATTTATTTATTGTGATATATTGATATCAATTTATATATATATATATATATATATATATATATATATATATATATATATATATATATATATATATATATATCAATATATATATATATATATATATATATATATTTATATATTATTTATTTATTTTTTTGGGCCTATATGTTATTTAAGGTTTTTAAACTTATGGTTACTTAGGGTTTTTAAGGTGCGGTTGGGGCCTTTATGGTCAAAATTTGTTATTTAAGGTTTTTAAGGTGCGGTTGGGGCCTATATGGTCAAAATTGGTTATTTAAGGTTTTTAAGGTGCGGTTGGGGCCTATATGGTCCCAATTTGTTATTTAAGGTTTTTAAGGTGCGGTTGGGGCCTATATGGTCCCAATTTGTTATTTAAGGTTTTTAAGGTGCGGTTGGGGCCTATATGGTCCCAATTTGTTACTTAGGGTTTTTAAGGTGCGGTTGGGGCCTATATGGTCAAAATTTGTTATTTAAGGTTTTTAAGGTGCGGTTGGGGCCTATATGGTCCCAATTTGTTATTTAAGGTTTTTAAGGTGCGGTTGGGGCCTATATGGTCCCAATTTGTTACTTAGGGTTTTTAAGGTGCGGTTGGGGCCTATATGGTCAAAATTTGTTATTTAAGGTTTTTAAGGTGCGGTTGGGGCCTATATGGTCCCAATTTGTTATTTAAGGTTTTTAAGGTGCGGTTGGGCCTATATGGTCACACTTGCTCTTTTAAGGTTTTAAACGTTACGGTTTGGGTCTTAAACGTTCTAATGTTTGTTTTTTTGTTTTCTATAACTTCCCAGGTGCAAACTATCTGTGGAATCAGATTTGTTTGGACTCGTTGGTTGACTTACTGGACGTGAATACCCCGAGAAGGAGAGTCAACTGTTGGTGAGTATATGGTCACACTTGGACTTTTAAGGTTTTTAAGGTGCAGTTGGGGCCTATATGGTCACACTTGGTCTTTTAAGGTTTTAAAAGTTACGGTTTGGGTCTTGAGATTTCTAATGTTTTTTTTGTTGTTTTCTATCACCCCCCAGATGCAAAATATCTGTGAAAGCAGATTTGTTTGGACTCGTTGGTTGACTTACTGGACGTGAATACCCCGAGAAGGAGAGTCAACTGTTGGTGAGTATCATTGCCTTTAATTTTCTGTCCATGTGTATAGGTGCAAATTTGATGTTGATGTAGTCTTGTCACATGAGGGTTTGCAATCTGTAATGTATACCAATGAAATCAACACACTGTTATTTTAAAGTAATTTTGTGACATAATATAAATTAATATATTGTGATCTCTTTCTTTTATTGGTATCAATATCAGAAATGAATACTATTGACTCTCTACTTGTGAAGCCTTTCGGCACCCTAACCTATGAGGAGAAGGTGGAAGTAAAACGGTTAGGAGCTGACCAACCAGAGATAAATCTGCAGCAAATCGCAAGAGATAGAGGGAAGCAATATGTCCGTAATTTCAATACTGAATGGTACAAGAAGAACGACTGGCTTTCTGGAAGCGTTTCTAGGAAGTCCTTATATTGTTTCCCATGCATCCTATTTGGTGGTGACGCTGCTTGGACCAAAACTGGAGTGACTGACGTCAAACATCTAGCTGACAAATTGGCAAAACACAAAAGTTCTAAAGCTCACTTGGATAACAGGATCAAGTTTGAGATGCTTGGACAGGCGAACATTGCTGTTCAACTGGACCAAGGATACCAAGTCAGCATTCAAAAACACAACAAAGAAGTGGCTAAGAACCGGTACATCCTTTCCAAGATAATTGATTGTGTTCGCTTTTGTGGCGCTTTTGAACTGGCATTAAGAGGACACGACGAGAGTGAAACATCGCTAAATCCAGGAGTGTTTAGAGGCCTGGTGGATTTGGTTGGCAGTATCGATAGTGCAATGGAACAGCATTTGAAGACTGCAACTGTGTTTAAGGGCACTTCCAAAACCGTGCAGAATGAGCTACTGGACTGCATGCATGAAGTTATAAAGGAAGTGATTCACCAAGAGCTTAAGGAAGCCCAGTTTGTGGCAATCCAAGCGGATGAAACAACCGATATTTCCGCTAGGACACAGTGCGTTGTAGTCTATCGCTACATTGACAAGAAGCATCAAGTGGTGGAAAGATTTGATGGCTTCACGGAAATGAAATCAACGGATGCAGACTCGATTGCTGCTGTTGTGCTGGAAACACTGAATACTGTTCTCCCAGAGCCAGAAGACAAGAAGAAACTCATAGCTCAAAGCTACGATGGTGCCAGTGTGATGCGTGGAGATCAAGGAGGAGTTCAAAGAAAAATAAAAGACGTGTACCCGAACGCACACTACGTCCATTGCTATGCTCACCAACTGAACCTAATAATGGAGAAAGCAGTTTCAAGGATTGGAAGAGTTCGAGTTTTTTTTTCCAACATAGGCGGCATACCATCTTTTTTTTCACGCTCTCCAAAAAGGACTGGAGTTCTGGATGAGGTAGTTGGTAGAAGACTTCCAAGAGGTGCACCAACACGATGGAACTTCAACGTTAGGACCGTGAACGTGATCTACGAGAACAGAGATGCGCTACTTGAGTGTTTCCAGACAATTGAAGCATGTCTAAACTTTGATCCAACATCTATACGGGAAGCCGCAGGTTTCATTGGAATGCTGGAAGACAGGGAGTTCCTTTACTTCCTTAAATTATTTCATTTAATAATGCCACATGTTGACATCCTCTATAGTCAGCTTCAGAAGCGAGACACGGATACTGTTTATATCAAAAAAGTCACAGAAGACTTTGTCGCCAGCATCCAGAAAATCCGTAATTCTGTGGAAGAGATAGAAGCAAGTTTGCCGAGCGATCTAACAGTCAACAGACGGAGTGCGGAGATCTCAACCTTGAGACAACTTTCAAGAGAGGTATGTGACATAGTGGTGGTTCATGCAAAAGAACGTTTTTCATTTTCAAATCACCTAGTCAGTGCCAAACTTGTTCAAAGTGACTTGTATAAAACCCATGACACTTGCTTTCCAACCCAAGGTTGGTGATGAGGGGGGTTGACGGTGAGGAGGGGGGTTGAGGATGAGGAGGGAGGTTGAGGATGAGGAGGGAGGTTGAGGTTGAGGATAGGGGGGTTGAGGAAGGAGAATGAGGATGGGGGGTGGAGGAGGGGGTTTGAGGAGGGGGTTGAGGATGGGGGTTTGAGTAGGGGGTGGAGGATGGGGGGGTTGAGGAGGGAGGTTGAGGAGGGGGTTGAGGATGGGGGGGTTGAGGAGGGAGGTTGAGGAGGGGGTTGAGAATGGGGGGTTGAGGAGGGAGAATGAGGAGGGAGGTTGAGGAGCGGGTTGAGCATGTGGGGGTTGAGGAGGGAGGTTGAGGAGGGGGTTGAGAACGAGGAGGGAGGTTACGGATCAGTAGGGGGGTTGAGGATGAGGAGGGGGGTTGAGGATGAGGAGGGAGGTTGAGGATGAGGAGGGAGGTTGAGGTTGAGGATAGGGGGGTTGAGGAAGGAGGATGAGGATGGGGGTGGAGGAGGGGGTTTGAGGAGGGAGATGAGGATGGGGAGTTTGAGGAGGGGGTTGAGGATGGGGGGTTGAGGAGGGAGGATGAGTAGGGAGGTTGAGGAGGGGGTTGAAGATGAGGAGGGAGGTTGAGGTTGAGGATTTTGCTTCAAAGTTCTTTATTTGAAAAAAAAAAAAATCCCTGAAATTTTCTTCTTAAATTGAGGTGCGTGTTATACACCGGTGCGTGTTATATGCCGATAAATACGGTACATCATCTCTGCAATGAAACAAGATGGGGGTGTTCCTACAAATTACATAATCTCTACAATAAAACAAGATGTGGGTGCTCTTACCAACTACATTATCTCTACAATGAAACAAGATAGGCAAATTTAACAGTGAGGGACATTATGAGAGGCAAAATGGCTGCTTTTATACTGATCAATATGAATGGCAAAACAAAACAAGTAGGCACAAATGTAATTATATATTTAATTAAAATGTTTCTAAAAACATAGAAGAGACTCATTTTGCATCAACGAGATAAAGGAAATTGAGAGTTCAGTGCTCCTTTAACAGTTCTGGCTCTTCACCTCAATGCCATTGAAAATGGTTTTGGATTTCTCTTTCAACAGTCCGTTAGATTTCTGACCTCTATCATAGGATGTTTTTTTCTTCATGACCCACTGGGTGCTGGCTGAAAACTAGTTGTAAATGGCATATGAAGCATCATGGCAGATCTCAGATTACTGAAATATGTATTAGTCTCATTAATGGTTCTTTAACAGCACTCACCCAACACATATATCTCACATCTATAAGTTTTTACTTTTTACTTTTTTCCTATCTTTATAGGTTATACACATATCACCATCTTTTACATCAAGTTTTTTCCATAACCAACACTTTTCACCTATATTTAGTCCTTCATTTAGCCCCTATATTTATTAGGGACTCTATTCACCACTTTATCATGTCTATTTATTATATTTATATTTTCTATATTATATTATATTTATTAATCTACCATGTATCATCAACTATCATCTTGTAATATAATCCACCTTAAGTCCCTTTCTCTTTCACACACAGTTTACACAATCATACACCATAAACTTCTCACCTTAATACACACTTCTCATTTATATGATTTAACTTAGTATTAACATTTCACTTTTTTCCTACTTCTTTGGTCACATACACATCTTTATATCATTTCATATCAAGTTTTTTCTCATACACTTCTCACTTTTATTAAGCCCTTCATTTAGCCCTTAAACTCACTTTGACTTACAGCCATTATTTTAGGATAGACGCTTTTTACCTCTTTTGTTACTTATCTTGCTTTATCCTGGAATACACTAAATAATCCTACTATTTTCCCTATTAAATTACTTCCCTCGTTTCTTTAACAGCATAAACAGAGCAAAAATACATCCACATTATATTATTTTGAATGGCCATTATGCCAAACCTTTGAAGACTAAATAGATAATATTTCCATGTTGCTAATTTTAGAAAAAACAAACTGCCAACTAAACATCAGAGTTATTATTCTAGTGGAAATAAAATGCAAATGCACCTGAAACAAATTTGCAGATCAATAAATAATTAAAATTTAATTTTTAGTATTTCATACATATAATTGATTAAATATTCCAGATTAAGCAAGTAATGATGTTTTTTATTTTTTTAATTATTTTTTTTCTGCTTGGTAGCTAGCAATCATAAAAGGAGCATATACAATTACTCATTTTTTTAAAGTGATACTCATGTCCTTATTTTATATACTTACATTAAGAAATGTACAGTATTTTTAGAAAGCCTTGTAAAAGTGAGGACCTATGGCCAGCATTTCTTAATCCTTCTTTTTAAAGGACCACTGTAATGTAATTTATACTGTGCGCTTATGAAAAATCTTGCTTCATAAATGGTCAAAATGTTTTTAGAAAATGTAAATTAGTACATCCTTTAATTGTAATCTGTTATGTCAACTTTTGTAGGATTAGATTTCTGGATGGATTAGAAGGAACAGTGGATTCAGATAAATTCTCAATTTAGTTATATTGAAAAGCTGCCACTAAGAATACCAATTTAACAATAGGACTTAGTAGAACAGCAAGCCCAGTGGGAAACCCTTCCATTCAGGCTAGAAGTAAACTTGCTAACTAACAGCCTTATTAAATTGTGATTCAGCCCATTGAATAGGGCTCTATATAAGCACATAGCATATGTTTTTACAGAAGTTTTTAGTTTGTGAAGACCTTGCTTTTGGATAGAAGTTCACTAACTAAAAACATCTGTAAAAAAAATATGCTATGTGCTTATATAGAGTCCTTTTCAATTGGCCGAATCGCAATTTAATAAGGCTGTAAAAGATGAAAGGGGCCATGATGCAAGTAGAGTCTGCTGAACTTTTATCTAAAAAAAATATTTTATTCTAAAGGTGTACACAGCTGCTAAAGCATAATTTGCAAATTCTTCCTCGAGAGTTAATATTCACAAACATCATCACAGTTTTTTTGTGTTTTCCCCATAATATTATATTGCAACAAACATCAATACAATTGTGTAGATAGTGGATTAGCCAAGATGAAGGGGAAGAAATAGTGAGATCAGCAACTGACCAAATATATTTTTTAAATGACTAGACTTTAACATGTACAAAATGTTTTAATAAACATATACAAATATAATAAATCTTTCATGTTTAACAGTGGTATCCAATGGAGCGCGTCGTATTCTCACTTCCCGTAGGGTTTGCTCAACCTACCCTACAAATCGTCGGCTGGTTGCTTTGCGAGGCCAATTTATTAGCCGTAAGTCTTGCAGGCTACGTTACAAGCTACGGTTTTACACGTTAGGGGAATTTAATGTTCTCACGGTTGGTAATGATGTTAGTGTGTTACACACTCCATGTCACAAACCACCATGCAGCAGTCAGGGTCGTGTGAAGTGTTTTCTTTGTACTGGGCCTCTGGGCTGTGGCATTCACTGTGCTGGTAGTGCCAGGTTTAGCACTGATTGTATTCACTGTGCTATAGAGGTGGTTGTTTTACTATACTGAAGAACTGGGTGCATTTTATTTTTGAGTAACAACTTGATATAGCTGTTTTATTCATGTTAAACATGTTTGATATTTGTATGTTTTGTTTTATATGTTTTGTGCAATGTCAGTTCTAAGATGTTATTTATGGAGCTAACACAATGACTATATACAAATCACTAGATACTAACCACAATTTTTCAACAGTTTTGAGTAATTAGGTTAATTTGATCTTCTGGACTAGTGACCTTAATTATGTTACCAAGTAATATTGTTTAATGGCACCACTATTTAATTTTTTTTTGTTAATGTGTTGTTTTTAGCCAATAATTCAGGCATTATATTAAATGCAATATTTTCCATATCATCTGGGAGTATCTACTGAATATCCTTTTAGATGCTCTTAATATTGCAAATATTCATTTTGGCTACAGCTCAATTATATCTACTCTATATCTATTTTAGTTTTCCCTAGATTCTCTGCCATAAAAAAACACACAAGTCCATTTTCTTTTCAACTCAATATTCTAAACAGATTATTATTATTGTTATTATTATAGTTCATTTATAAAGCGCTGTATTCCGTAGTGCTGTATATAAGTTAAGTTCAGACAAAGATAAATACAAATTAACATATAGCAAAGCAAGGAGAGCCCTGTCTTTGAGCTAGGAATCCAATGTCCATGGTGTATTCCCAAAGTACTTAGGATAGAAACTCGCAGACTTACAATCCAAAGGCGCTCTTTGCCAACAACTGCAGGCTTTAGGTTTGCAAATGCAGACCCTTGCATTTGCAGAGGTGGAGGCTCTACAGCGCCTCACACGCGGTTACAAACACCCACACAAGCGGCACTACCACGGACCTACACAAAAAAATAAAAGACACAGGACTTACTACATCACAAAAATACGACCTTAACGACAAAAATACGACCTTAACGGTAGAACCGCACGCACAACAAAACATTAAAAACACAGTAAATACACACACAAAATACATAAAAAGCTTACCCACAGCAAGGGGGCACCCAGGACCTCTGCAAGTGAAGTTACACCTAAATTTAAGTCCAAATTCAAGAGTTTACACACACGAAAATCCCCTAAGCATGAGAAAAAATGGCTGCCGAAAAAAACGAAAACAAGGCTTCACAACCCTGGACCGCCCAGCCACCTACAACTTACCCAAGAAGATAAGCTCGGAAACCCGCATTAACCCCACTGAATCTAAGATAAGCTTGGAAACCCGCATTAAACCCACATTAACCCTCGCCTTAGGTGTCCCCGCTGCAATGAAAATTCAAAATGCCCGCCTTATGGGTCCTTAAAGGACCATAAAGAGTCACTGCATAAGTGCCATGACGGTCCTCAAGGACCATCATGCCACTAAGTATAAACACTACACTGCACTATAGCCCCCCAAATAAAATATTAAATCTAAACTAACCACCCTCTACACTAACCTATTAACACCTCCACTACCTACCTCCACTACCTACCCACCCTCTAATAACCCTACCCACCATTCTAATTACAGAAAATAAAAAAAAATCAAGTCACCAAAAATAAAAAAAATCGACATTACACAAAATAAAAAACCTTAGTCACAAAAAATAAAAAAGGGAACATTACAGAAAATAAAAAAAATACATTACAACCCCCCTCCCCACTACAGAAAAAAAAAAAAACATTACACACCTGAAAAGGAAATACATATAATACATACAATACAATATAACACAATATGAACAATACATATTAAATGAAATACAATACCCCCCAATCTATCTAATATACAATAAATCAAATCTATCTAAAATACATCACCCAATCTATCTAATATACAATACATCCTATCTACTGTAATATACATCCCCCTATGAAACAAATAAAATAATTAACACCACTTACCTTTGTAGACGTCCCTTCAGATCAGCAACCTAGGGAAAAAATATAAATAAATTAGTGCAACACATTTACAGAAAATAAATAAGCATTATAAATATTCTAAATATTCTACTCACCTTTCCATCATATCCCCGTTCTTCTTCTTTTCTTCTTCTCCGGCGCGGCCCCTGCTAAAAAAAAAACATAACATTACATTAGTTCAAATACATAAACATAAAACAAAATAAAAAGAGGGGACCGCGCGGGAGAAGAAGAAAAGAAGAAGGACGGGGACATGATGGAAAGGTGAGTAGAATATTTATAATATTTACTATGTTTAGTTATTTTCTGTAAATGTGTTGTAGTATATTTTTTTCCCCCTAGGTTGCTGATCTGAAGGGACATCTGCAAAGGTAAGTGGTCTTAATTATTTTAGCTTAGAATTAGAGTATTTTATATAGAGATAGCATTTATTGTATGTTAGATAGGGGGATGTATTTTATATAGATAGGATGTATTGTATGTATTATATGTATTCTATGTATTTCCTTTTCAGGTGTGTAATTTTGTTTTCTTTTTCTGTAGTGGGGGGGCGGGGTGTAATGTATTTTTTTATTTTCTGTAATGTTCCTTTTTTCTTTTTTGTGACTTAGGTTTTTTATTTTCGGTAATGTAGATTTATAATTTTTTGCGATTTAGGTTTTTTTATTTTATGTAATGTAGATTTTTTAGTTTTGGTGCCTTTAGTTTGTTTGATTTTCTCTAATTAGATTGGGGGGTTATTAAGGGGTAGGTATTGTAGGTCTTAATAGGTTAGTGTAGAGGGGGGTTAGTTTAGATTTCATGGTTTATTGGGGGGCTATAGTTCAGTGTAGTGTTTATACTCTCATAGCACTTACGGGTTAATGTTAGGCTTCTAACTGTCCCATGAGGGTCTTTAAATACCCTTATGAGAATAATGGGGTTAAATAGAGGCTTATGAGTGTCTGTATAGACCACCATAAGAGATAAAATGGTGTAGTGCTTACACTTTGGGTCATGAGGGTCCTGGATGACTCTCATGGCACTTATAGTGTTATTACATGCATTGATTAGTGTGTTATAGGCGTCTATATAGTTGAGGCACACAGTACACTCACATTGTGTGGCAAACAGCATTTCAACACTTTCTTTTATTGCCCCGTCATTTTTGACAGGCAAGTCGCTAGTAAGGAAGAATGAGGAGTGATGGAGATAAATGAGGAGGTTGAGAAATAACTGAGGGAAGACATATAAAGTTGGAAGAGAAAGCTTGGGGCAGAAGGAGAAGTGACTGCATAAAGTAAAGTGCTTGGGACATGTTGTACAAAATATATTGATTAAATAGGTGGATCGGTGGACATGGAACCTGACCAAAAAGTTTGTTCATTCTTGTCATAGTGTGCCATCTTGAGTTCTGACACAGCAAGATTTGGTAATTTCCATATGGCTATCAACATGACAAGATTTGATGGGGTTAGCTGGATATATGATGGCAAGTATTTGTAAATAAATAGTGTTATTTATCCTATTTGCTGCCAGCCCAATCTTCAGGCCATGTCTTCAACTTTCTTTTGTGCAGTGAGATTTTAATCTTGGATTCAATAAATATTGAATACAACTCTCTGTGGCTGAAAGATAGCAAGGACATTAAATCACATCAAGTTTCAAACTTCCTACCTATGCTCTTGCTGCATATCTCCAACTAAGAGTAACACAAAAGGAGAGAAAGGGTTTATGTACAGTGGATATAAAAAGTCTACACACCCCTGTTAAAATGTCAGGTTTCTGTGCTGTAAAAAATGAGACAAAGATAAATCATTTCAGAACTTTTTCCACCTTTAATGTGACCTATAAACTGTACAACTCAATTGAAAAACAAACTGAAATCTTCTAGGTGCAGGGAAGAAAAAAAAAAAGAAAAATAATGTGGTTGCATAAGTCTGCACACCCTCTTATAACTGGGGATGTAGCTGTGTTCAGAATGAAGCAATCACATTCCAAATCGTGTTAAATAGGAGTCAGCCTACACCTGCCATCATTTAAAGTGCCTCTGATTAACCCCAAATAAAGTTCAGCTGCTCTAGTTGGTCTTTCCTGAAATGTTCTTAGTTGCATCCCACAGCAAAAGCCATGGTCCACAGAGTGCTTCCAAAGCATCAGAGGGATCTCATTGTTAAAAGGTATCAGTCAGGAGAAGGGTACAAAATTATTTCCAAGGCATTAGATATACCATGGAACACAGTGAAGACAGTCATCATGAAGTGGAGAAAATATGGCACAACAGTGACATTACCAAGAACTGGAGATCCCTCCAAAATTGATGAAAAGACGAGAAGAAAACTGGTCTGGGAGGCTACCAAGAGGCCTACAGCAACATTAAAGGAGCTGCAGGAATATCTGGCAAGTACTAGCTGTGTGGTGTGGAATGGCTTCACCAGAAGAAGATTAAAGTTTTGGAATGGCCCAGCCAGAGCCCAGACCTGAATCCGATTGAAAATCTGTGGGGTGATCTGAAGAGGGCTGTGCACAGGAGATGCCCTTGCAATCTGACAGATTTGGAGTGCTTTTGCAAAGAAGAGTGGGCAAATCTTGCCAAGTCAAAATGTGCCATGTTGATAGACTCATACCCAAAAAGACTGAGTGCTGTAATAAAATCAAAAGGTGCTTTAACAAAGTATTAGTTTAAGGGTGTGCATACTTATTCAACCATATTATTTTATTTTTATATTTTTACTTCCCTCTACCTAAAATATTTCAGTTTGTTTTTCAATTGAGTTGTACAGTTTATAGTTCACATTAAAGGTGGAAAAATTTCTGAAATGATTTATCTTTGTCTCATTTTTTTACAGCACAGAAACCTGACATTTTAACAGAGGTGTGTAGACTTTTTATATCCACTGTATCTATTGGGGCATCAAACTTATTCCTTTGTGTGTCTGTCCCAAGTCAGGAGACACCAAGGCTCCCTCTAAATTGCTAGTAGTGTCCCAGATTTCAATCGAAGTTCATTTTTTGCTCTATACATCTCAGCTGCCAAGCTCATTTCTTCTATATCCAAACTTCACCAACTCCAGAGTAGCAGGCTGCTTCATTGCCAAGTGCTTTTCTAAGAAACATGGAGGTTCTATCAGTAAAGACCAAGCCATTTGTCATTGGTTCTATTTATGGCAAGTCAGTGACTGCTGAAATCATTAGTTTGGAAATACATTTTCCATCTCTAGTTCAAGTGTGTTTCTATCAAAAGGAATTATTTAAATTGTACTCATAGCTGCTTCCATCTTCATGGCATTACATCAATTATGCAAACATAACCCTAGTCTTAACTGGAATATTGTCTTCACTGTCAGCATAGGTGCTTGTCTTATGCCTGTCCTCTGTTTGCTGTCCAAGATCAGAAGGAAATACCTGGATGTCAACACTACCAATACATTTTTCATGACCTTCTGAAGAACTATCGCCTTATAGTCCTTGCCATAGTTCCAGACCATACTTACTAGATATTCTGTTGTGTTGAGAGTTCCAACACAAGAGAATACCTAAAAAGTATCTTTCAAATGGGCTTCACAAAATAATTTCAGTGACCTGATCGCACATAATTTTTATTTTCTCAGGAAAATGTGTTGCCTCTAGCCATGCACTGAAAATCACGGGCTGAATTAAGTGATTGTCAACAATCCCTCAACTGTTTTAGAGAAAAAAAGATTTCCACTGAAAGAAGCCATTTGGAAAGAGGCGATTATAATTTGTAGGCGAATAGAAATGCCTTGTGGAGAATGTTTCTGTAACCTTTCGTTCCCGGACAAATTATCGCTCCCCAGAACGTTGAAGAAATCTCCTGTGCTGACTTAATTTTTGCAGATATTTCTAACATGATCTTTTGGGAGAAAATTATTTTAGAAATCTTATTTTTATTTGTTTTGTATTTGTACATTTGTATGGTTTTATGTGTGAAGTAGAAGAGACCACTTGGAAGATTAGGGGATATCTATGATAGAATAGAATATTTATAGACAAATAATGGGTATTAAAATTATATCGCACGTTGATGGCCTTAACACTCCCTTCAAACGTCGAACAGTAATGGAAGCCTTTCATAAATAAGATGCAGACATAATCTGCATCCAAGGGACTAATTGGAAAAGAGATAAAGCCAAACCTTCCTAACAATATATATCATTTTAAATTAACTGCTTATTACTATAGACAATCTAGAGGAATCGCCATTCTTTTCAATAAAAAACTAATGTCATTGTAGGGAAATTGACGAGTAGGCTAAATAAATCTTTTGGATTGTGATGCTAAATGGAACTTGATATACCATTGAAAACATTTATGCTCCCAATTCAAATCAAAATAGATTCCTAAAAAAAATTATGAAACAGATACAGAAGATAAAATCTGGTTACTCGATTGTTTGTAGAGACTTAAATATGGTTATCGATGCTGAGCTTGATAGGAGATCTTCTAAGAAACCAGTTCCTGACTTTTTGGCAATTAAGAAAGCTAACAATTTTTATAGAACTCTGAATAAATATGACTTATATGACACATGATGATAATTCCCATATGGTTATCAGCATGACAAGATTTGATGCGGTCGGACTAAGGAAAGGGAATTCTCGAATTAGGAGAGCTATTTGACCATAATGGAATAATTAGAAAAACCTAATGAAACACGAGAAATAATTCATAGATACTATGAATCACTTTTATAATTTAGAGAAACACTCACATTTCACTAAATCAACTAGGGAAGAGATTGAGAATTTTTTGGCTCAGATTAAACTACCTAGAATTTCTGATGCAGAACTTGCGGATCTGAATGAAGAGATTTAATGTGAAAAAATTTAAATGGTAACTGACAACTTAAAAATGTATAAATCTCCCAGACCTGATGGCTTTCCTAACTTGTATTAAAAGTCTTTTTCTAAATCTATGGTAAAGTGTATGCAGAACACTTTCAATGAAATAGGGTCAGTGGGAGTAGCACCTCCAGAAATGCTGGAGGCTTCCATAATGACAATCCCTAAAGTAGGTAAAGATGGACAAAAGTGTAAAAATTATCATCCCATTTATAACTTATAAACACATACATCATGATTTACACAAAAATCCTTGCCACAGGATTGAAAATGTATACAACACTGCCATGGTGCGCATAATACTCATACATTGATTAATCTATTAACTTTTGTTAAACAAAAGAATATTCTATCTCTTATACTTTCATTGGACTCGGAAAAAGCGTTCAACAGGGTAAATTGTGAATACTTGGATTTGGCTTTGCAGCAATATGGTTTAGGACGGTTTGGCTCTCACGCTTTTGGAGCTTTGTATTCCAATGTTTTAGATAATATAACAGATACATTCTTTATCCATAATGGACCCCGTTACGAAGGTCCATTTTCTTCGTTAATTTTTGTTTTAATAATTGAGCCACTGGCAGAATTAATTAGGAGTAGTAAAAGAATAAGGGGTATTACAATAGGGGACTCAGTGAATAAATGACTTCTCTTTGCTGATGGTATTATTACTATAACAAAACTTTTGACATCACTGACATTTTTGACTGAGAGTTTAGAATATTTTGATAGGCTTCCTATTATAAATTAAATCCAACTAAAACGGAGGTCTTGCCATTAAATTTAGAGAAGAGCAGACTACTATTTTGAAAGTCACTTCCCTTTTATTGGGGGTCTAATTCAATAATGCATTTAGGAGTACAATTTAATTCTAATTTGAACAAACTAGTAAAAACTAATTATAATAAACTTACAAACATTCGTCTAATATTTTATCATAATGGAAAGTTATAAGGCTTTTTTGGATTGGGAGGATCTCTGCTGTAAAGATGTCCATCCTACCCAGGACAACATAATTGTTCAGGTGTATGCCCCTGGTTGACCCTGAATACATTTTAAACCATCTGCAAGCTTTAATTGATAGTATTATAAAGTATATTAAGGAGACATTTCAAGAGAGGAGTGCTACAATCCCCAAGTATTATTGAATATTACAAAGCAGTAATGTTGTCCAACACACAGGAAAACTCTCCTTTCCAAAATCCATATCTTAATGGATGCAATTGGAAGAATCCTTTAAAACCTTGTCATTTGATTTGGTTGGAGACACAGGAATTAAAGTGCAGACAAACAGACCTTTAACCATTAAATCTAACTTTAAATTGTGGTTTAAATATTACCGTAATAACCAAATATTAAGATTCATCTCTTTGATTTACCTCTATAATATTTTTATGCAATAAGTTAAATGTTTTCAATTTGAAAGATTGGGAAGATAAAGGCATTAAGACACTTGTTGATGTGTATTCAAATTCAGCCTTTAAAACATTTGATAATCTGGTAAGACATTTTGGAATTTTAAGATATATTTGGTTGGAATGCTATACTTTAAAATGTCTACTCTTTTTTACATCAATTTGACTGAATCTCGTAATCTAACAGACTTTGAAAATCTATCGGCCCTTTGTAAATCCCTGAAAAATCAATAGCTATTGCCATAGTGGCACAAAAAAATCTACCTAGCTATCTTAAGCACCCATCCCTAAAACATTGTGAGAGAACACCTACGGGTCACTGCTCTGAGTGAAGTTCATGACACAGCAGAAAAGCAAGGCATAAATCTCCATTGATTTTTGCACTGAAAATAAATTATGAGTTACTTTGTTAGACTTTGGCACCTAAACCCTATGGTCATAATATTTTACGGATCACTAGCAAATCAGTGCACTGTCGTAACTTAAAAAAGCAGAAGAAAGATTTACATGTACCAAAGATAACTCGCAACTGTTTTTCAATCTTTTGCTGAGACCTTCAGAAGCATTTAAAGTGACAGTATTGCACAAAAAGAACAACATAATGATGACATTTCAAAAATATTTGGTACTTAACAATCCAATATCTATATATGTGTAATTAAGTATTATGATATGTTAGTATTAAGCCCGTTTTATAATACAAAACCAAGGTTAACTAACAACCCAGTACTCAAGGCACAAATACATGGCAAAAAAACCACGTTGCCTAGGAACAAATGTTCTGATACATTGTCTATAACTATATCATATTTTAATACAAAATGATTGAAGCTATAAATACAATTGTCTCATCTTTTTAATATCAAAATATATTAATAACTAAAAAACAATAAATGTATATATATATATATATATATATATGTGTGTGTGTGTCTCTCTGTTCCTTTGCATGAGCTATTACAGCATGTCATTTGTTATTGCACTTCCCACTTATTATAAGATTTATAATATAGCCTTTTGGCTCCTAGAGCCATGTCTCATCCGTAAAGCTTGGTTTGGCTACTTTAACATAGGGGAGTGAAAGATTTAGCTTAGTGTAGAAATTAGGGAAAAAAGCTCCTGCAGCCGATTTATGGTAGTTCCCTAACTAAGAGCACCTGATTTACTTAGTGCCCTATGTTTGAAGGGAAATTAGATATATCTAATTTCCAAATGTTACAAAATAATATATAATCATTCCCAAAAAATTAAAATGGCTAGGATTAAAGCATGAGTGGAGAATGTAGCCCAACAATGGAACAAGTTAGACTGGAATACTGCTTTTGAAATAACATCGGGAGCAACCAAATGCTCCAACTACAGAGAATTACACTTTGAAGTGATACAAAGATGGTACATGATACCCTCTTCTTTAGCAAAAATAGCACCAGACAAATATCAAAATGAAAGTTGGTGATGTGGTGAAAATAATGGTTCTCATTTACATATATGGTGATCCTGTAAAAATAAATTTAAATAATTTAAATAAGTATTCTGGTCTTCTTGGTTTACCCAAATTTGTAAGCTTTTGAATACAACCTAGATTTATCCCCTGAGTGGATGCTCTTCCATATTTTTCCTAAGAAGATAATTTTTTTTGCTAAAGCTTGATTATACAAATTCTATTAGCAGCTTAATGGTCTATAACACAATTTTGGAAACAATCTACTATTCCAACTTGGAATAAACAACAAACAACAGTGGAAAGATATCTCAATAGAAATTTATTTTTGGAAATAACCCGGTAGATAAATCTTCAAAAAATGGGAGAGCTGGAATTTGCATCCAGTGTAGTTTTCTCAAGAATGTGTCTATCCTCTCCTCACACTTTATGTTGTTTTGTTTGTTTTTGTGCTGTTTGTACATAAAATGTACAAAAAATAAATAAATCACTGAACTTTTTTGACTGCCCTTAAGGGAAAATATATTTTTCAAGTTCGATCTGAGGCGAGCATACCAATTCATCAATTTCCTGAAGAATGCCCAAGACAGCCACTGTTAATACCAGTTGATGCCTTTAGCCTTTGCAGTTCCCCTGCTGTTTTCCAGCTGTCATTGAAGCATTTGCTGAAATGTTAGTGGGTTGTCATCTACCTATACTAATAATTCTGCTACCCTTTAAAGCCATGTCTGTAAAATACTACAAAGATTGTGTTACAACTGCTTATACACCAAATCAAGTAAATGTCTCTTTAATGAAACTGCATTTCATTCCTCAGATACATTATTAGCCCTTGTACTGAGAAGATGTCAGCTATTCTGCATTTGCCTGTTCCTACCACTTTTATCACCATTCCCCTTTGTACATTTTGTAAACTACTATCAGGGTCATTCCACGTCAATTCAACGAGGTCATGTCACCCTCCGTGGTTGAAAGAACCCTCATTATTTTTTTTTCCTTCTATCTCAAACGGTTTTAATTGTATACCACTTCAAAGTTTCATTAAATCTGTGTTGTCTGTTCCTCTTGAGATCCTCCGCACAAGATACCCTTGCATACATTTAATTTTTTTTCTCCATAACCAATGATCAGATCTATTTGAAATTTTACACAGAGCTTAATAAAATGATGAAAAAAATACACCAGCATTTAAAAGATTGTATAAATGCTTAAAAAATGTATAAATGTATTTTTTTTAAGTTTTTTGGACATCATAGGAAATAAAATGCCTAAGGGGTAGCCATTTTGTAAACCTTTCCTACAATCCGTAGCTGTAATAAAACAAAGTTGTTCATCTTAAAATGAAGCATAATATTGGTTATTATTTGAGACAGCAAATAAACAATAAGAATTTGTCAAACAATATAACAAATCTCACTTATTCTAAACAACATGTAAGATGACTCTTTTAGTTTTTAAACATTATTTGATCATCAAAATAGTCTGTAGAACTACTATAAACAGTCACAGAAGGTTTCAAACATGGTTATACACAAAGACACAGACATATTAGAAGAAGGGGCAGGAAAGTTGGAGGAAGTTACACCCACCTCACTTTGGTCCTCTCCGAGTCCAGATATCCCAGCAGAAGGCCCATCGTCTGTACCTCCCAACAATTTCGGCAAGTGAGCTCATGGTCTGAATGAACCTGATTTTTTGTAGCACCTCATTGTAAGTCGGGGCAGTAAGTTTCCAATGTTTCGCTATAATACATCTAGAAGCTAAAAATATCTTATTCGTCAAGAATTGCTCCGCTTTGGAAAGCCCTGTGATTGGTAGGCCTAAGAGAGCTTCTTCTGGCTTCTGCTGTAATGGAATACCCCAAAGCTTTTCCAGTGAGTCATATGTTGCCACCCATATGTGTCTGATTTTAGGACAGTCCCAGAGCATGTGGATTAAGGTACCTGTGTTTATGTAACCCCTCGGACAAGTATCGGGAAGTGATTGGTTCAAAAGGTGGAGTCTCAATGGCGTGAGGTACCACCTCATTGTTGTTTTAAAAGCATTTTCCTTTAGTGTAATATTTAGGGAAGATTTATTAGCTTATTTGAGAATCTTACCCCATTGACTATCATCTAGTGATATATGCAACTCAGATTCCCATGCCACTTGATAGTGTGGTTTAACCACGCTAAAGAGATCAGAAAGGTGGTTATATATGATGGAAATATTACTCTTACGCCCAGGATTGTTGATGCAACAGCGCTCAAAGATTGATTTAGCATTATGTCTATTAGTCCTCGCAATCTGTTAGCGCCTGATTGACTACCCTTAGATTAAGCCACTCTATATGGGGAACCTGGGTTACTTTGTTAGATAATTGTTCACCCACCATTTCATCTGGGCCATCTTACTGAAATGATGATCCCTATGGGGCTTTTTTGGTGGAAAAACTAGGTTTAGAAAACCTGAATTTTTAGCGTGTGGGCATGATGGAACCAAAATGTTTTGATGTTGAAAATTATTGCAAAGACATGCTCTTTCTTGACAAAGAATGAAATGTATTGTTTTTTTATTCCTTGTAACAAAAATGTTATGTTTTTTGGACATCATAGGAAAAAAATGCCTACGGGGTAGCCATTTTGTACAACTTTCCTACAATACGTAGCTGTAATAGAAAAAAATAATAAAACAAAGTTGTTCATCTTAAAATGAAGGATAATATTGGTTATTATTGTTTTTTTTTCGGAAGTGCAGACTTGTTTTTAGTTTTGGGGTATTTAAAATTAGGAAAATTGGCTATCGTGAAATCAATAAAAAAAAAAAATTGGTCAGAAACTTTAAATGCTGACAAGTAAGGTAATAAGACCTAGCAAGAAAAAGATTTAAATCATTTAAAATGATGCACTATATTCAATTATGCAACCTTACATGATCCCCAATTTGTTTTTCAGAATATTATTGCATACAAGGACATGTCTATCTTACAAAAGAAAAAGAATGATGTTTGCATGCCATCTTGAAATAGTGGATGCATGGGGACTTTTTAACATTTATGTTAAATATATTGAGGAGTAATCCACAATGAGGCAGTTTTATGACAGAAGATACATTAATAACAATAAGGACAACAATTAAACTAAAGTAAAAAAAATACCATAACAGACTATGCTACTATCACAGTTGATTACCTTACAAGTTTAATGGTCCTCAGTTTCTTTGCTGTAGCCTCAGTATCACCTGTAAGTTTTCCATTCTTCTTTCATCAACGCCACACACTCGTTGGGAAAGAAGTATCTTCTGCCAGTTATTGTCTGTGGGGCTTGTACAATACCAAGCATATTAGGAAATGGTATTACGCAAGAATCGTCACGGCTAGGCCAGCAGAATGAAGGTTAAGGTCCATTTGGGTGAAGACATTTTACGAAAGCATCTCCCTCGTCTTGATTAATTTCCATTATCATTTCAAAGTACCACAAATGATCATACTTGCAAGCAACAAAACATCCAGCCGTTGAACCACGTTGGACTTAGACAGCAATGAGCGCCAAAGGCGCTTATTGCACTGTGATCCTCGCAAAGCGAGGCAAGCAGTTGAAGCACATGGGACTTAGGCTGCAATGAGCGCCAAGGGCCTCGGGAAGCACTTTGACGCTGAACGCAGTTTGCTAATTAAATGGCCAAACTTAGTTGAAGCACATAGCTCCAAACCGCCATAAACAAGCAAAATAATTAAAAAAAATGAAAACACACTCACACACAGCACAGGTGGAGAGCCAGGAAGCCTGGGAGTGAAGATGCAAGCGATTTTGAGCCATATTTGCCATTTTTCGTCAATCGAAATTTTGCTGAGCAAGGAAAAAAATGGAGGACAAAAACGTAAAAAATCTGAAACAGGATGAGAATGAGGCTGAGCAAAACCAGGCATGCAAGACTTACATGACGGCAAAGACGGTAACACACACAAACACCACCAGGCATGCAGGAGTTTAAAAATAAAACAAACAGCATTCAGCGTGTAACACGCAAACATTCAGCAGACACACAGAGGAGAAAGACACAGGGAAGGGATAGGGGGGAGATGGCGGAAAGAGACAAATGGCATTCCCAAGCACTAAACTTAAAGGGTAACGAACCCTGCAATTAGCTGCCCGTACAGTAGGCTGGAGCTTTTTGCCCAGTCTTATTTCTTTTTTTTTACTGGAGGCTTTTTGCCCAGTCTTATTTCCTTACATGTCAGCATTTAAAGTTCTACTGACTGTAAAGTTTGTTTTTCTTTTCTTTTTTATTCTCAATAGCCAATTTTCCTAACTTCAAATTCAAATATCCCAAAATTAAAACAAGTATGCACTTTCTAAAAAAAACTATAATAACCAATATTATGTTATCAGCAGACTTGACATCCAAAATAAAAAAGTTTATGCTAAAACTGATCCGCTTGAAGAGAAATACATTCAGCTGAAACAATCCCATCACAAGCTTGAGGAAGAAATTTCATTAAGGGAGGAACAAGCTTGACAGCTGAAGTTCCAAGAGGACCTAGAAAACAGGTCAAGAAGACAGAACGTCAGACTTCGAAATGTTCCTGAATCAGTGACAGATCTCCAGCTTTATATGTCTGAGCTTTGTGAATTTCTTTTGCTGGAGTTGGACTCTGAACAGTATAGGCTTGACCGAGTTCACAGAGCCCTCGGAGGCCGATCATCTATGGCTAAACGCCCCAGAGACATTATTGCACATTTTCACTACTTCACGGCTAAAGAACTCTTCATGAGAGTGTCCAGAGATGGTATTCCCGATATTGAGGGTCACCAACCTAGTGTGTTCTCTGACCTCTCTCAGTTAACACTATCTAAAAGGAAAGTGATGAAGCCATTACTGGACAGCATTCCATGGTTGGAAATATTCTTGGGTTTTCCATTTTGTCTGACCATATCTAGAGACAGTAAATTTTATACCGTCAGATCCTTAGAAGAGGGGATCAACCTTCTGGCTTCTTGGGACATTCACATAATAGAAATCTCCAGAGAACCTGCTGAGAGTCGGCCCATCCGAGAGAGAGGTCTTGGGTCCAAACACCGCAACAGCGATGTCAACTTTCCTCCCAGAGGACAGCAAGCAAGGACTCTCAACAAGACCATTGTCACGCAGTCGCCATGACACTGTAGTGCAATGTTGTGTATCATTTTGCTTTGCTATTTTTATACAGAAAATTACCTTACAATCTTTGAGTTCCAGGTGCCTATAGCTAAAACTAGTTAGATCTAGAAGCATTTTTCACTTTAAAATTCTTATGCTCATTTATAGTGTCCCTTAAGGGCTTTATTATACTCTCCCCCAACAGGCAAATCCATTCAATATTAGTTGTTATTATTACTGGTTTCACCTATTTAGTTAAGAGGACAGTGTTTGCTCTCCTTTAGGTAGTTATATACTACTTTTATACTTAGTTATATTTCTCTATTCTAAGTTGTTATTAGAATAGTTCACAGTTATTGAAGTATTTTTAACAGCGTTAATTTAAGTTACTAAGGCTGGGCTAGCTTAGAGGCAGGGGCATTTTTCCTTACATTGTTGTCACCTCATTTATTTGCCTGAACTAATACTCTACCTCACTCTCGTACCAGTTTGACTAGATTATTGACTCCTCCCCTGGTCCTGGGACGATCCCAGCTGGAGGCCCATCCGACCAAATCATCCAAAGTGGCTACACAGCTCCCCTGCTTTTCCATATAGTAACATAAGGCTTGGAAGTAGGGTGAGTCATGAATATCAATATTATTTCACAGCACAGGTTTTTATACAGCACGGCAAGATGAACAAGTCTCCCTTTTGGATACCTTTTTTAATATTAAATATTGCGTTTTTTTGCCTTTTTTTTTTCTTATTTTTTAAATAAGGTCCTGAATGAACCAGTTAAAAGGGGAGTTGCCATAAAAGAATATCAAAGACTAGGGGGTGATGTGATTTTGATTCAAGAAATGCATTTTAAGAAATTAGAGGTCCCCAAATTCTGGGGGAAGGCACACAAACAAACCTTCCATTCTATCACCAGAGAGTAAAAAAAGGGGTGTCAATTTTAGTGCACACAAGGCTTAAGTTCACACCCATACTAAGACAGACCACGAGGGTAGATATCTGGTAGTCCATGGCACCATCCATGAACATAAAATAACCTTTCTCAATTTATATGCACCCAACACAGGTCAGGCAACATTTTTCAATAAAATTTCAGACCTTATCACGGGCTGGGAACACTCTGTAGTGGTCATGGGTGGGGGGGACATGAACACAGTCTTAGACCCATCCAAAGAAAAGTCAACTACCTCCGCTGCATCCAATATTCCCACAGCTACCAAGGCCTTTAAAAACCTCCTAAAATCTAATTGTCTGCCTTCCGACAAAGAATATACCTTTTTCTCCTCTAGACATCAATCTCATTCATGGATTGACTACCTGTTAATCCAAAAACACTTGACGCCAAACTTAGTAGCTGCGTCTATTCAGCCCATAGCATGGTCAGACCATGATTTAGTACTTATCTCCCTAACGGGGCTCCTGCCACCAGGTCGTTCTCCCTCGTGGACTTTAAATCCCGGCCTAATAAATGATTTAAACATTAAAGAAAAAATTAACAAGGCAATTATAGAACACTTCACAATTAATAGTGATGGCAAGATAGACAAAGTAGGAGTGTGGGCAGCTCATAAGGCGGTGATTAGAGGGGTTTGTATTCAGCTGGGGGCAGCTGCGAAAAAATCAATTACAATCAAGATTTGCTAAACAGAATGAGCCAATGGTCTATAATGAGATTTTGAAACATAAACAATCACTAAATTCAATATTTAGGAAAAAGATGGTCTCCATACTACAATGTACACAAGCTACCTTTTTCAGATGCACCAATAAACCCGATGGTATGCTAGCCAGAAAGCTTAAAGCACAAAGGGAGGATTCATTTATCCCAAAAATAATCAATAAAGAAAAAGTACCTGTGTTTAAGCTAGACAAAATTGCTGCAGCTCATGTATCACAAATTGATGACTTTCTTTCCTTGGTTGTGATCGCTCAAGTTGATAGAACGTTTGCAGAAGCCCTCGCACAACCCATCACAATAGAAGAAATTAAAGGGGCAATTGGTGCAGTCAGATCACATGCTGCTCCTGGTCTGGATGGATTTAAGAATTATTACTGCAAACAATGTTTGGACCCCTTACTACCCCACCTCCAGGGGCTGTTTAACAGGTTTTTGTTAGGTTCCCCAATAAGATTAAAAGTTCTGGAAGCAAAAATTATTTTGATTCCTAAAGAAGGAAAAGACCCCACCAAATGTGGTAGCTACAGACCGATCTCATTGATTAACACAGACATTACATTGTACTCTAAAATAATGGCAAACAGATTGGCCCGATTGTTGCCAAATGTGATCCATCCGGACCAGGTGGGCTCCGGACAACACCAGGAGAGCCTTAAACCTGGTAGATATAGCCTCTAAAGAAGACAGTCCGTTAATGCTCTTGTCATTGGATGCAGAGAAAGCGTTCGATCGGATAGATTGGGCTTTTATGTGGAAGAAGATTTCTAAATTTGGACTTGGAGGAGGCTTTCTGAAGGGCAATAGGTCCATATATGCTGGTCCAGTGGCATTCATTGCATATGAGGGGTTTGGTTCCCAGCGGTTTAAAAATTACTAGAGGCACTAGACAAGACTGTCCACTGTCACCCCTGCTATTTGCTCTATGCCTGGATCCTCTAGCTGTTGCAATTAGAAGCTGCCCAAACATAAGGGGAATGTGGGTGGGCCCTAGAGAACACAAACTTAATATCTTGGCAGACAATCTTCTGCTTTCACTAACCGACCCAACAATTAGTATACCTAACCTGTTCCACTTGCTCACAAATTTCTGCCAAGTTTCGGGGTTTAAAATAAACACAAACAAAAGTGTAGCCCTCAATATTACATTACCCCAAGTTATGAAAGATAACCTAGGGAGCAGCTTTCCCATCAAGTGGGCTCCCAAATATATAACGTATCTAGGAATCAATATCCCAAGATCGATAGGTCTAGTATACAAGGCAAATTTTCCTTGAGTGTTCAGCAGAATCAAAGTGAACATCGAGAGATGGTCATCCTTTAGCATTTTGTGGCTAGAAAAATTAAATGCCATCAAGATGAATGTTATCCCAAAGATTCTTTACCTATTTAGGACAATCCCGACACCAATCAACCTAAGAGACCTTAAATCAATGTAAAAAACGCTTTTTAAATTTGTTTGGAATAATAAAAGACCAAGAATCAATAGAGCCATGATGTGTGCTCCTAAGCTGAAGGGGGGTTGGCTTTACCTGATCTAATTAAATATTATAAAGCCACAAGGCTAGCACAAATCACAAATTGGTTCAAGAAAGAGGCCATACCTGTCTGGGTGGAAATTGAGAAACAAATCTTAGAGAACAAACAAAGGGTGTTGTCTCATGTCTTATGGCTTAGCATAAATCAGGAGCTGCGAACACATGAGTTGCCATCCTGTATTAACAACTCTTTAAACATTTGGAAAGATATTAATAGAAGGACAAACCTTTTAAGTGTAGGCTCAGGTTTGACCCCGCTTTGGCAGGCCCATAGGGATCATCATTTCAGTAAGATGGCCCAGATGAAATGGTGGATAAACAATAATCTAACGAACTAACCCAGGTGCCCCATAGAGAGTGGCTTAATCTAAGGGTAGTCAATCAGGCGCTAACTCAGATTGCGAGGACTAATAGACATAATGCTAAATCAATCTTTGAGCACTGTTGCATCAACAATCCTCGGGGTAAGAGTAATATTTCCATCATATATAACCACCTTTCTGATGTCTTTATGGTGGTTAAAACACACTATCAAGTGGCATGGGAATCTGAGTTGCATATATCACTAGATGATAGTCAATGGGGTAAGATTCTCAAACAAACTAATAACACTTCCCTAAATATTACACTAAAGAAAAATGCTTTTAAAACAATAATGAGGTGGTACCTCACGCCATCAAGACTCCACCTTTCAAACCAATCACTTCCCGATACTTGTCCGAGGGGTTGCACAAACACAGGTACCTTAATCCACATGCTCTGGGACTGTCCTAAAATTAGACACATATGGGTGGCAACATATGACTCACTGGAAATGCTTTGGGGTATTCCATTACAGCAGAAGCCGGAAGAAGCCCTCTTAGGCCTACCAGTCACAGGGCTTTCCAAAGCGGAGCAATTCTTGACGAATCAGATATTTTTAGCTTCTCAATGTATTATAGCGAAACATTGGAAACCTACTGCCCTGACTTACAATGAGGTGCTACAAAAAATCAGATTCTTTCAGGCCATGAGCTCACTTGCCAAAATTGATGTGAGGTACAGACGATGGGCCTTCTGCTGGGATATCTGGACTCGGAGAGGACCAAAGTGAGGTGGGTGTAACTTCCTCCAACTTTCCTGCCCCTTCTTCTGATATGTCTGTGTCTTTGTGTATAACCATGTTTGAAACCTTCTGTGACTGTTTATAGTAGTTCTACAGACTATTTTGATGATCAAATAATGTTTAAAAACTAAAAGAGTCATCTTACATGTTGTTTAGAATAAGTGAGATTTGTTATATTGTTTGACAAATTCTTATTGTTTATTTGCTGTCTCAAATAATAACCAATATTATGCTTCATTTTAAGATGAACAACTTTGTTTTATTACAGCTACGGATTGTA
This sequence comes from Discoglossus pictus, assembly GCA_027410445.1. Lineage (NCBI taxonomy): Eukaryota > Metazoa > Chordata > Amphibia > Anura > Alytidae > Discoglossus > Discoglossus pictus. The sequence continues at coordinate 289,957,751 of CM050166.1, forward strand.
GGAAAGGTTTACAAAATGGCTACCCCTTAGGCATTTTATTTCCTATGATGTCCAAAAAACTTTAAAAAAATACATTTATACATTTTTTAAGCATTTATACAATCTTTTAAATGCTGGTGTATTTTTTTCATCATTTTATTAAGCTCTGTGTAAAATTTCAAATAGATCTGATCATTGGTTATGGAGAAAAAAAATTAAATGTATGCAAGGGTATCTTGTGCGGAGGATCTCAAGAGGAACAGACAACACAGATTTAATGAAACTTTGAAGTGGTATACAATTAAAACCGCTTTTTTGATGATCAAATAATGTTTAAAAACTAAAAGAGTCATCTTACATGTTGTTTAGAATAAGTGAAATTTGTTATATTGTTTGACAAATTCTTATTGTTTATGTGCTGTCTCAAATAATAACCAATGCTTCATTTTAAGAGGAACAACTTTGTTTTATTATTTTTTTCTCTTACAGCTACGGATTGTAGGAAAGTTGTACAAAATGGCTACCCCGTAGGCCTTTTTTTTCCTATGATGTCCAAAAAACAATCAATTTCATTCTTTGTCAAGAAAGAGCATGTCTTTGCAATAATTTTCAACATCAAAAAATTTTGGTTCCATCGTGCCCCCACACTGAAAATTCAGGTTTTCTAAACCTTGTTTTTCCACAAAAAAAAACTATTCTACAAGTACATTTTGTCATTTTTTAGTCATTTAAAAAATCTTTTGAGTGATGATGTGTTTTTTTTTTAATCCTCATCATTTTATTGAGCTATGTGTAAAATTTCAAAGATATCTGATAATTGGTTATGGAGAAAAAAATAAAATGAATGCAAGGGTATCTTGTGCCGAGGATCTCAAGAGGAACAGACAATGCAGATTTAATGAAACTTTGAAGTGTTATAAAATTAAAACCATTTGAGATAGAGGAAAATATGTAAGGGGGTTTCTCTCAACCATAAGGGAAGGGTGTACATAAAGTTTCATCAAAATCCAAGACGGCTTGTGATGAAACCCTTGTTTTTTGCTTTTATTTGATGTGGAATGACTCATCAGCACTTCACCCATGATATCTCCAATGTCATTGCACCATCTGACTGACAAAGAAAGTAGCCATTTCAAGCACAAAAGGCCGTCTGCAAACTCAAAAATGCATTTTCCTCTCCTCTATAATTGTTCATACTTCCAAAATCTTCATTGCTGAAGGGCGTTTTCCTCTGAGACTGGTGTTCTCTACAGTGGAGAGAATTATGCATCCTTTTGCATAATTTTCAATGTCTCTTCTGCAAAGAGGAACTATGATTTAAGGCCTTGATGGCTTACTTCTGGTGCACATTCTGTATCAGACTTGGTGTAAAACTGGATCATTCTTTGTCTTAAAATTCCTTTACCATTGGGCAGCTCATGGGCTTTGGGGCTACCATTGGCAACATGAAGAGTCAAAGAATTTCTTCTTCTATGTTATGGCTGTCTTTGTCCACCTAAGCAGCAGACCAAAATCTACAATATATGCTCCAAATCTGAAGGTCTGCATAGTGACAGACGGTCCATCATATTTGCCCCCTTAAAGAGCTGGCTCACCTGAGGCTGGAGATTGGGTTTTAGCAAGCAAGGCGACTATGGAAGGTGATGGCCAGAATCCCCATGTATGTTTCCAGACATTAAGACCTGCATCCATTGAATTCCCAGGGTTGCCTGCAATGTGGTGACCAATCTTAAAGTGTTATGATGTGGTGTCTGGGACATGGATGGAATTTTCAAATGTACACTGTGGCGCTAGCACAATAATTGGGGAGCAGCCATAGACTTATCCCCGGAGATGGCACCACAGGGATTGGAAGATTAAGTGGGAGTAGGAAATTTAAATTAGATAAGAACTGTCCAGGAAGATGTTGCTAATCCCTGCTCTATTTTTACAAGTCCTCCCTCTAATCCTAGACTTAATATGCCCAGAACTATCTGAATTTCCCAGGCCTGATGACCCTTTCCTGATTGGTCACTTGGTTACTACCACAAGCCAATAGGAGAAGCGCTGATGTTGGCCCTCCAAAAAAAGGTCCGCCCTTTAATGCTGAAAGTTCAAACCATGTTAGTGACTTCCCGCTGATTGTTTCATTGCCGACCAATCATAGACTTGCCAGCATAGGTTCAATAGTGATTGGCCACCTGCATTTAGGTGGGAAATTCAAAGATGCTTTTTTGAATAGGGACTTATTGTTGTATGACTTTTTCTATTTTTCTGCCCATATAAATATTCACCCTCAAAAAAAGTGTCACAATCTTTTGAAAACATGTACTGAATATAGTATGGTATTTCAGCATCTTCTGAAGAGGTCTCTGGTGACTGACCTGTAGCCATCTGGGTGCTGTGAAGACCCTTCAGGATTTGTCAGGAGAAGCCTCAGTAGTGGGGAGTGTGACCTGTGTTGTGTCAGACTGCTGGCAGCGGTGGGATTTTAGAGTTGAACCAGACCATCAGCTGATCATGATGGACTGTGATGCCCTGTACCAGGAGGAAATCAAGGTCTTCAGGGAAGTCGGAGGTCAGGCAGAGGCCCTCAGGTAATAACTGTATTGGATCACAGTCATTGAGCCACTGCCCTCCATTGACCAGATCTGATTCCTGAACCAGACCATGAAAGAGGTTATCAAAGAATGAAAAATGGGTCATCATTTAACTGAGAAATCAGAGAGCTTGTAAGACAGAGGACTTTGATAACAGAATTGAAATACTGATGGATAAGCAGAGAGCTATCCTAGCTATCCTGGGCTGGTGGAGCATAGTGAAGATGGTGGAAGGAGCTGATCTATGAGGAGGTGGAGCTGGAGTAGGCATACAATGACCTGCTAGCACTGGCAACCATAATTTCAGCTGGAATCACACAATTGGCTTTGAAATCGATCCGCAGTTTGGGAGCGTTACTTAGCCATCATAAATGGCTCTCCAGGACTGACACCACTATGAGCTAGAATCGGAAGATGGGGGTTGTGGCTTGAATGGGATTATCTCAAGCTGATCCAAACTGCCACTGCTGAGGGATCATGGATCGAGATTTGTCGGGCCCTCATCTGAGTTGATTCAGAAAGAGGAAGGAGGAAAATCTGCTAATGGAGCTGGTGGGGGCCATCAATCTCGACGGAACCTCTAAGGGGTGATCTGCCTGGAGATCAGACAGAACAAAGCTGTCCATCACAGCCCCTTCCATGCTGCCAGAGTAATCCTACAGAGGCACTGTTGGAGCAGTGATGCTGGGGAGCAGTCGATCCAGCAGAGCAGGAGCAAGTCGCCTTAATGGAGTGGAAGGATGAAAGCTTGATCTGGCAGGAATCTCTTCCGATGATCGAGAGGGTACACATATCCAATATCCAAAAAAGAAGATAAGGCATCAGAGGAGATTCGGAGGAAGAATGATCCTCTGTATACCTCCATGACCCAATGCCTGATGTCCAAAGCCATAGATCAGGCTGAAGAAGGAGAATAGACCTGCTGCTGTCATCTGATGCAAGAGGAGATTGTAAAGAAGGTGGATCTGTTAGTCAGTGTCCAAGCAGCGTTGATCTGGAAATTGTGCTGGCAGTCAGAAGAGATCCCCATCAGACCTTAGAGATGTGTGGGCAGTTGATCAAATGAGGTTCCTGTTGACAAAATATGAAGTAGTAAGATTAAAATATGTGATAAAAGCCTAACATCCAAAGGACATTGACAGTGTTGCCTTTCATACACCTACATTTATTTTTACATCAGTATGAGCTGTAATCTAGGTGGTGTACATCCTTTCAAAATGGTACAAAAAAAACATGAAGAAAAAAAGTAAGTTTAGAATCATGGCACTCCCAATGCTGGTAAAATTGTAAAAACAAATGTCATGGTTGTAGGGACCTATCCTGTTTTATGTGTTCCATTGTTGATGACTTTAGGAACGTGGCCACGCTCGTGTCGCCATCTACCAGTGAAAAATCGGTGGTACACCCCAATCGCAAAACCTTCCAACCCTAACCCCTAACCCTCAGTTTCTAACAATAACTGCCTAACCCCCGAACCCTAACCCCCTAGCCCTAACCCTCTAATCCTAACTCTCTAACCCTAACCCTCTAACCCTAACCCCCTAACCCTCTAACCCTAACCCTCTAACCCTAATCCTGTTACCCTAAACCCCTAACCCTTAACCCCTAACCTCTTACGGGGCAGATGGGTGTTGAAGTGCGCAAGCGTTTCTAACAGCTACGCACACAAAACAGGATAGGACCGGTTGTAGATATGAAAATAAACTGTACACCAACTGTTAAAATCAGCAACTGAGTAGATACAAAATACATATGGCCCCCTTATATAAGCCATGAGTTATTGAGTAAAAGTCCACTATATCATAACGCTCCTGACTGTAGCTTAACCTCTTTCACTTGCGTACTGGAATGACTGGAATATGCAGTGGACAAAGTTCTACATCCAAATATCATAAACCAAAATAAAAAATGCCATACTTATAATAAGAATGGATAAAGCAAATGTTCATCCTCAGTAAAAATCCAAAAGGATGGATATCTTCACTGACCAAAGTGCAAACACAGTCCCTGCACAGAAATATTTAATTTTGTAGGGTAACTCCATATAGCCCACTGGAAAAATAAAAAAAAAGCAACTGATAGCTGGAGCTCAGTAGCAATCAAAAGTTGTTGAAGCACTGGGATAATTCTCCAAAGATCCTTTGAAATGCTGAGGCGCTCAGTGATACCCACAAATAATCAGGATCAGTTGATGTCAGGAGGACAACATTGTGAATTCATCCACTTGCGTTACTATGCGAGTTTCACCCCTTGATGCAAGGCTTAAATAGGGGCTTATCCTCAATGACTCCATTTAATGTTTGAGTATAAAGATTTGTAAGATTAAGGATTTATACATCAACAGTGTCCATTCTTTAAACCATGGTAAATATGCATATTTTTAAGGTATACTCACACATTGTGAGTGAATTCTCCATAAACTTGGGAAAAAAATAAAAAATTCTGTGGATGGCAGATAAAGTAACTTGTCAGTTCCAAAACAAATTACAGAAATGTGGATTAGTATCATTAATGGTTCATTAACTGCATAAACATAGCAATAACTTGTTCAATTTCCCATTGCTTTGAAAGGCCATTATGTCAAAGCTTTTGAAGATTAAATGGCTGACATTTCCATATTGCTAATTTTAGAAAAAAAACAAACAGCCGACTGATCATCAGAGTTAAAATGCAAATGGAAATAAAATGCAAATAAACCTGAAAACAAATTTGCAGGTCAATAAATAATCAAAAGTTAAGTCATTTAATCTCACAAATATAATTGTTCATGACTGAACATTTCCTGCTTGAGCAAATAATGATTCTTTTTTTATTAGCTTTGTTTTTCATGTAATGGGAAATGCCTGGTAGTTAATAATGATAGAATTCAGTCTTCACGTAAAGGACCATTGTAGTTTGGTATATAAATTGAACATACACACACTGCTTTATAGATTTTATTGGCACTGTGCATTTTTTAGACTGCTGTAGTGTTTACCATATGTTAGAATTTGTAACGGTTGTATTCTGGTAATCAGAATTTATACCACAGTAAAAATAAACATTGTCATGAAATAAGAAACCTCCTTATAGTCACTGTTCATGTATGAAGCACAAATGCTGCTAAGGTTAACCATAATAAGACAAACAGGATACAAAAGTTGGATCAAGGACTATGCACTATAGTGGGATATTTCCCCATTCACAGACTTGACTGTTCAATTCAGCTTTTCAAAAAATAACTGCTCTGTCTTGAACTGGCAGAGATTTGTAATTACCCTACTGGGTGTCAATTGACAAATCTCCATTTTGTGAACTCCCTAGAACACTGCCCTGAGAGCCATGCGGGTAGAATTGTTGATGTTATTCTTGTTTTGTGTGCAGTGACTACACCTCATAGAATGCTTTGTAAGAACAAGACCAAGTGACTTCATAAGTAGCACAACTCAATCAAATAGGAGCTTTGTTATCCCCACCCCAAGGCATAGTACTTCCTACAAGGAGCTACGTGTAAAGTACAGTGTATGTTCTCAGTTATTTTTTAATATTTTGTAAGTATAAAAACATAGAACCTTCTAATGGTAAATATGAGCCTGGAGTAGGTATATCAAATCAATAGTGCTGCACTAATTCTAATATATATAGGATCCCAAGCTTGTGTATAATCCAACCTTGGCTTTGCATAAAAGCTGTGTAATGCAGGGGACATACGCTTAAAGGAAGCCATCTTTAAAATGGGCTATTGATTGAAGAGTGAGGCATTTGTGGGCACATTTGCATGTCCCTGCTCAGCTTTCCAGTATGCTGTGTAATTACTGTATTTCTCGGAATTCTGAGCTTGGAACAGTTTTTTTTACTTGTTTTAGACATTCAAATGTGAACACAGAGATACTATTTATTTACTGTCCTACTGTACGGTGAAGGGTTTCTATCGCTCTTTTGCCCACCATATATTAAATGATTGTTGTGGTAAACTACCTACTCATAAGGTCCGAATCACGTATATAGTTGTGAGCATAGCAGGTGTTTGCTAAAGTTGTATGCTTGCGCAGCGAGCCCGCCACAACTGCGGCCCTCACGAAGTGAGAGCCACAGTTGCAGGCAAAGAGCGACGAAGGCGCTCATTGCGCTGGTGGAGATGAGCGCCATAGGTGCCGACCCCTAAAACCCTGTACGACTTAGGCAGTGAGCGCTAAAGGCCCTCTGTGCTGGTGGAGATGAGCGCCATAGGCGCTTATCCCTACGACTCTGCACAACTGAGGCAGTAAGCGCCAAAGACGCTCATTGCGCTGGTGGAGATGAGCGCCCTAGGAGCTCATCCCTATGATCCACGGGACTACAGATCAACAGAAATCTCAATTATACAATTCACAGTGCGAGACCCGTAGTAACACTTTGGAAAGAAAAGCGGGACTTAGAAAAAAAAAATTACGACCTGCGGGACTTAGAAAAAATAAATTACCAGATCGAAAAAATACGAAGTTAACGGCCGAAGTGCTCACATCAAAAAACACAAAAAACACCCCCCAAAAAAAAACATCACACACAGCACGGGGGGACAGCCAGGACATCTGGGAGTGAGGTTGCACTCGAATTTCAGTCAAATTTCATGTCTCAGAACTTAAAAATCGTCTATGCAAGAAAAAAAATGACAGGGGACAAAAATGAAAACGAGGCAAGGAGCACGTCAAAATCAACAACGTACTCGGAACACTTACCCAAACTCAGTAACACTTAAAGTGGGTCATACCACACATCCTGCTGCACGTAGCACATACAAAATCGAAGCCATTTCCTATGGAAGAAGTAAGTACCTTGCACAAAATGACGGCTGGAACACAAATTGACGGCTGGAACGCAAATAGCACATGCGCATTGCGTTATAACGGTTTCTACTTCAGCTAACACTATAAATACTGCAAACTAGAATTTTCTTTATTTCTTCTCAGGTGATGAACAGTGTGACTGTACATTTCAGTGGTGGCGTTACTTCTGAAGCAACTTGATTATCACTTTAGAACCTGCAAATTACAGCAAATAGGTAAGCTATAATTAATTAATTAATTAATAATAAAAATAAAAAAGCAGGGGATTCTAATATTGTCAAAAACAACAATCTTAATCTGCAGAAGCAAAAAGAAGACATTTTTTCAGGTATAGTAAAATTTAAAAGACAGATAAATTTTTTAGGTGGGGTAAAATGGTGTACATTTTAAAATCATAAAAAAGGAGACATTTAAAGCAGAAAATAGTTTTTATTAATACATATTTGAAAACATAATTTATGGTTTTAGCAAAAAAAAATATATATATTTACAGTGGATTTCAACATTTGCATATTTTTCTCATTTTCCACAGACTCTGCCTGAAGAGTGTCACTGACTAATTTGCAGCACTGCATGGTTTAACACACACTGTAAATTCTGCAGAAATGTACAGACAACAAATTAAACCCAACAGGTAATGTACAAAATACATTTGTTTAACAAAAATACTATGGAAAAAAAAAAGGAAACAACATTTGCATCTCTGTCATTTTAAACAGACATTACAAGAAGAGTGTCACAGGAAGATTTATAGACAACAAGTACAGTATGACATATAAAAAAAAACATGATCTATCCTGGTGTGCGCCAATGTGAAAACGCACTGCAACCTAACTAACCATCTAAGCCTAACCCCGTAGCCTTCCCCCCCCTAATGCCAACAGTGACAAAGACAAAAGATGATAGCACAAAAAACAAAAAAAAAGGTACTGTGTGCCCCAACCTATAAGCCTAACCCCATAACCTAAACATCTAATGCCAAAAGTGGCACACACAAAACAGGATACTACAACAAATGTTGTTAACACATATAAAATTAAATAATATATCCTGTTTTCTATGCACCAACCTCTGAGCCTAACCCCATAACCTAAACCTCAAATGCCAACAGTGGCGCACACAAAACAGGATACTACAACAAATGTTCTTAAAACATTATAAATGGAAGGATCTATCCTATGTTGTATGCACCACTTTCTAAGCCTAACCTCATAACCTAAACCTCTCTGAATACATACACAAATTAAGTACATATCATGTTTTGTATGGTCTTAGTACAAAAACAAATTGATTTAAATGTTATTTTAACATTTGCATCTCTCTTTGTAATTCTCAACATACACTGCCTGAAGACTCTCATCATCTCTACAGGAATTTATACACAACACATTGAAGACAAGAGGTACAGTATTATAAGTTACAAAAAAAAAATACATCAAGTACTACTATTTACACATTATGGGCCTCATTCTATTATCGGCCGCAGCCGCTGCGGGGCCGCAAGGACCGGCCGCAAGCTATTCTGCTATTCTATTCCCTTACGGCCGTAGGCTCCGGCAGGCTTGCGGCCGGTGCCTTGCTATCTCTTGCGGCCGATCGCGCCGGAGGAAAGCCTTTGATCTAAAACGGCCGCAAGAGATTTGCAATTCAATTGCTCCGGGAAACCTCTCTGCAAGGCTAAAAACGAGCCGCAGTTACTTGCAGGAAAAAGGTCTCGCTAGCACCAATTAAGCACATAAAATAGCTCAAATAAAGCCATCCTGCACTTTGAGAAGACTATAAAGGGATTTTAGGTGTTAGAAAAAATAGCACATAATTATCCTGTACTCAAATCCGTAAAATATTTCATTTTTAATATCCGTAAAATATACATGTAAAAAGTCCAGAGTGCTTGGAGCACCTCAGACACGCCCACGCCGCAGCCGGCAAATAAACAGTTAATTTGAACTCGGGTTTGGGCAGATGTGCAAGCTTGAGAGTGGGTTCCTTTTATTCCTCATGTCCCCCAATATGATCCCTAGCATTTACAGAGCTGTACAGTGCAGGCTTGAATTTATTTTTGAGTTTTTATATTTCACAGTTTACGGCCGGTTCCAAGATATGCGGCCGGCCGTAAGAGGAGATCCTTGCGGGGCCGTATAATAGAATCGCGAGTTAACTGAACCCCCGCAAGGAATCGCAGCCTTACGGCCGATTTACGGCCGATAATAGAATGAGGCCCATAAAATGGAAGGACCAATCCTGCATTGTGTCTGCCTTTGTAGAAACCTACTGCAACCTAACACTCTAAGCTTAATCTCATAACTGTAAACACCTAATAACAACATTGCAGCAAACAAAACAGTATACCAAAAAAAAAGGGTACCCTAACCCCTAATGACAACAGTGGTGCATACAAAACAGAAAAGGACAATGCTGTTAACATATACAAAATGGAAGCATATATACTATTTTGGGTGTGCTACCCTCTATGCCCAATTCCATACCCTAAACACCTAATGACAAGTGTAGTACACAATAAAACACGACTAAACCCCAATGACAACACTGCCACACACAAAACAGGATAACACAAGAAATGCTGCTAACATATACAAAATAGAAGGACATATCATGTTTGCTGTACACCTTTCACAAAATAGACTGCAACCTAACTAATCTGCTAAGTCCAACCTTATAAAGTTAACCCAATAATTCAAACAGTGGTGCACACAAAATAGGATAGGAGAAAAAATAACCAAAACAAAATAGCAAAAAGTTATTTTACAAAAAAAAAGAAAAAAAGGAGAACTTTACAGATTAATATGGCACATACTGAAAACAAAGAGGAAAAGAAAAGACATCAAACTGGAGAACATCAAAAAACATGGGCACATCAACAGACAACGGAGCAAAAGGAAATTCGACGACCAAAAGAACGCAAGAGACTTGCAAGCAAAAGACTAGTGGCTGACAAACTAACATCCAAGCCCAAGAAGGCAACTAAAAAACAAAAACATTAAGAACAATCTGATAAGAATTCTAATGAGAATTTACACAGTCACATTGACTGAGCTTACTTTCCCTAATTACCAAAATTTCAAAATAAACATACGATCGTATAATAGTGCCATATCCTTTGCATCTATGGGTGCAACATTAGCTCCTGATATGCCAGGATATGGCCCTTACTGTTTCAAAGTACAAGGACAAATTTACCATCATACTTCTTATTTATCCAGAAGAAGGGGAGCAAAGATTTGCTCAACCATATGCCCTAGATACAATGGAAGCTGTTGAACAACGTATGCAGCTTCCAGAAAAAAAAAATGCTTACACATTGTTTTTATAGAGCTTAATAAAATTATGGTCCAAAATCTGTACACTCAAGCTTATAAAAAATTGTCAGAAATAGAACAAGAACAAATAATTCATTCACAACTACATCAATTACCAATCCCAATATGTCCCAATTACCAATCCCAGTATATCCCATATACATCAATATGGTTCTTAAAAGAGATCGGCATACTGATAAACGCCGCTACAACTTACCAACATCAAATGAGGTTGCAATGGTCTTTCAAAATGTTGAGGGAGAACCACCATTTCAAAGGGATATTAGAATACAGTATATCCCAGAAATGAGGAGCAACCTTACATCAACATAAGTATCTTAAGTACTAATTTAGATCCAATGACAAATCCCATTTTTTTCCCTAATGGGGAAGCCGGATGGCAACCCAGATTAATTTCGAAAGTACGTGTCAGAGATAATATTTCCATGCTTGAATTTAAAGTGGCTCAAACTGCCATTCAAGATGGATTTAATCCAATTTTATGTGGTGGAAAACTGACACAACAATGGGTCATTGATTCATTTTTGCAAGTTGAGGCAAAAAGTTAAAATTTCATAAAATATCAACAAGATAAACTACGTGTAGAACAGTATTGTGGACTGATGGGTTATGTCACTGAGGTGGCTACAACCAGAGAGCTGCCAACTGCCAAAGCCATCATTTTACCTTCTTCTTTACAAGGATCTCCTCGCAATATGCGAAAAAGATACAATGATGCTATGGCTATTGCATTTACATGTAATCCATAATGGCCAGAGATTGTACAGAATCTGCTAATTGGACAAACTGCTTCCGATAGACCAGATTTAGTGGCAAGAGTCTTCAAAATCAAATTACCTGAATTAATATGTGACATAACCATAACTCAGTTATTTGGCAAATGTCTGGCTTATGTTTATACCATAGAATAAAAAAAAAAGGCCTTCCACATGCACATATGTTTATAAGCCTAAAAGATGAATATAAATTGGATAAAATGGATTAAGGGATTATTGCTGAATAGAGATGTCGCGAATAGTTCGCCGGAGGACTGTTCCCGGCGAACATAGCATATGTGATATTCGACCCGCCCCGAATACTTTATCATTGAGCAAACTTTGACCCTGCATGTCACAGTCAGCAGACACATTCCAGCCAATCAGCAGCATACACTCACTTCCAGATCCTTTAACCTCATGGACAGCAGCCATTTTGGAATCAAAACTAACTTGCAGTCTTACTGAGAGGAGGATGAGTGTAGGTGATACTGCATCAATAGGGAAAACCATAGCTAGGCAAGTTTATTCAGTGTCCAGTGCAGTGCTGAAGGACTCTTGTGCCTTATTATTATTATTAATATTACTACTGTATAATGTGTAGATGTACCAGCTGGGCATGCATTATTATTATTATTATTATTATTATTATTATTATTATTATTATTATATAATGTGTAGATGTATCAGCTGGGCATGCTCTTGTGCATTACTATTATTATTATTATTATTATTATTATTATTATTATATCATGTGTAGATGTACCGGCTGGGCATGCTCTTGTGCATTATTATTATTATTATTAGTAAAATACTACTAATAATAATAATAATGCACAAGAGCATGCCCAGCCAGTACATCTACACATTATATAGTAATAATAATAATAATACACAAGAGCATGCCCAGCCGGTACATCTACACATTATATAGTAATAATAATAATAATAATAATAATATTAATAATGTAGAAGAGCATGCCCAGCCGGTACATCTACACATTATATAGTAATAATAATAATAATAATAATAATAATGCACAAGAGCATGCCCAGCCGGTACATATACACATTATATACTACTACTAATAATAATAATAATAATGCACAAGAGCATGCCCAGCCGGTACATCTACACATTATATAGTAATAATAATAAGAATAATAATAAAGCACAAGAACTCCCCTGTGTCTCCCCCCCACTCCCCCCATGTGTCTCTCTATCCCGCCCTCTCCCCCATGTCTCCTTCCCCCACTCCCTCCCATGTTTCTCTCTCCCCCCCTCTCCCCTGTGTCACTCCCCCCTCCCCTGTGTCTCTACCCCCTCTCCCTTCCCGTGTTTCTTTCCCCCCTCCCATGTGTCTTTCCCCCCTTCCTTCTCCCCTGTGTCTCTCCCCCCTCCTCTGTGTCTCTTCCCCCTTCTCCAATGTGTCTCACCCCCTCTCCCCTGTGTCTCTACCCCCTCTCCCTTCCCCTGTGTTTCTTCCCCCCTCCTCTGTGTCTTTACCCCCTTTCCTCTCCCCGGTGTCTCCTCACCACTCCCTCCCATTAGTCTCTTCCCCCCTCTCCCCTGTGTCTCTACCCCCCACTCTCTCCTGTGTCTCTCCCCCCTCCCATGTGTCTCTTCCCCTCACCTCTCCCCTACCCTTTTTCTCTTCCGCCCTCTGCCCTGTGTCTTCCTCCCCCTCTCCACTGTGTCTTCCTCCCCCTCTCCCCTCTCCTGTGTCTTCCTCTCCTTCTCCCCTGTGTTTCCTCCCCCTCTGCCCTCCCCTGTTAGCTTCTATACGCATACATACATACAATAAGAAATCTGGGGGGGGGGGGGGGTTAGCCCTTACCCCCCCCCCCCAGTTCCAACACCCATGTGTACTGTATAATATTGTATTGCATTATGTTATATTATATCACTAGTGACTTGCCTGGCACAAATGACGGGGCAATAAAGTTTGAAGCCATGGCAATGCTGTTTGCCACACAATGTGATGCTTTTTGTACTCTGAGGACCTTCATTGTGAGCCTCTTCCCTAGTGTCCTTTATGTTTCGTGCTTTGCAACGATCAATCTTCGGCGCTCATCGCAAAGACAGATATATAAGTACAGTGTTAAATATATAATTTTTTTGTGCAGTGTAAATTAAAAAATGTATTCAGGTCTCAGAGCATAATAAAGTGATTTAGATTTGTAACTGCTTTGAGAGTGCTATCGCTGGCAGCCAATGAGCAGTAATCCAGATATATAACTGCAGAGTAAAAAGTAAAACATTTTAGTGTAGTGTAAAGTCTACATTTTTATTTTCCATTACTAATTAATACTTATTAAATGAATGCACGATAATAACTATTGTGAATGAACAAATGTATTAGGAAGTGCGAAGCGTTAATGTATGTAAAGTAACGACAGTGTAAAATATGCTATTAAGCGTATTTTTTTATATATATTTTTTTTAATAATAATTAATTAATGAATTACTAAAATACTTTACCTATTTGTAATTAATATATCCAGTGATCAATAACCTGAAGAGCTAACAATCAGTTTTGATTTTCCTGCAGCTTACAGTGTACATTTGGACTGTTGGTGACCTGAGGTGTAAGTGTCAGCAATGTGCGCAGTGCACGAGGGGAAACCGCTTGTATAGTCGTGTAACCCGCCATTTTAGAATTGTAATGTTATTAGTTGCAAGTTAGTGTTGTAAAATGGCGGCGATTGTGTATGTGTTACGCGGCTCGCCAGCAGTTTCCATTATTTCTAATAGTGTATTTTGTACCTCGTCTGTTCCTAGGTAAAAGTCGTACATGGCTGGCAAAGTTTTGCGCGGTTTGGGGTCATGTAGCCTCGTTTTCATTTTTTCCGGACGCCATTTTTTTTGTCGCTTAGCCGATTTACAAGTGCCAACTGGGGAAGACGTTGCAGATATCACATATATAGTTGTGAGCAGGTGGGTTGTTGCTAACGCTGCGGGCTTGCGAAGCCAGGGCCAGAGTTGCTGGCAAGGAGCGCCGAAGGCTCCCACGTCGGCTGCAATGAGCCGCAGGTGGGACTTACACCATCAAATTTACGGACTTACCATCCAAAAATACGGGACTTAGAAAAAAAAACATTACGAGCTCACAAAAATACGACCTTAACGCCCGAACCGCGCGCACTTAAAAACATTAAAAACACAATAGATATACACAACAAACACATAAAAAGCTTACCCACAGCAAGGCGGGCACCGAGGACCTCTGCAAGTGAAGTTACACCTCCATTTAAGTCCAAATTCATGAGTTTAGACACCCGAAAATCACCTAAGTGAGAGAAAAAATGGCCGTTGAAAAAAAGAAAACGAGGCTACAGGACCCTAAACACGCGAAACACATACGGATTTTCCTAAAAAGCCGTACGAGGTAAAGATACACTATTAATAAGGACGCTAAATCATCCACACATTACAACACTAACTTACACAATGCAGAAGTACCCAGTTACCCTAACGGCTTCCCCTCGCGCACGCAGCCTATTTACACTACACACTGCGCACATTGCTGACACTTACACAGCAGCTCCACAGCACTGAAAACCTACATTGTATGCTGCAGGAACATGAAAACAGATTGTCAGCTCTTCAGCACAATGCTTCCTGCATATATTACTTACAAATAGGTAAAGTATATTCATTTAGTAATTATTTCATTAGCATACAAGAATACATATACACAAAAAAAACATTATCACATTAAACATAAAAGCCATTCACTGCGCGCCTCACAACGAGCGCCAACGCTGCTCATAGCACACAAAGCCTTGCAATAAGCGCAAAAAACACATCACCGCCGACCAAAGAATAACAGCAAAAGCGCCTATCAGAAAAAAAATACAACCAACAGCCTCGCAATAAGTGCCGAAGGATCTCCGACCGCCAACAAAATGAATGTCTCGTCCAAACACCATTACCTGCCTTACAATCTTATTGCCGACATTTTTTGACGGGCAAGTCGCTAGTAAATATATAAAGATCAAGATAATAAAAGTATCAGGAAATGTAACACAAAGATTCACGCGCTTCTGAATAATACGACAAATATGGATTTTTGTCATAAATCATATGATCGCAGTATTGGGTCATAAACCCTAAACACTGGAATCTGTTACATACAATTTACTGATGATGTCATTAATTGGCTTCAAGGGGGGGGATCTCTTTTCATACTTTTTGAGCGGTGCAAATTCAACATACGCAGAGTGGAAACGCCACATCTGTGGGACACACACAAAGGGGTTCACTTTGGGAGAAAAAACAAAGAAATATGAAATATTTAATAATCATATTTTGATGTTACCAACAGATAAGGAAACGAAACTGAGGTTATTATATCTAATAGTAGAAAGCCTGGGAGTACTGGGAGTAATAATACTGCAGCAGGAGGTCAGGACTAATGTCACCTATAGACCCCCAGACAGATAAAGGTCAGTACTAATGTCCCTCTATAGACCCCCAGTCAGATAAAGTTCAGTACTAATGTCCCTCTATAGACCCCCAGTCAGATAAAGTTCAGTACTAATGTCACCTATAGACCCCCAGTCATATAAAGGTCATTACTAATGTCCCTCTATAGACACCCAGTCAGATAAAGGTCAGTACTAATGTCCCTCTATAGACCCCCAGTCATATAAAGGTCAGTACTAACGTCACTCTATAGACCCCCAGTCAGATAAAGGTCATTACTAATGTCGCTCTATAGACACCCAGTCAGATAAAGGTCAGTACTAATGTCCCTCTATAGACCCCCAGTCATATAAAGGTCAGTACTAATGTCCCTCTATAGACCCCCAGTCATATAAAGGTCAGTACTAATGTCACTCTATAGACCCCCAGTCAGATAACGTTTTGAAATGTTTCTTGGATAGCATTGGGGCTAAAGGAGGTTTGGCCATCAGGTAGTCTAAAGATACTGTATATTATGTCCTCTCTTGGGGGGTAAAGACACTAATAATTCCTCCAATAATAATAATAACCTCCTCGTTAGCCCATTGGGTTATCTGTTAAAAAGAGTGGTGCAGAGACTGTGGGGGCTGTTAGCCTCCTTGTCCCCGTGTGGCCGTTTAGAATCCCTGCTGCTGCATGTTTCAGCTTTATTAAGGTGTAATTGTACAGCGTTTGACTCAAGTAGCTGCCTGTGCTGGGTCTGTTTGGCTTAATTGCTGGGCCCTTTTCCTGCCAAGATGGCGACCGTCAGTCCATGGGCCTCTATGTCCCCTTCACTACCTTTGTCCCCGCTTGTGTGCTTATTTGGGATGGCCCCCCTTTATATCTCCGGCCCGTGGCCTTGTAAGGGTCGCCCCCTCAATCTCTGAGTGTGGATATGCAGGGATGGGGCATTGAATCAGGCCTACCTTCTTCTCTGCTCGCTGCAAGATCAACAATACCTAATTTTTCAGGCATGTGTACATGCCTAATTTTTCTGGCCTCTGGTGCTGCACTGTGGCTTCAACAACCAAACCCAAAAAAAAGGCACATAACAGGGATTAAACTGATAGGAGTAGTACTACTTAACACACCACTCATATGTGGTGTAACAGTAGTGTACATTTAAAACAAAATAAAATTGTACTGTAATAGATTGCATAGCAGTTAGTTGTCTGCAAGCGTGTGTGTCAGACCTACAGCGTCTACTCTACCAACTTCTGCAAGTGCACAGTGCCACTCATATCTGTTGTCACAGTAGCTTGCACGCATAGTACCGATCTGTCAAAACCTTTATTGATGAATGAGGTCTAGAGTAGCCTGGTTCCCTTATCCTCTACAGGTTGAGACCTAATGTTTGGGTGACTCCAGACCAACACATGAGTACAAGCAGCACACAAACTCAAAGCCGCCATCCTCCTCCTGGAGCAGCATCATAAGCCACATCAACCACTGCTGTCCTCCTTGCCCCCTCTCAACCATCCGCCACTCCGTCTCTCGCCTTGAGGAGTTCCTGCTCATCTGCCCATAGTCAGGTGCCTGTAAAGGACATGTTTGAGCGTAAAAAGGTAATGTCACAAAGTGCCCCAAAATTGAAGTGATACGACCAACAAAGCATCTTTTTCCATCTCCTGGTTCTAAAAATCCAGGCCTTATACACGCCCCCTGATAGGTGACGTAACAAGTATTAAACTGATAAGAGTAGTACTTACAAACACGTCACTCCTATCTGGTGGCACCTTTGACTGCGCGTGCCGTGCCCCAAAATTGAAGTGATACGACCAACAAAGCATCTTTTTCCATCTCCTGGTTCTAAGAATCCAGGCCTTATACACGCCCCCTGATATGTGCTGTAACATGTTTTAAACTGATAAGAGTAGTACTACTTAACACACCTTATAATAATGCAGAGAGAGGCAATGCATTGAGAGGAGTCTGAAGAAGAGGAGTCAGAGGAGGAAGGTGGCTTTGAGGAAGTGGAAGACCAAACACAGCAGGCGTCCCAGGGGGCTTGTTGTCACCTTTCGGGGACCCTTGGTGTTGTACGTGGCTGGGTGGAGGAAGAGACCTTCAATGACATCAGTGAGGACAAGGAACGGGACATGGCTAGCTTGGTATCCAACCTTGTGCAAATGGGGAGTTTGCAGTTGTGCAAATGGACTGTTTGTGGTTGTTTGCGGTGCGTTAAACGGGGAGTTTGGTCTGTCACTGTGAAGCGGGCCTAACCCTTACACTACCTGATCGATACAACATCATACCTGATGTTTTAAAGCACGTTATTCCAAACAATTTAGGAATGTTAGGTAATTTATGCCCTTTATGGCTTAAAACCAAACTCTGCATCAACTATGTTATTTTCCATGGGAGTTTTGCCATGGATCCCCCTCCGGCATGCCACAGTCCAGGTGTTAGTCCCGTTGAAACAACTTTCCTATCACTATTGTGGCCAGAAAGAGTCCCTGTGGGTTTTAAAATTCGCCTTCCCATTGAAGTCTATGGCGGTTCGCCGATGTTCGCCGGTTCGCGAACATTTGCGGCGGTTTGCGTTCGCGGTTCGCGAACCGAAAATTTTAGGTTTGCGACATCACTATTGCTGAACTACCAGATGCAGAAATACATGGTAGACTATATGAGATTGTAACTCATTGCATGATTCATGGACCATGTGGAGATATTAATCCACAATCACCATGTATGGAAAATAAAAAAATCACTAAAGAATTTCCAAAAGATTATAGAGACAAAACTTATGCTAATTGTGATGGCTATCCCTTTATATGGAAGAAGAGAAGGCCAAAATGCAATTATTCGTGGAAAAAATAGTTGATAACAGATATCTGGTGCCATACAATCCACATTTGCTCATGAAGTATAATGCACACATTAATGTGGAAGATTGCACACATTAGTGTGGACCCTCCCACACTACTTAAACACTTCTTTAGTTCACTCCTGAGTCTGTGCTTTTTGTGCGGGTGCTTCTGATTTTTCTTTTCCTGTCTCATTCTCACTTTGCATGTAAGTCTCTCCTGCACTCTCCAATTCACACTTCCAGCACCCTGGCTTTGGGCCGCATCCCTTCAACCTGCTTCCCCTTCTATCCTTCTCTTAGATCATCTGCTGTTGCCTCGTTCCTTCCAGCCTTTCACTCTCTCCTCCCTGGTTGGCTTCTGTTCCCTAGGGTGTTTTTCTCCTTAAAGCTTCATCTTCTGTGCTGCCCTACGTCGGCTGCCTCCTACAGCGTTCTCTCTAGTTCGCACATTCACTGTTTCCCTGTTGGCTGCATGGTCTCTTGCGGGCTCTCTCCTGCTGTTGTCCCAGTGCATCTGCACATTTGCCAACTTCTCCTTTGCTTCTTCTTTTGACCTCTTCCTCCTCAGTTTCCAGCAGCTCTTGTTTACACTTCCTCTATCCCTCTGGCAAACAAATGTTGCCTCTCGTTAGACCCCCCCGCCAGGTGTAGTCTGTAATTTGGCTAGCATAATCCCTACCAGTATTCTGGTCTCTTCACTCCATCATTAGCCACTGCCCCTGCCAAATCCTATTTTAGTAGCACCAGTATGATTCAACAGTGTCTACAAAATATGTCATCCTCTACCACTTAATTTCAGGTCATATCTTACATAGTTACATAGTAATTGAGGTTGAAAAAATACTTCTAGCCCATCAAATTCAACCTTTTAAGATCTCCTCTGATCTGCAATGTGGATTAGTTGTTAATTGATCCAGAGGAAGGCAAACAGAAAAAAAAACAAAGTGAAAAAAATGAATTCATTCCTTACCCCAGACACTCGCGATTGGATTTCTCCCTAGATCAATACTGCTTCTCTAATTAACCAGGATAACCCTGAATTCCCTTTTTATTTAAAAATATATCCAATCCCATGTATCTATTGAATCCACTGTCACCACCTGACTTGGTAGAGAATTCCACAGATTTACCACCCTTTTCTTTCTTTAAGGTGGAATCTTTTTACTTCTAACCTCAAAGGATGTCCTTGTGTCAATTGAAAACCTCTTGGCACAAAATGCTCCCCTGACAAATCTTTATACTGAACCTGGATGTATTTATGTAGGGTAATCTTATCCCCTCTTAGATGCCTTTTTTCTAGAGTAAATAAGTTTAATTTGGTTAGTCTTTCTTCATAATTCAACCCCTCCATTCCCCTTATTAGTTCTGTTGTCGTTCTCTGTACCTTTTCCAGCTCTAAAATGTTCTTTTTATGAAGTGGTGCCAAAAACTGTACTCCATATTCCAAATGAGGGCGTACTAGGGATTTGTGTAGTGTTAGAATTATATCTGCTTCCCTTGCTTCTATACTCTTCTTAATACATGCTAATAGTTTATTTGCCTTTGCAGCTGCTGCTTGGCATTGCAAACTGTCACCTAGGTGGTTGTCCACAAGCACTCCCAAATCCCTTCCAATATCTGATACCCCTGGATTTGTTTCTTTACGTTTATAAATTGCATGTTTTTTTTCCTTCCCAGATGCATAACCTTACATTTATTCATATTAAATCTCATCTGCCGTTTAATTACCCATTGCTCTAATTTATGAAAATCCCTTTGGAGGGAAAGTACATCATTTTCTGTGTCATCAGCAAAAATGGAGACAATACTTTCCAGTCCTACTTCCAAGTCATTAATAAATATGTTAAAAAGGAGAGGACCTAATACTGAGCCCTGAGGAACCCCACCTACCACATTAGTCCAATCTGAGTATGTTCCATTTACAACAACCCTTTGCTTGCTGTCTTTTAGCCAGCTCTCAATCAATAGTTTGCATAATAGTCTACCATGTGGCACTGTATCAAAAGCCTTTGCAAAATCCAAAAAGACTACATCCACTGAGTTGCCTTGATCCAAGTTCCTACTAACCTCCCCATTGAAACTAATTAGATTTGTTTGACATGACCTAACCCTCATAAATCATGTTGGCTCCTACTTATAATCCTGTTTGAATAGACATATTATTTTATATTATCCCTTATTGACCCTTCTAAAAGCATTCCCACTACAGAAGTGAGGCTTACTGGTCTAAAACTCCCTGGATTTGCTGTTACTCCCTTCTTAAATATAGGTATCACCTCTGCTTTTCTCCAGTCATCTGGTAGATACCCTGTGTTGAGTGAATCTTGAAAAATTAGATAGAATGGTTTGGCTTTTACAGAACCCAGTTCCCTCAGTACCCTTGGATGCATTCCATCAGGACCCGGGGCTTTATTAACATTTATTGTTTCCAACCTCTTTTGGATTTCTTCCTGCGTTAACCAATTATTTAGTGATGGTGGTGTAGCCCCATTATGTTGCAGTGTCCTAACCACTGGTACCTCCCTTGTATATACTGTACTGAAGAAAATAACCAATTTAGCTCATCTGCCTTTTCCTGGTCACTAATTGTCAGAAAGCCTGTTTCACATTGTAATGCTCCTATAGCTTCCTTCCTGGCCTTCTTCCCATTTATATACTTACAAAATATTTTAGGGTTAGTCTCCTTCGCAACTAATTTTTCATTTTCTATTTTAGCCAGTCTAATAGCGCTTTTGCAAGCCTTGTTGATTTCCTTGTATTCCCGTAAAGCAGTCTCTGTCCCCTCTTGTTTGTAGAATTGAAATGCATGTTTTTTACTCCGTATCTTGATCTTTAAATCATTGTTACCATGTTTCAGTAATGCCTATTAAATCCCATTTCTCATTTACTGCTAATAATTCTAACTCTCCCATTTTTCCTTGCAAGCTTCTGGCATTAGAAAGCATACACCTTATGTTATGAGTCTGTACTTCTGGAATGCCTGCCACTATACTTGAGTTACTTAGCAGTACCTCCCTATTGACTATACTAACCCTTCCCCCATCTCCTCACACATGACTCGTTAATTAATTCCTTACCCCATCTTCACTTACTACCCCATTACTTCTATCTAGTCCCTCCCTCTAACCTATTAGTTTAAAAACTCTCCCAGCCATTCTACCATCCTCTCCCCTACCATCCTTTCGCCACAGCAGGTCCCCCGTTATTAAGGTGCAATCCATCCCTGCTATATCCAAAGTGAGAAGTCAGCCCAGTGCTCTAAAAACCCAAAACCCTCCTTAGTGCCCCACTTTTTTAGCCACGCATTAACCTCCCTAAGCTCCATCTGTCTCCCTGGGCTAGCACGTGGCACTGGTAGCATCTCAGAAAATACTACCTTGGAGGTCCTTTCCTTAAGCTTATTCCCTAATTCTCTAAAATCATTCTTTAGGACACTCCATCTTCCACTAGCTTTGTCATTGGTACCAATATGTACCAAGACCACCGGTTTATTTCCAGCCCCTCCCAATAATTTATCTACCCCATCCCCAACACGCCAAACCCAAGCACCCGGGAGACAGCAAACTGTTTGATTGCTGGAATCTGGGTGACAAATCACCCTTCCTACCTTCCTAATAATAGAGTCCCCTACCACCAAAACCTGTCTGTTTCTCTGCCTATTCTGCCCTCCCACTCCTCTAGTAGAACTGTTCTCCCGGCTGTTAGATGGAACAGCTCTATCTGGCATTGCCATTCCTGAATGTACATCACCAACAGTTTCACTCAATCTGGCAAATTGTTGGTGCTTGCCAACTCAGTATTGGCCTGCCTCCTGCTCCTGTTCCCCCTGCTTACCCTTTTAACTGTAACCAAGCTACCTCCCTGGACATCCACAATAGCCCCAGCTCCACCCTCCCTGCTAGGCCCATCTTAACTGTGCTCAGTGGAGCAATATCACTAAGTGCTGCAATTCTCCTCTCCAGTTCTTTAATCTGAGCTTCCAGAGAGGCAACATGCTCACACCTCACACAGAGGTATGGACCCTGAATCAGTTGTTCCAGCAGTTCATCTCTCCACACCCATTCATTAACTTTTCTATTGCTTGTAGTCCCTATTTAGCTCAATGTACTCTTTCCATAAGCTCCTTCTCTACTCAGCCATATAGTATATATATTTATCACTGTTCTGTTACCCATCTTCTCCTCCATCTTTGGTATACAAGACCTACATATCCCATTAGTTAAACTAACCATCCTCCAACAGAAGCCATCCAAATTCACTTCTGGGCCAGAGTGCGGCCATCAATCACAGAACCATCTAGCAGTCAGATTGTCCCTCTGTAAACCAGGTAGCTGGATGAATACTCCTACACTGCTCCAAGTCGCTAATCTCCTCACAGAAGAAAGTAGCAGTATGTTTCTTCTTCATGGAACGTCTAACCCTATTTCCATGGGACCAAGTTACTGCCCAAATTCTACTTCACAGATCCAAGTCGCAATGAAGGTCGCCCCTCGAAGACCCAGTCATAGTCTGAATTTCTTCTTGCAAGATTAAGCTGCAGCACCCGATCGACCTCATAGAATCCACAGGCAGACCTCCTTTTCTCTCATACCAGGTCATTACTCTGCTCCCCTCACTAGGGTGTAGGTTCTCCTAAAGATAACGCTCCAGATCCTGTCTAGTCTCAATCAGATTTCCATCCCCACATGTGTGCCTGCTATCCATATCTCTATCCTTATTATTATTCTCTCATTCTCACCTCAGCTTCAGGCACTAACCTGCCTTTGTTCCTATCCTACATATTATCATCCAGTCTCCCACTCCACTAATTACAAATTACTAATCCCCTTTCTAGTCTCTACCAATCTGTCTGCACCAAGCTGATTTTCATTCTAATCCCTGTAAATGTATACATCAGCTCAATAACATAACATATTTTCCTTCAAGATAATCAAGTTTGTGAAAGGCGATGGCTGATCTGGCCCTATCAGATGCCGAAAGTACCACATCCCAGGCCTCTTCTTCTCCCATCTGGCCTCCATCTGTAGCTAGAAGTCAGTCATCATTCCATTTCTGGATAGCGTCTATAGCTAAACGAATGTGGTATTACATACCCTAAGCTTGAAAGGATGAATTGTAGAAGCTGTCACATTCTAACCCAGGCAGTCAACCATCTACAGCAGGATTTCTCAACAGCAAACTCCTCCAGATGCAAAGATTACTCTGAAATTGCTGTTTCTATCAACTCCCTAGAGAACAGAATGCTCAAACTGGAAAACCATGCTGGTGCTAAAATAGATGTTCTGCTTATTGCCGCTCCATCTATCCCAGGTGAGACATTCCTCACACCTCTGATGATTATTCTGGCCCACTTTCATCAAGCCCACCTAAAAAAGGACATCATGAGAGGTAAATGCATCAACTGGCATCCCTTCTGATTTACTCCCATGAAGGAACCGAAAACAAGAAAATATTTAAAGGAGATGTTTCAGTCATTGTAGACAACAGTGGCTATATTACCAGTGTCATAATCCCACTGACCACAAGCCCGTTTGGACTCATATGATCTACCCAGGATAATTAGGCCATTACACTTGTTACATAATTACTCCTATCAGGACTGCCTCCTGGGCATTCAGCATGTAATAATTCAATTATAATAATTTGAAAGGATGCAACTTCAGTGGTTGTCGCCTTCTCCACATATGAGCTATTGGCCACAAGTCACCCGCTAAGACCATATGCCCCTCAGTAATGCACTCCAAATGATTAGCGACCATCGACATGCAACAGCTCTCTCTATCTCAAAGGTCATGCATCACTGCTATGCATTAACTTCAAGTTTACTAGTGGGTTTCCCACAGGCAGCTGCAACTTAGCCTCAGGTATCCTTCTCTACTGATAATCTATAAACAGCTATGCAGGAACTTGAGATTGTAGAAAACATGAAATCCTGAACAGATACCTCACTAGGCCATTTGACTCACTTCTGTTACCATCTGGCAAATGAATGCTATTGGAGTAACAATTTGCAAATACTTGTTGAAGAAAAGACTCATCATTAATCTATCCTGCCATACAACTGCTCCATTCCAAACATACATTTGCTAATTCCTTTAGCTAAATCCTTTGATGACACTATCACAAATATCTCTAGACTAGCCCCAAGAAACTGCTATCCAAATCTGGCATCAAGGACTTATTCAAACTACTTCCAATATAGCCTAACTTATGGCACCTCCATGGCTTAAAATGTAACAATAAATATTATTTTAACACTTGGTTGACCTTCGGGTCCAAGAGTAGCCCCTTTGACTCTTTCGCTGAAGACCTCTGTTGAATCCTCTTTAACATTGTTGTAGTTGTTCTGTCATTTTATCTTCCTCTCTTTCCCTTCCCATTTTCACCTCTCTTCTTAATTCCCATCTTTCCCTTCCATTTTTTACTGCTTTCTTCTCTCTTCTTCTATTGTTTCTTTTTTCTATTGTTTATGCCTCTCAGATAAATAAGTCAGGTAAGAGGAGAATATCTTGAGTAAGATAAAAATTAGGGTGGGGTGCAAAAATATTCCCCCACAGTACTTTTTTAGTTTCTCAGTCCCACTCACTCTCCAGGGAAACTAGTTGTCCATGATGAAAGTGTCCATGCCAAAGACAGAGATTTCTAAATGTATTTTGTTTTCGCGCATTGCAAATGTGTACTGTGGAGGCAAAATTGTTTTTCTACTGGGGCCTTGCATTCACTAGCTCCTCAACTGGAAAGAATGCCCCCAGAGACAGAATAGGGGGAGGGGATTAGCAAGGAGCTGTCTTCAGTCAAATACACTGCCTTCAAAAAGGCAGTGCAGCTGGTTAGGTGGGCAGGTAGATCTGCGCTGTTGGTGAAAGTGGATATTTAGTCTGCTTTCAGGTTGCTTCCAGTTCACCCTGATTCCCTTCATCTGTTAGGTTGTGCGATTTTGTATAAAAAATGTGTGGATCTGTGATTTCCCATGGGCTGTTCGGTTTTTGATTCTTATTTTGAGAAGTTCAGTTTGTTTCTGGAGTGGGTGGTTTGTCAGAAGGCGGGTTTATTCTCAGTGGTCCACTATTTAAATTATTTTTTATTTGTGGGTTCTGCAGATTCAGCAGCGTGCTTCCAGCTATTAGGGTGTTTCCAGGATATGGCAGAGGATATTGGAATTCCGTTAGCAGATGAAAAAACAGTAAGTCCTTGTCACATGCTGAGTTTTTTGGGTATCGAAATTGACACCATTTCGTTTTAGTGTAGGCTTCCTGTTGGTAAGGTCAACAAGCTAAAGAGGGAGGTTTTAGCGTTTAGGGCAACTAAGAAGGCTACTCTGAAGTTCTTACTTGGAAAACTTAATTTTGCTTGCTGGATAATACATATGGGTAGAATATTTTGTAGGAGACTGTTGTTGTCTACAGCAGGGGTTTGTCAGCCGCATCATCGCATAAGAATAAGGTCTGAACATAAAGCGGATCTCCGTATTTGGTATGAGTTTTTAGAGCATTTTAATGGTAGCACAATGATATTAAAGGAGCCGGTAGTTAATGGGGTTCTTCAGCTTTATACTGACGTGGCTGGGGCAAAAGGATTTGGGGCCTATTTAAATGGTAGGTGGTGTGCTGAGGCTTGGCCTGCATGGTGGATAAGTAGTGGTGGCTATTTGGCCATGGGGGGATAGTTTCAGGAATCGTCATGTGATTTTTCATTGTGACAATTTGGGTGTAGTGCAAGCAATTAATACTACTACTGCCTCTTCGCCTCCAGTAGTCAAGCTCCTGAGGCAATTGGTACTTAACAGCCTTATTAAATTGCCATTTGGCCAGTTGAAAAGGGCTCTAAATAAGCACATACAGTAGCTTATTTTTTCTACAGAAGTTTTTAGTTACTGAACTTCTATCCAAAAGCAAGGTCTTCACTCACTAAAAACTTCTGTAAAAAAATGTGCTATGTGCTTATATAGAGCCCTTTTCAATTGGCCGAATCACAATTTATTTAGGCTGTAAATGTCTACAGTTGAATATTCTGGTTAGGCCATCTCATATTCCGGGGGTAAAAAATAGGATAGCAGATGCATTATCTTGATTTAAGTGTGAACAGTTCAGGGAGTTGGCACCTTCTGCGGATCAAGATCCTACACCATTCCAGCAGAGTTTCTGGCACATAGGAAGCTGAAGCTCTTGTTAATCATTGCCACTGGGTATTGGGTACATGCAGTTATGTTTCCTTCAGGGTCACCATTGAAATTGTGACTAGTGGGTCACTCCATCATATACTGGCCAGGAGGTCGGCTTCAATAACAGAGCAAGTGAGGCAAATGGGTTCCCAGAGGAGGCCGTAGTGTGCAAATGGTTTGGGGTTAGGAATATGAAATGGGAGCAAGTCCTTCTAATGGTGGTGGGATATGCTAGGGTTTCCTCTCCTCCTGAGTTATTAGTCATACATGCCGGAAGGGAATGACTTAGGTTTCATACCTCTTAGGGAGCTTATTCGTTCAATGAAATGGGATGTTTAGAGGTTAATTTAGTTGTTCCTGGGTCTGCTTATAATCTGGTCCCAGAACGCCTAGGGTGAAGTGGAGGGGGGCTCGTGACCCAAAAAAAGTTGGACAAGGTTAGGTTGAGACTAAACAAGATTATGGCTTCTTTTATAAGGAGGTTGCGGGGTATCTCTATTAGGCACAGAGATTTTGAAACCCCAGAGGCACATGAGTTTTATTTTAAGGATGGGGTTCACCTCGATGAGGTGGGTCTATCATTATTTAATTATACCCTTAAGGTGGGTATTGTTCAGGCCATGGAGCTTTTTGGTGGCGCTGAGCCTAGTGGGCTTGCGGGTGGCGGGAGTGCTGCATCAACTTAGGTTGGAGCTTAATTACCATAAGGTATCCGGTATGGTTGGTTCCAGAGGTCTCATTAGCACAGGGTTCCACTGGGCCTCTGGAAGGGGGTTGAACTCCTTAATCCAGGGGATGCAGCTACCTATGGTTGTTTATGTTTAATATGTTTACAAAAAAATCTGTGACCTGTTTATACCCAAGTTGGATTTTTTTGAGTCTTTATTTAATGGAGTTGTCCTTACCGGACTGAGTCACAAATGCTTAGGTCAAGAATGCCCCCTGAGACAGAAAAGGGGGAGGGGGCAGTTGACAGGGCTTGGCTAGTTATTAGGGCTGGGGAGGGGATAGTAAAGGAAAAGGGAGGTATTACTGCCTCTCGTCAGTCAATGCCTGGGTAGACCGAGAAGAAGCATTTCGCACTGGCCCTCCACTTTGTTTTTATGCTTGATGGTTGTTGCTATTGGCGGGGGTGCTGCATCAACTTAGGTTGGAGATTAATTAGTGTAAGGTATCCGGTATGGTTGGTTCCAGAGGTCTCATGGGCACATGGTTCCACTGGGCCTCTTGAAGGGGGTTGAGCTCCTTAATCCAGGCGATGCAGCTACCTCCGGTTGTTTATGTTTAATATGTTTACAAACAAAATCTGTGGCCTGTTGGAGTTTTTGGAGTCTTTATTTAATGTGGTTGTCCTTACCGGACTGAGTCACGAATGCTTAGGTCAAAACCCTCAACTCCTTATGCAAAGGTATGTATGCTTACCTCTTGTCTTTCTTTTGCATCCAATATTACATGTATGCTTAGTATTACAGAACTTGTAGGTGCTTAAGATTCTTTTGGATATATATATAAGCATATACAGTACATAAAGAACAGAAACATTCTGACATTATGTTCTTGATAAATTGCTATTTTGTATGCAGACAATAAAGATAAATTGCTTTGTATTGTATTGTTGCTGGTGTGTAATTTTATTCACAGACAAACTACATGTCTTCAAAAACTGCGTTTGTTTGCAATGAACATTTGAAAATGTATTAGAATGTATATGAAATATAATCATAACAGAAAATTTGACATTCTAATTATACATCACATTTTTACAATATGTTCTGTATATGATAACTAAATATGAATTATTGTATTGTCAAAAAGTACTTTTATCAAATTTATATGGATCACATGAATGAAATAGCAAACTAGAAGAAAACAGAAAAGCAAATATGGCTAACTATGATATGTATAAGTACATAATGATTATTTATATAAATACAACCCAACAATTATTAATTACACAGGTCAACAAATGTAAGAATTTTTGTTAGGAACATGGCTTAAATCAGCTGTATATATGAAAAAGCTTAAAACAGTTATATTATCATATTACAAAGTACAAGAATTTAGATATTGTTAATCATGGAACATTTCCACAGTGGAATATTTACTTCATCCTTTTGTGAGTTGGACTGTTTTTTCTTTGCAACAACAGTAGTAGTCCCCCATCATAGCTGGATCCCATCTTCCTTGGTGCCTTTCCTCCATGTTACTCAAGCCCTAGTTAAAATGTCCCCTCATGTCCTGGTTAAAAGTGTGAATGTAGGAAGTTTATCTTTAGAGACATCCTACAGCCGAAGATTTTGTAGATCTAAAAGAGTTCCTATACGAGCTGACAATAGTTTTGTTCCTTATAGTTATCTCAAAAACCCTTTAGTCCACGATGAAGGAGATTTCCATGTAGCATGCTTTTTTTCACTTTAGTTTCCTTTCAAAGTTGTCATCAAGTCGTAACTTTCTAATCTGTGAGACAACAAGGATATACTTGTTGTGCTTAGTTTTACTTAGACTGGAAATGTTTTCCTCTGATGTATGAATTAATCACCATTTTTATTCATAGTATTCTTAAAATGCTTTAGAGGTCCTAATTTTATATGCAGTGACATATTGAATCATAAATTACAAATATCATAAAAATGTTATGAGCTGGGCAGAAACTTCCAAATAAGGAGGTACTTAGCTATAACCTAATTCTGTTAACCATTCTTCTATACAATTAGTATGAGTGTTATACAGTTCATGACAGTAATTAAAAAAACATTTAAACCATTGGCACACAATTTGTGCCAAAAAAATGCTCTTTTAAATTGCAACCTTGCAAATTTGTGATGTGGCAGCCCCCGCCCACCATTCATGCCCTGACTAGCCGTGGGGCAGGTAATCTGCTCTTGGGTAAAAAAAAGAGAACAGACTCTCAATACACAGTCCAAATTCCAAGGACCTGTAACTTTTTTTCAGATACAGCTCTGTATTAGTGATGTATCACAATTAAATGTATGGAGCACCGGCCCACCCTTCCCTCCAAACGCTCCACCTCAGGGATCCTTCACACACTATTTTGAATATTTTCTCTCTCTACAATAGAAACTGACTTTTCTCTGGGGTTATATAGTACAGTCTCATTAAGCAGTACCCTGTCTTTTGGAGATAATTAGCAGACTACCGCTCTGTGTTTTAAAGACAATTTTTCTCCTCCCAATACAGCTTGTCTCCATTGTGCTTACCTATGTTCTTAAAAGTGAAACTACGGCCTTCTCTAAATAAATAAAAAACTCTCTACTCCACATGCATCCTGACTGCAAGCCTTTATAGCACTTCCTGCATGATTTCATGATTTACAATGCTCTCTTTCACAGATGTGCTTATGACTTGAACATATCTCCTACTAATACACTATTAGGAGCTCAAATAAAGCCAACAGATGGCAACAATTTTACTGAAGCATTGAGCTGCGACCATCCATCCTGGCTAAAAAATGGCCCAAGAGGGCTATTAAGAGTTATAGGACATATTTACTCCAAGAAAGAATTACATTCTCAACAGGTTCCGATCTTAAAAAATAAATGTATTGAAAGCAATTATCCAGTTGCTCAGACAGAACAGGTTTGCAGTGTTTGCAGAGAGATTCAGCATCAATCAACAAAAGGCAAAAAGAGAAATGAATACAGCAAGTCAATATAATCTATCAAACAACATACACACAATTTATTAAACTATTTTCTGAACATATTGTAGCTCCGGATCTTGCTTAATCCTTATGTAATTTTCTAAAGGTTGATAAAAATAAAAATAACCTCTATGTTTGTTTCCTACTACAAATGAGAGCAAACTAGAATAACTTTTAAACAAAAAATGTACTTTTTTTTAAAGTGTAAGCACATACCTATGAAGTTGAAATATTTTAAGTCTATTAATTAAGGTAATAACATTTTTTATGTATTTAAATGTCCCATAAAACCTATAACCTATAACTAATAGAACATTATATGAGGGGAAAACTATTGCCATCAGATAGGAGTGGGAAATATCTGAAAAAGTGCTTTTCCTTTTTTTTAAATTGCTATTAAATTTACTAGTAGCTGTTTGTTTTTGTTTTTTTATATAATCATTTTATTTAAAGGCATTTGCAATATTCCAACTGATTGAACAGTGTTTACATCAAACATGCTTCATTTTTTTAACAGCAAAGTATTTAACTTTCTAAGCTGACAGAGCCTTTCAATTTTATATTTTTGATTATTAATAAACAATAACAGTATCAGTAAAAAAATAAAAATAAACATATACATATATATATATATATATATATATATATATATATTTAAAATAAAAAGTCATATAAACTCAACAAATAAACACAGTGAATTTCAAGAGAGAAAAACTAATCTAAGTCTAGAGATTTCTAACATCGCTCCCGTCTAAATTTTTATTTTAGGTCTTTAGCTCATGTATTAAATCCTGAGTTTAAACATTGAAGAAATAGCTTTGGGTTTATCTAATCAAATATTTCGATATTTACCAACCACCCATGTTATAGGGTATATCGAGAGTCAAGCCCCAAGCCTCCTCCGCCCTGAGTCTTCCTTTCGTTGGGTTGTGTTAAAATTCTGGAATCAAGTCAAGTCAATGGGGTGCTAAGGGGCGACTCTAACCAAGGCTCCCAAATCTTGTAAAATTGAGACATCATATCCAGTATAATGCAAGTTAGTTTCTCATTTATTAATATGTAGTTATTTTTTCTGATTACCTCTTGAAAGCTTAGGGTCTTAGACTTCCATTTGCTAGCTATATGTAGTTGAAACAATTTTTTTTGATTCAAGGACAAATTTTAAATCCCAATTCCTAAAAGGCAGGATTCCATCCTGACCGTTGATCACCTTCTTAAATAATAATGTGGCAAGTTGAGTTAGGTCTCCTCATATGTTATGAGCCACCAGACAAGACCACCAAGTGTGAATATGATCCCCTATCTGTTGGCGCCCCCTAAATCATTTGTTGCTCTCCCAGGGGTTGATCTTCTGAAGCTTATCAGGTGTACAGTATACCCTCTAGAGGACCTTGATAGACGTTTCTAAGTGGGCATAGTTAAATGATCCTCTGCTTAAGTTTGAACATGACTCCACCCTTTTCATCCACTCCCATTCCACACCCAAGTCCTCCTCCCATCTACATATAAATGTGGGCTTCTCGTCTGTAGTTGTTTTTGTAAAAATATTGTACAATGATCCTACCTTTCCGCTAGAGAGTGGGAGATTTTTACAAATTAATGAAATCCATGAAGATTTAGGGGGCCCAAAGGTTTTGAGCATTTCGCTGACCCAGCTTTTTATTTTTAGATAATTATAGAATTTCTCTTGAGGTAGATTATGCATCATGCAAAATTGATCATGGGTTATTAAACGGCCTTCAGTAAACCATCAACCAAACCTATCTAGACATCTAGAGGTCCACCAATGTTTGGATACTGTGCTAGAGTCTGCTAATACTTGGGGGGGGGGGGGGGGAATCGATAGCAAAGGAGGTATTTCTATGTCTAGTCTGTTTTAAGTTCTAGCCCATTTCCAGGAAGTTAAAATTAGGTGTATCATTGGATTTTGATGTGATCTAAAAGGGCATAATCTTTCTGGGACCCAGATTATCGTCTCCCAACTGTGAGGGAACATTTGTTGATTCTCTAAGAATACCCAGCTCATTTGGTATTTAATAGAGTGTGCCAGTGGTAGCTGAGCTAGTCGTGCTACTTTAAAATAGTTCCTTAAATTTGGCACGAGAGCCCCCCTCTATTCGTGTGTCTATACATTATTCTTTTAGAGATACGGGTTGTTTTTTTTTTCAAAATAAATGAGAACATATTATTCTGAAACCTGTCTAATGCTTTCAAGGAAATCAGAATAGGAAGAGTTCTGAAAAGATATAAGATCTTGGGTAATATATTTATTTTGGTGGATGCTATTTGACCAGTCCATAAAAGCGGGTCCTTCATCCACTTGAGCATGTCCTCGCCTAGCTTTTTATACATGGGATGGTAGTTTGCCTTATACAGGTCTGAAAATTTAGATGTAATGTGACTCCCAAGTATTTTTTATACTGCCCAGGCCAGGTAAAGACGTATTTAGATTTCAGGAGTCAGGTTGGGTTATGCCTAGGCTTAGAGCCTCAGTCTTCTCTAGATTAAGTTTAAGTCCTGACACTCTACTAAATTTATCTATAACAGACATAAGTGCTGGAAGCGAGGATAAGGGATTAGTCAGGGTACATAGTATATCATCAGCAAAAAGAGAGCATTTATAATGCTGCAATCCTACTTGGAGGCCTTGAATCTCCTTATGCGATTGGATTACCTGTGCCAATGGTTCTATAACAAGGGCAAATAGCAGGGGCGAGAGTGGGCATCCATGCCTAGTGCCCCTTTGGATCTGAATCTGAGCTCTGTGTTCACCTGGCAACTTCGAATTGGCTAGCGGGGAGTCATAATAGTTTTTAAGTAAGGTAATAAAGCGTCCTTTGAATCCAGCATTTTATAGTGTTTTATAAAGAAAAGGCCATTCGACAGTGTCAAAAGCCTTTTCAATATCCAAGGCCAGTAAACACATCAGGGATTTTGCTCTACTCGCTAGGTGCTGAATATTCAGAATTTGTCTGACATTGTCCCCTGCCTGCATGAATGGTATAAATCCTGCCTGGTCCGTTATGTATGATTTCAGGTAGAAATTTGGAGTGCCATGATTTTAGCCAGAATTTTAACATAGCCATTCAATAATGAGATGGGCCGATAGTTCTTAACTTCAAGATTGTCCCTTCCCTCCTTAGGGAACACTACCAGATCGGCTTGGTTTAACTCCGGTGGCGTACGGTCCCCCCTTAGAATTACATTAAATAGAGACGTGACGTGAGGTATAAGCAAATCAAAATTTCTTGTAATATAGATATGTGAAACTATACGGCACTGGAGATTTGCCCACTTTAAGGCTCTGGATAGCTGCTTTCACCTCTTCCCCGGAGACGACTAAATTCAAGCTAGATAATTGTTGTTCTGTAATTGAGGGAAGATCAAGTGACCCCAGAAAAGAGTCAAGGTCTGACGCCTCAGCTTGGGTCTGAGATTAATATATCTGCTGATAGAAAGACTGAAATGTTTTTTGAATGTCTTTTGGACTAAATTAAATCTTACCAGTGGGCATTCTGATCTGAGTAACTCTAGAGTTTCTTTGGTCTTTAATCTCTTAGCTAGCATCTTATTCAGTTTATTCGCCTTCCAGTAATATAGATGTTTTGTCCTCCTCATAGCTCTTTCATTGTAGTGAGAGATCACCCCATCAAGTTCTAGCCTAATCTTGTCAATTTGTTTGCGTAGTTTAGTGAATGGATTCTACTGATTGGCCTTTTCCAAACTGTTAAGAGTGGCTGTCAACTCTGTCTCCTTTTGGTTAAGGGATTTTTTATGTAGAGAAGCCAGCTTAATACAGGAGCCCCTTAGATAGGCCTTATGGGCCACCCAAAGCCAACCAGCCCCCGTCTCCAGAGAATCATTGCAGTCAAAATACATTTTGATATCCTCTACCAACAATACCACACTATTAGGGTCAGATAGTAGATGTTCATTGATTTTCCAGTTATTAAATAGAGAATGGCTAGGACCAAGTGTTAACCTAATAGATACTATTGCGTGGTCAGACCAGGGGCAGGAGGCGATGTGAGAGTCCTGAGTGCTGTCATAGATGAGGGAATCTATTATAAAGGTATCAGTCCTCGAGTATGTTGCATGAGTGGGGGAGTAATAAGTGTATTCTCTCAGATCTGGATGGAGACTCCTCCAGGCATCCTCCCATTCTATTTAATAGCTGATTAATTTGGCTTAGTTTTTTTGGAGAATTTATTCTCCAAAGTCTTCACTGAGTTAAAGGTGAGGTTGAAGTCACCTCCAATTACCAGTCTTCCCACTTCCATTGATTCCAAATCCCTTAGTAAAATAATAAGAGTTTTATGGGGTGAAGTTGTGGGGGAATACAGGGAGACTAATGACATTCTAATACCTGAAACTGTCCTAGTTACTATTATATAGTGTCCATCCTTGTCTAAAGTGCAATATTCTAGTTTAAATGGGAAATTCTTATGGATGAGAACCGCTGCTAAAGCCCTCTTCATGGGTTGGGTGGCCGAAAAGAGTATGGGGTATTAGTTATGTAGGAAGGTTGGCTTTTCTCATGTGAGAAGTGGGTTTCTTGCATAAAAATAACTGAGGGCTGTTTATAGAATTTAAAGGCCTTCCGCCTCTTAAAGGGGGAAATTAACCCTTTCACATTGTGGGTTATAAAAGTGTAGTCTGATGCACCCATTCTAGGTTAGGGCCAGTGTGTGTCATCTGTTGTCTATTAACTGTTTTCTCTCCCTTTTTGGAGCCCCCGGGAGGGATCGAGGCAGAAGAAGGCTTTGGGATCCTCTGAAAATGCAGGAGTGTCTGTTTATTATTAGCATAGACTAAGAGTAGAGCAGAGATGTAAAACATTAGTGTTACATTTCATAGACATCTATTATATAAATAGTCAGATGGAGAAATGTCACTCTTGAACAGTAATTCTGCAGCATTCGAAGGGACTACCCTTAGATGACCATTGTATAAGTAAACAATGAGAGCAATAACTTTGTTAAACAAGCAATTCTGCCACTTCTAGAGAGACTACATTTGCCAGGTAGCTACATAGCAGTAACAAAAAAAATAGCATTTCTCTTTCTCTATATTCAGTAATTAACCGACTAGAAAACATTCTAACGTTTTAAAATTTTAACTATAAAAACTTATATCAGATTCAAAAAGTAGAATCTGCTTTTCTACGGATCCAGGGGCCCAAATAGCACAAGCTAAAGCTAAACTTTCAACTT
This sequence comes from Discoglossus pictus, assembly GCA_027410445.1. NCBI lineage: Eukaryota > Metazoa > Chordata > Amphibia > Anura > Alytidae > Discoglossus > Discoglossus pictus. Next base: position 289,993,501 of record CM050166.1, read on the forward strand.
CTAGCTTCCTAAATCTTGATTCTAAGTAGTGGGTAACAAGTCAGTCAGCATCTTGCACTTTCCTGACAGTCTACTTTGCTTTAAGAGATTCAAGGAACATTTTGGTTCAATCAGATCTTGCAGCGAATGCTGGATCATCAGTAAGTCTGGATTCCCCCTTGTGAGGAGAGCTGCAAGTACTCTGGTCTTTACGGCCTGTGTTCAAATCTCTGGGGCCTCTAGGTGGTAGTGGATGCTTGTTCTGGGATTGTGAGCCGACCAGAGTCCATTGTCTCTTAGGAATGGGAGGGGGAGGGGGAGGGTGATCCTGACACCTTACCATTATTTATGTAGAGCATAGATGCAAATGACACAGTACAGCTAGGCAGTTCTCCAATGTGCGAGTGGTATGTGTTGTACCTTGATAATTTAAAGTAAGGGCAAAGGGAAAGTTCCATCGATACTGTATTTTGTGCTGTTGGAGAATACTTAACGCAGGTTTCATCTGTCTCCGTCTGTCCAGCATGTTAGGAGACAAATCAGCAAAAAATTGCAGATTGGAGTTGTCTGGGCCCTTGATTATCTGCAGCTTTCTGGTCTCTGAGAGCAGAAGTTCCCTGGATTGCTGTCTCAGAAATCTCACAATGACATCTTTAGGTACCTCAGGATTTCTTGTACCTCCAAGAGCTCTGTGGGCCTGTTCAATCTCCAGTGTAGTTTCCGCTTGATCTGGGAGGATAGCAGCAAAGGTCTCTTTCAGATATGCCCTTAGGTCTTGGACAGCTCTTGGCATTCCACATACCCTGATGTTATGACTTCAAGACCGATTCTCTAAGTCTTCTATCTTGTCTGTAAGATCCATGATGTTAAAAGTGTTCTGGTCAATTGATGACCTGTCTCGTTGTTGAGCTTCTCCCAACTGATATGCTATTTATTTCAGTAATTGGGTTATTTGCCCCAACTCCTTTAAATCTTACCTTAGCGGTTCTATCGCCTTAGCTAAGAGTTGCTAAATTTTGTCTATTGATCTAGCAGAAAGGTTGATATGCTTGTTAGTTAATTTAGAGATTTCCTCCTGATCTGAAGAGTCCGAGTGGTCAAAGGCAGAGTCCATCTGAGACATGGGCTTGGCCGACCTTTGGAGGGAAGTACTCTTGGATGCCTCTCGTAGAGGGACCCTTTTTGCCTTTCTTCATGGTTGAGATTGTAGACTTTTGTGGTCAGGAAAGCTGTCATATCCTCCCTTAATTTCTGATTCTTTGAGACAGGGGAATATGTTTTAAGAGCAGAAACACTGTGTCTTGACTTGCATTAAAGTTCGGTGGCTGTACTCGGAAAGAAGACTAGTGGCAATATTGGTGCTAGTCAGAGCCCCCTATGGGCATATGTTTACATCTTTTGATTTAGAGTCTTTTGGGCAACAGAAATTATTGAGGTATTCGTGTAGTGAGCACAGCTTTTAGAAACCCAAAAAAGTAGACTTTCAGTAACTTTTAGTTTGTAATGAAGGCTTCTGTGAGAACTCATGAGGAGCAGGTGAGGTGGCAATCCTCCAAAGTGTAAGTGGTTACTTAGCAGTTCTACCTGGGATTGATTAGGTTACCCCCAACAAGCAGAAGCTTATATTCTGCAAAATATCAGTTGCAATTATTTTGAATGACCACACGGTGGCAGCACAAGACAAAATTATCAGATAGTAAACACCCCTTGTTGGGCCTCAGCTAGAAGCAGATCAAAGTTAACTGAGATTACGCACGGGTTATACTGTCCCAGCCCCACTCTGGTGATTTTGTAGTCTTTTATTGCAAAAGTGCAACTCCAACAGTAATATTTGTGATATACAGAATTTGATTTTGAGGGGCAGCTACGTACCAGATGCAGCTTTCAAGCAAACAATAGCAGTAACTCAGCACCAATGGCACAGGAGAATAGGGTGTAGACTGATGTAGCCAAAATCTTCTATGGCTAGGGGCCAGGAAATCAACTTGTAGTATGGCTAGAGTGAATTGTCAGTTTTCTGAATTGAATAAAGATAAGAATTTTTTGACAGCAGTTGTAATAATGTCTTGAGCTGACTGAGCCAGATATGGAGTATAAGGATTTCAGGGAGAGCAGGCTCACCTAATTAATCACATTTGTGGCTGTAGCAGTCTCTTGCTCCTGTTGCAGAGTGCTAGCAAGGGCCTCCCTGACCCCCCCTAATATAGTTGGGGAAATAGCCACCCCAGATCTTCCTGTTTCTTCCTCTAGCCCCTCCAGTACTCACATTTCAGGTGGCTCACCAGTTATAGGGTCACAGGGATAGTGGGTGAGTATAGGCAGTAGCTTCTTCGCCAGGCCCAAAATCTTAGATGGAGGCCACCCGTTTCGCTGGCTTTTTCCCCCGCCCTGCCACTCCTCAAACTGCAGCACAATTTGGTCCTAAGCTTCCCTGGGCCACTCCATCCGGAGCCAGCTGCCACAGGATGCCTCTGGGAAGCTTCTGTATCGCTTCGGGGTACTCATGGAGCCTTGTGTTGAGCCAAAGATGTGTGCCGCACAGTCCCAAGGCCTCTGCAGTGCCCACCGCCTCCGTAACTGCTCCGTCCAGGTCCCTCCACAATGCTCAGCCAGATTTAGAGTGCACTGACTGGCCCAGGGCGTCTGCTGTCCTCTCCTCCTGGCAATTCCTAGCAGGGAAGCAGCCTTCTGGTAAGCTGGCTGGGTATAGCCTTCTCTGCAGCTGCTCCTCCAGGGGTTATGGGTCACCCCCTCTTCCTCCCCCAGCTATTCTTGGGGTAATCAGCACTTTTTTATTGCTCTCAGGCAATTAATAAGCCCAAATATAGATCTTGATTTAGGAGCTCAACATGAGCGCGTCCAGCTCCAGCAGACGCAAGCTCCATCCCCCACAGAGGTAGCTCCATCCCCCACAGAGGTAGCTGTCAGGATACATAATACGTTTCATGAACTAGTGACACTAACTAGAAACAGATCAGCTTGTTGTGGAACAAACTATTACATTTTATTATTTGCTGCATATTTTATATACATTGACCTTTTTCATTCACTAGAAAGCACATGAATATTTGGTCTAGTGGTATGTGCAAGTGTCTGTGAAGTTGTAACCTTGGGGTAAATTTATCTGTCTGCAAATTATTATTATTATTATTATTATTATTATTATTATTATATTTTAATAAATAGTCATTTTTAATGTCACTACATTCACATGCAAGTAAGCAGTTTCATATATAAATGCCACTGGACATTTTATTTGTCTGTGCAATGTTTTTTCCAGACTACTAATTCTACAACAAACCAATATTTTAGTTCATTTTGTTAGCATGTTGAACAGGAAGCAGACCGAAAAAGGGCATCAGCAATGCCGTTCTCCGGACATAGCACGTGGAATGCCTCTAGCCATATGTTCAACCTCAAGCAAAGGAGCACCAACCACCGTATAAGGTGTAGTACTGGCAATGATGATGATGAGAGGCTATTGATTGCTCGAACCGTTGCCTCGCAAGGCGACCCAATGCAAACCTGCCGATCCTTGAACTCCGTGCCCCATGCTTGAACCGCCTCTACCATATGGAGTAACTTCCGAAAGGCTGAATTTGCTGTAAGGCCACCAGAGACCCACAACTCAAGCCATGTCGCAGCTAACCATGATCCTCTTTGGTAAGCACCAAACCCTTCTAATCCTGCCGCTGTATACAGCCCGAGTTGGGCACTCGTCACGCTTTCTGGGTGTATTAGCACGGCCCCATTAAACGACAGAAGGAACGCTATCCAGACTGCATCACCCCCACCGTAGCCAGGGACAATCATCTGCTGAAGTTAAGCTTCCCCAGAATTGATTGAAGGCGCCTCAAGGTTACCCTCCCCGCTCCCGCAAGGGGCGCCCGTCGTGGCATGTCCTTGCCCCGCTTGCGTTCCCGTGAAAGGACAGCATGGCCCGCATCGGGGTCATTATGTTCAGCCAATAGGCTACTGCCTTGTCGCTCCATGCCATGGTTGGCCTTGACGCCATGTACAGCCAAAACTCCTCGTCGTACCGCCACCGTGCCATCCCCCCGTAGGTCCGATACGCATTTCTGATCTCTTCCAGGTATACGAACAGTCCAGAGCATTGCTCCGGGTGCCGTTCACTTAGTGCGCAGGCCATGATTGAGAAGGCCTGGAGCCACTTGTCGAATGTACGCAGAAGTCGCCTAAAGGAGTTCTTACGCTCATCGCCTTCCCTAGGGAAACGCTCCGAGGGATCTGCTAACCGGGATATGGGCAATAGTGAGAACAGTTTGACGAATTCCCTGCGCCAGATCTTTTCTTTGATATCCAGAGGCAAATGCGCCCCGAGGTTGTCTTGAGAGCACACAATGGTAGGCCTCCCGGCCAACTCCGCCGACCCGCCCATCCCGACTAGGGGACTGTTCTGAATGGAGGGGAGGGGGGGGTAACCCTGAGGAGTGACCCCGGAGCGCCCGGGCGTTCCAAGATTGACTACCCACCCACGCCCCGGCTATTTCGTCGCTGATTGGGAGATTGTGTGCACACATAAGAGATTTTAGGGATGCAAGCAACTGGGGTGCCATGGAAGGAGAGGCCCCCCCTTTGTATCGCTCCACCCCTAAAACCCTTGTAGCTGCCACCCTGTAACACTCTCGCCGCTCAGTCCGCACAGGAGTCCGTGCCCGCCTTGTCTCCTGATGGCTCTTCTCCCTGCCGGCTCCTGAGAAGGTGCAGCTGCAAGCGCCTGACATCTCACTTCGAGACCTGGACCTGCCTCTGGATCTGGGAAGGCAGGAAGAACAATTACTAGCTCTCCTATGCCTGTATCCTAATGCCCCGGCAATCCGCTCGCACCCTGAGGAGTGCTTGAAAACCAAATCTAGGGCAATGGCAGGGCTTAGAGACTCAACTGACCCCAACGGCCTAAGGGCTGGGCCAATGCCGTAACTAAACCCGTCTTGTGTGTCTGTATCCCTTGGTGTCCCCTTAGCTTGGGTATTGTCGTGACCGGTCAACCTAAGCTGTGGACTGACTATTACATCTGGGGACTTTTGTCTCCTTGCTGGGGTGGAAGTAAAAGCCAAAGGACTGTACCTGCTCATTGATTTGCGAGCCCTGGCGGGGCGTGTCTGCAGTGCCACCGTGGCTGTGACTGGAACTTTATCTATAACCACCATCTCCTCGAGCACCTGAAGTCTTTTTCCTCTTGTGGATCCCATGCCCTTGCCGGTCACACCACTGGGGGAGTGTCGTCCCTGCAAAACACCTATGACAGCTTCAGTGTGTGCAGCAGTGGGGACTGCTGGGGCCAAACAGTGCCTAACTGTAGGAGTCTTTTTAGGCCCCCTGGCTTTTTACTCTTAGCCCTAGAAGCCCGGAAATGGATCTGAACTGGGGTGTTAGTGGACTCTGGGGTCCGGTGCAGGCCTTGGGGCAAGACCCTAGGCAGTGACCGACGGCTAGGCCCTCGCCCTCGCCTGCCTGTGGCTCTGACCTCTCGGCAGTGGGTGGGATGAGCTCCTGGCTCTTGGGGACCTCATCCATGGCCCCTGCCCTCTGGTTGGCCCAATTGCCAGAACTGCTGCTGTTCCGTGGCTCCTATGGTGCCTGTCTGGGTTAGTGACCTCCCCAATGAGCCTCAGGCTATCAGCCACTTCAGACTGCGCCTGCGCCTCTGTGGAAAGGCCCTGACTCCCCAGATGCTCTGAAACAATCTATCCTGGACCCATCTAACCCCATGACACAAAGCTCGGGACCTAATCATTGCCAAAAGGACCTCTAACTCCCCAGGATCCATGACCAAGCTAACACCCGCCCCTACGAACGCAGGCAAACCACACGCACCCCCACACAAACAGCGCAGGGACACCGCACACGCAACACACCGTTCATGCAGCCGCAGCGCCCACCCACACCACGCACAGACCGCACAGCACAGCCGTCTCGAACCGCAAATCACACAAACCATGCAACCCGCACAAACCACGCAGCCCACACAAGCCACACAACATACAGCACACCCCAGACCCACAGCACCCACACAGCATCCACAGCATCCACTGCCCACACAGCACCCACAGCACCCACTGCCCACACAGCACCCACTCACAGCTCACACAGCTCACACAACTCACACAACTCACCCAACTCACGCAGCTCGCACAGCACACACAGCACACACACACACAGAGGACCCCCACTGCCTTATAAAAGACAGTGTTATTGGCACAGTTACTTGCAGGCACATATGAGGAGCAGAATACGCTGGCATCCAATCCCTGTAATGGGTGGCGCAGAGTGAAGGAGGAAGCCTGCAAAGCGGGCGGACGTCCCTCCTCCACTCTCCCAGCCAATCAGTGCCTGGGGCTGCCTCCGTGCCGGACAGTATCTTCTGGATGGTCAACTCTTTATTTGCTGATATCCACTTTGGATACAGACTTTCCTGATAAATTGAACTAAAAGCCAGATTAAAAATGTTCCTGATTAGATCTTGGTAAAGCTATAAGGCACCCCATACAAACTCTATGCTACCAGAAACTGACTAGATGTAGCTTTCTACTCACAAGTCTTCCAATATTAAGATGTCCTCCAAAATGCATTTATACTTATGGTTTACACAGCTGCTATTGTTAATTTTTTCATAGAATATAGTGTGACATTAAAAAGCAAATGATGACTATAGCAGTAAATTTATTGTATTTTGAAAAAAATGTGGACCATAACCACTTAATTCTTAGTGTAACAGAGTTTATGTAGAGTTTGAAACATTATGAATCGAAGAAGGGTGCCTGGTGATCGTTAACCACCTAAATACCTGTCACCTTGTTATATTAACTTTTTTTATTTATAGCGCTAAATGCACTAAAGGTATGGATCTTGTATGTGAAACATCTACGTAAATAGGTCCCCTAGAATAACAAAAGAAATTGAAATTGTCTCCAAGCTTCACACTGATACATCTGGTCCACTCCATAAATGTTTAAAAGCACGATATCCCCCAATATCCTGAAAATACTGTTTTTTTTATAATTGTGTTAATCATTGTTCCTTTCAATGTACTTATTTTGCTCAGAATAAATATGTAAATTTCTGTTGCATTCATATTTTGTCCAGTTATCTTTAATTAAACTTGAATTTATTTCACACTGAAGTAGGATGCCAAGGCACGTAGCCATGGCAATAGAATAATTAATGCTTCTTATACATTTTTGTTATTGCAAGAACAATGTTTTCTTTTCTTGTACCTTATCACACTACAACTGAGTAATTTGTGTGGAGGGGTTAAGTCATGAAAATATTACTTCATTTATGGAATATATTAAAGGGACTCTGTCACTCCTACATAAAGATTAATTCATTTTAAAGAACATTAAAAGCTGACTATACATTGTACTAGCAGTTTTTCTCTACCGGAAATCATTTCTTAAATATTTAGAATTGGTTTTGCAGCTCCTGTATGCTAATGTGCGGCTCAGGGTACTTGATAAAGGAGAGTGTTCTAACTGTCAGATAACATTGCAAGTCTATATGTTGGCAAATACAGAGACAGACAAGCAGACTGAATTTATGATTAGCACATCAAAGTAGCTGATTAATATGCGTGAACAGCATATTTGCATATAAATACAGCAACAACAACATAACATTTCACAGGACTGATTAATTTTAGAATAAGAAAAAAAATAGATAACACAAAAAATAACCAGTTTCTCATGCTCTTTAAGAATAACCTAAAAAAAATGATTTTGGGATGACCATTTAATAATAACCAACTTCATTTAAAATGTACTTCTGGGGGGGCGGAGCCAGCGTCCTTAACAGCAGGATGCGTGAGGGGAGAGCTCCGTCAGAGTTGCCTGACTTTTGGGCAATATTGCCCTGTAACCCCCTGTGACACCCCCAATAACATCAGGGGGCACCAGGGGAAGCCGTCGGGCTCCCAGAGAGTCGCCCCGACTACCGGAACGAGGCTCCGGAAGAGTGCTGGAGCACTCTGAGCTCAGCAGCTGCCGCATAGCAGTGGAGCGTCCTGCGTGCCTGCTCTCCCAGCACAACACAACAAGAGGAGACTCAGGCCAGCCAGGAGCAGCACGGAGGCACAACAGGAGGACAAGGTAGGCTGGATCTGCCAGGGGCTGCGGGGAGAGGCCAGGAAGCACTGGGCCTCCATCTTGACAGGCCAAAGCTGGCCTAGCCAGAGGGAGAACTCCCTCTACAGATACCGGGGGCACATAGCATCCCCCCAGACAACCGAGGGGCAGCAGGGGGATCCCACACACCCTAAAACCCCCCTGAGAGAGAAGCCTGAGAGAGAAGGCTGGGCTGCATAGCGGCCATCAATGCAAAGAAGAAGGGGGAGAGGTTAAGCCCGCGAACCCACGGCCGCCATTTTGTGGCACCACATGGTGGAAGGGGAACAGACACAGACAGATCCCAGCTGACCTACACCCAAGACTTCAACCCCCATGAAGAGCTAACCCCTCTGGACACCCCATACTGGGTCTTGCCTTTCACACTGTGAAAGTTCATTGCACTAAAGGAAAGCAGCAACCAATATCTAGTCTGAAGCTTTAACCCTGACAACACCAGACCCTGCACTGAGCTCTACCGGGCAAGAAGTCATTGCAACTTTACTAAGGCAGAGGATCCTGCCACCCTCTAGGTTCCACACAGTGACATTTCAACACCTTGACTTAACAACCTCAGACAACCCTGCAGTTAATTTCTTGTGAAATCCTGTGAAGATCTGCATGAACATTGCTGCAGAGAGCCTTTGCTGCCACCCTGTGGCCACTCAGTAAATCTGATGTTGATGTGGGTTAAGGCAACCATCCTGAAAGCCCCCTTCCAGTTGCTCCTGGCGGAGCCTGCAAAGACCGATATGAAGCCCTGAGCCAAGAGATGTGAATGAAGCCTGACAGGAGGCCTTGACTAACAAGCTACAACGACCGATCTTATACGAGAACACAGCTTCTGGCCACACCAACCTAACAAACTCTACATCTACGCACTCCTGAGGGAACTGATAGCAGAGAAAGCAAGGGGGAAAAATACTACAGCTCCTGTAACACGCACATCTCCATCTTCAGAAATGAAGAAAAGTAGAAAGAACTCCTCCGCAAAGGGCATCCGAGAGCACTTCACACCCAAAACAACAAAGCCGCCATCTCCACTGGATTCAGCTTCAGACCACTCTGAACCATCTGATCAGGAGAAGATACCCAAGAGGTCAAAACAACACATAGACCTATCGCCTAGGGCCATTGCAACAATAGAACAGCTTCTAACCAAAGCACTAGAACCCTTAAGAAATGACCTGAAAGAACTGGGGCAGAGGACCCAACTTCTGGAGGAGATGGTGGATCAGATGGGAGAAGCGCAGCAACATGACAGGTCTGCCATAGACCAGAACTCGTATAACATCATGGAGCTGAACGATAAGATTGAAGATCTAGAGAATCGATCCCGCTGCCATAACATCAGGGTACGGGGGATCCCAAGGACTACACAAGACCTGACAGGGTACTTAAAAGAAACCTTCACTTCAATACTACCCGATCACCCAGAGGGCGTCCTCAAAATTGAACGAGCCCACAGAGCGCTAGGAGGGGCGAGAAACCCAGAGACCCCTAAGGATGTTGTGGTGAGATTCTTGAGACAACAAGCCAGAGACCTACTCTTAGCAGAAACAAGGAAGAAGCAGACAGTCAAAGGACCAGATAACTCCAACCTGCAAGTGTATGCAGACCTGTCCCCCAACACACTAGACAGAAGGAGACAGATGAAACCTGCACTGGCAATTCTGCAACAGAACAAGCTACAATACCGGTGGAACTTCCCCTTTGCCCTCACCTTCAGCTACCAAGGTACATCACACACCACCCGCAACTTGGAAGACTGCCTCGCAGTACTGCGCCAGATTCGTCTCTGCCCAGCGGACCTCCCAGCAGAGGAACACAACTTCCCCCCTCCTCCTCCCATCCCGAAAAACAGTGGACTGTGGTAGGGTCACAGCGACCGAAGGAAGACCCGCCTCCCCCCAGGAGTCCCAGAGACAAAAACTTGCCCCGCAGGAGCCAAGGCGGGCTGAGTACTCAGCACAGAGGAGGCCCGGGCCCGACTTCAGAAGGCCTGATACCATCGCGATCGGAGTGAAGGCAACCCACCAACAGGAAGTTGTTTTGAGTCTTTACTTTCTCATTCATTTATGGGACTTCTCTGACCTACTTTAGTGAGGGTAGAATAGGCACTGATGACTTTAGTTAGGTCAGATGTTAGTCGAGGCCTCTAATGAAGGGCCTGTTAAAGCCAGATGCCCGAAATAGACGGAAGGCATCCTAGTTTACTTCAGTTAGTTGAAATGTTGTTGAGGTTAATAGTTATTATTTTTGGAGAGAGGATACCACTAGACTTGATAGAGAAGCGAGTAAGCTCCCAGGGAGCAATTAGCAAATTATCTCTAAGTCCAGAAAGATCACCACTGATAAAAATGTATGCGGAAAACTATAAATTCCCAGCTGACAGTAGTCGAGGTTTATGCAGTCAACAAAGCCTAACTCAGGGGACTAGCTTTCAGGAGATTAGAGGAGCCTGTGGGACTGAAGGAACTTGGTCAATTGTAAATCTAATGTGTCTTTCTGGTTCCCTCTGGCCTAACAGCGGACGGAGTCTCCAGCACCAGAATCCCCCCTCCAAGCCTCCACCCGCCCCCGGCCACCAAGGAGTGGACGTCGGACAAGGAATAAAAGGTAGCCAGGCAGACCATGCACTCCTATCCACCAAAACACAATGAGTAGCTCACAGTACATATTCATAACCCACAATGTTAAGGGTTTCAACTCCCCCTTTAAGAGGAGGAAAGCCTTTAGGCAATACAAAAGATTGAGGCCCTCGGTTATCTTCATGCAGGAGACTCATTTCACACACGAGTGTAAACCAAAATATCTGCATGGGGAATACCCGACAGTGTACATGGCCACTCAGTCAACGAAGAGGGCAGGGGCAGCTATCCTGATACATAAGCACTTCCCATTCACCCCGGAACATACTAGAATAGACAAAAAGAGGAATTATGTTTTGGTCACCGGCTTAGTCTCAGGCCAAAGAATCTCCCTACTTTCCCTATACTCCCCCACAAACTCACCACACCAAACCCTGATTAACACGCTAAGAGAGTTAGACACACTAGACCTAGGCAAACTGGTGATTGGGGGGGATTTCAATCTGACCCTAGATCCAGCAATAGACAGATCAGGACACGCCCAGGACTCTAGCTTCTCAAAAAAACGAAGTCAAATTAAGCAACTAATGGCCAAAATGGGCTTAGTGGATGCCTGGAGAGGCTTACACCCGGATAATAAGGAATACACATACTACTCGCCCACGCACGGCACCTACTCGAGGATTGACACATTCCTAACAAGCTCACTACTTTTTGATAATATCCGAGAATCTGACATTGTCCCCTGCCCCTGGTCTGACCACGCAATAGTAGCTATTAAATTAACGTTAGGCCCTAACCTATCCCCATTTAGGAGCTGGAGGATCGACGAACACCTTCTGTCAGACCCCAGCAGCTTAGCATCCCTAGCGGGAGACATTAGGCAGTACTTCGAGCTGAATGATTCTCCTGATACAGGGGTAGGCTGGATTTGGGTAGCCCATAAGGCTTATATAAGGGGCTGCTGCATCAAACTATCGGCACAGCACCGTAAGGCACTCAGACGGAAAGAGGAGGATTTAACATCCACCCTCAACAACCTAGAAAAACTCAATCAAAACTCCACAAAGCTCCGTGACCAAATCAACAAAGTCAGGATAGAACTAGATGGAGTACTCTCTGCCCATACAGAGAAGGCTATGAGGAAGACTAGGCACCTATATTATTGGAAAGCCAACAAACCAGACAGAATGCTGGCTAGGAGGCTGAAAGCTAAAGAGATCCAGTCTAGAGTGACCCAAATTAGGAAGCCAGATGGCATAATCTCTTGCAGCCCTAGGGATATACAGAAGCAGTTCCAAACCTTTTACCAGCAGATCTACTCGTCTGGGAAACTGGCAGAGGGGTTGGACCCTGACTCCTTTCTAAGTACCATAGATCTCCCCTCATTAAGTGAACAACAAGTAAATAGTCTTAACCTAGATATCTCACAAGAGGAGGTGAGAACAGCAATTCATAGCCTTAAGATAGGTAAATCCCCAGGGCCGGACAGCTATTCCAATCAATACTATAAGAAATTTGAAACCCTATTAAACCCCTATCTGACATCCCTATTTAACGCTATCATGAGAGGGGAAAAAATGCCCCCGGAGCTAAATCAAGCGGAACTGGTAGTCATACCGAAAGAAGGTAGGGATAGCTTGGAGGTGAAGAACTACCGGCCCATATCCTTACTGAATGGGGATGTCAAACTAATGGCCAAAATAATGGCAACTCGAATCTCCAAGTTCCTGCCAGAAATTATCCACAAAGATCAGGCGGGGTTTATACCCCATAGACAGGCAGGGGACGATGTCAGACGTATCCTTGACATCCAATACCTAGCGCGGAAAAACAACTCTCCAATGTGCCTGCTAGCTCTAGATATAGAGAAAGCCTTCGACACAGTTGAATGGCCGTTTCTGTTTAAAACCCTGGACAAATTTGGTTTTAGGGGCCGGTTTATCACCTTACTCCGCACATATTATGAAGCCCCAACAGCCTTCTTGAGGTTGCCAGGCGACCACAGAGCCCAAATTAACATACAGAGCGGAACGAGACAGGGATGCCCACTCACCCCTACTGTTCGCCATAGTCATGGAACCTCTAGCGCAACTCATTAGAGCGGATAGGGAAATCCAAGGGCTTCAGGTGGGGCTGCAGCACTACAAATGCTCATTCTTTGCAGACGATATCCTATGCACCCTAACAAATCCCGGGTCCTCTATTCCGGCACTGATGTCAACTCTTGACAAGTTCGGTAAGGTGTCAGGGCTTAGGCTGAACTTAGGGAAATCGGAAGCTCTGAGTGTAGACATGGCACAGGGCGACATAGATCATTTTAAATCCCTATTTTCCTTTGCGTGGCCCACCAAGCACATAAAATACTTGGGGGTCAACATCACACCTAAAATTTCCGAGTTATATAAGGCCAATTACCCCCCCCCCATGTACAAAAAACTAAACAAAGATTTGTTTAGATGGAGGACTTGCCCTCTCTCCTGGACCGGCCGAATAGCGGCAGTTAAAATGAACATCCTTCCAAGGATTCTATATCTCTTCCGTACGCTCCCTATACCAATCTCCTTACAGGACTTGGACCGGTTCCAGTCCAACATCTTTAGATACATATTGAACAACAGAAAATCCCGCATCCCCAAGAAAGTAATGTTTAGACATAGCAAGGATGGGGGACTATCTTGCCCAAACCTGCGAGACTATTTTAAAGCGGCCAGACTATCCCAACTACCACAAATACATTCAGTCAGACATCAGCCGAGCTGGGCCTTCTTGGAACAACAGCAAATGCAACAACATAGCTGGGACACACTAATTTGGGTTCCTGAAGAAATGACCCCGATAAGAACTCACCCAAACCCCATAATAAACCTAAATTTAACAACTTGGAAATGGGCCAGATCTAAGAACAAACTGGGCATAGGTACATCTCCCCTTTGGTCGGTCGTTTCTTCACAAGATATCTGGGCTTCCATGAGTATTATGTCGAAACATTGGTGGGCTTCCAGAGAACTAGATAAGTTGGGCTCCTGGTTTAGCGGGAATCATTTGATGACCCTGAGACAGTTCGAAAAAAGACATACCCTCCCCCCAGGGGAACACTATAACTATCTAAAAATAAGAATCTGGGCCTGTGAAGCATTTAAAAAATTCAGACCCCCGAAATCCTCCTGGTTCTCGGTAATCTGCAAAACTCTACCTTTAACGAAAGGAATATTAGGCACTTTATATAACACATTCACTAAATCAAATAATACAGAAAAACCATCATATATCTGTAAGTGGGAAAGGGAGCTAGGAGGTGAATGGGATTGGAAAAAATGGCAGAAATCATTCTCCAACCTACGCAGGGCAACAAGTAACTGCTCGCACATAGAGACATCTATAAAAGTTCTCCAGAGAATATATTGCACCCCAGACAAACTCAACAAATATGATACCAGAGTGAGTAGTAACTGCTTTAGGGGCTGTTCACAGATAGGAGACCACGCCCATACCTGGTGGCTATGTCAGAAAGTCCATGACTTATGGGAAAGGATAGCATTAATGGCAACAACGTTATTTGGTATAAGAGTCACAGCTACTATGGAATCCTGCCTACTAGGGGTTAAACTCTCTAGTTTATCAAAAAAACAGAATAGGCTATTCCAGATAATGGCCGCCGCTACCAAAGTACACATAGCCAGCCAATGGAAGTCAGTAAAGCTAAGTGTGCAAGAGGTTATTAAAAAAATAAATTACATAGCAATAAATGAAAAGTTAACATCTGCTATTCTAGATACTTTGGCTCAGTTCCAAGAAATCTGGAGGCCTTGGCTAGAGTCTTCGTTAGGTTTCCCCTTGCCCTGATGGGCTCACTGATAGCACTATAACAAAAGCAAAACAGAACTAGGCCCAAAAAAGGCTTGGAGCGGAGGAGACTTGAAGACTGGTCCTGGAGGCTCTGATTTGACTGGTTCGCCTGGAACGCAACACAGGAGGTGAATGTATGCATCATAATTGTATAAACTCAACCTGATCTAGGGATTCCTCCCTTATCTCCATAGTTATTTATTTGTTTGTTTATCTAAAGTTTCAGTTTCTATGTAAATAAGTTCTGTTTGTTCATGCTTCCCTTGCTTAAATTCTAGGACCTAAATAACTATTTAATAATGGGAAAAATTAAAAATAAAAACCTGGAAGGAGATGCTAGTAATTTGACCACGAGGTATACCGTATTTTTCGCCGTATAAGACGCACTTTTTCTTCCCCAAAACTGGGGGAGGAAAGTTGGTGCGTCTTATACGGCGAATATACCTTTTCAAACTGCCTCTGTCCTCTTGATCTCACCCCAGCGCTTCCTACCAGCATCGCGTCGGCCGGTGCGTCCTAGTGACGTCACACACGCAACGCTGCAGTACATGAGGAGTGCTGGTAGGAAGCGCTGGGGTGAGATCAAGATGGCAGAGATCAGAAGAAAGGTGAGGATCAGGGGGGTCAGGGAGGATCAGGACGGTCAGGGAGGATCAGGAGGGTCAGGGAGGATCAGGAGGGTCAGGGAGGATCAGGAGGGTCAGGGAGGGTCAAGGGCTCCCAAATGCTGCAGTATATGGATATGTATGTGTATGTGTGTATGTGTGTGTGTGTGTGTGTGTATGTATGTGTGTGTATGTGTATGTGTGTGTATGTGTGCATGTATGTGTGTGTATATATGTATGTATGTATGTGTATGTATATTTATGTGTGTATGTATATGTATGTATGTGTATCTATATATATATATATATATATATATATATATTTATGTGTGTATGTATATGTATTTATGTGTATCTATATATATATATATATATATATATATTTATGTGTGTATGTATATGTATGTATGTGTATCTATATATATATATATATATATATATATATTTGTGTGTAATGTAGGTGTGTATATGTGTGTAAAGTGTATTTGTGTTTGATTCAGATTTTTTTTTCTTTCTTGTTTTCCTCCTCTAAAAACTTGGTGCGTCTTATCTGCCGGTGCGTCTTATAGGGCGAAAAATACGGTATATGTTTATAGAAAATCTTATGTGTTAATGTACCTAATGCCTGTCCTTACTTTGTATCCCTTTCAATAAAAAAATGTATTACAAAAAAAAAATGTACTTCTGAAGCAAGTAAGCATAATGCTTAATTTTTTTATATATCTCTACTTTACAAGTTTTTACCAGAGTTTTTCTGTAAAGATCAGGCATATAACATGATTTTTTATGCCTCTAATTGCCATTCTTTGCTATCTTAGTTATGGCAATCCCAGGGACCGCTTGTGCAACTCTGAAGCAACTACTCCACATTCCAGGTTTATGATGGACAATCTAACTTATTAAAACAAAGATTACTTGCAATCCATTGAAAGAGCATATCAGTAGGTGAGAACTATATCACCCCAAAAAAATGAAGAAATCTATGAATGGTGATTGAACATTGGGTTTTGATACCCATTATAGTTCAGATTACGTAAAATTATACATGAGGTTACCTAAAAAATAGTCAAAATAGGTCATTAATATGTGTTTTAACCTCATGCAACTGTAAAATGTTTTAGTGGTGTATTATAATAGCAGTATAATGTACAGTGGTACCTTGGTTCTCAACCTTAATCTGTTACGGATGGCAGGTTGAGTTCCAAAAGGGTTGTGTTCCAAGGTAACATTTTCCATAGGAATCAATGTAAATTGAAATAATCCATTCCGAGTACCAGAAATTTCACATTTTAGTTTGAACTGATGGTGTTGTTTTTTGATGCGTGTTTCTTTTAAAGTGAGTTATGTATTCTATCTTTTTTTCCAGCTTTTTTATATTTATGGAATTTCCCCAACTGTATTTTATGATGTTTTTTTTAATTTCTCAACAGCTGATAGCAGCATTCCTATCTTATAATAGAATCTCTGATAGCATCATTTCTATCTTATAACATGGAACAAAGTCAAAGAAGAATAATTTATTTTCTTGAAATAATATGCTGATAATTAACATTCAATCTCACTGTGTCTTTCACAATTTGGAATTTTAAAGGTTGTGTACAATTGAGGAACAAATGAATAACACATATGTACCCCGGTACAGAGTAATTTGTTAATCATAATAAACAGTGACTGGGTGTTCAGAAAGCATCAAAAAGGGACTTTCTTCTCATGCCATGTTTTACTGTTGCTCACAGGGGGAGGGCTTCACATTCACAGTGTCTTACGCTGCTCACATATCCCTTTCTGCTTGCTAATGAAATGTTAAGTCTCTTCTTGTAGATGTGCCCTTAGGTCACAGTTGTCAAACATGGCACCCAACACAAAAGAGAACAAGTAGAAAGGGTCAGCTTCCAAAATATGAAAACCTGTTACTCTGGGAAGGGGTGTGTTGAGGTATTATGCTGGCCAAGCCCGTTGCCCACCTCATTTCCTGAGCCTCCATTGATCATGCTATAATGAAATCATAAGGCTACTACACACTAAGGGCCTCATTCAATTGTGATTTGGGCAATTGAATTGGGCTCTATATAAGCACAGAGCATATTTTTTTCCAGAAGTTTTTAGTTAGTAAAGACCTTGCTATTGGACAAAAATTCAATAACTAAAAACTTCTGTAAAAAATATGCTATGTGCTTATATAGAGCCAAATTCAATTGGCCAAATCGCAATTGAATGAGGCCCTAATACATACAAATCATAGGTGTATGCGTGTAACTACAAATAATGTCCGAAAGTTTCAGTTACACTTAAATAGAAACATCACTGTATATTGGCATTTCTGTACATATGCCTTCTACCTCTGGAAATGTGCTGCCCAAGACCTGGGCCTCATGGGCCTAGACAGAAATATACCACTGGGGCTTCTTAGATGTATTTAAAGTGTCAATTTTTAAAGAAAAAGCAAAACTGACTCAAATATTTGCGTACACTACAAACATAGGGCCTCATTCAATTGCCATTTTGCCAATTGAATAGGGCTCAATATAAGCACAGAGCATCTTTTTTTACAGAAGTGTTTAGTTAGTAAACTTCTATTCAAAAACAAGGTCTTCACTAACTAAAAACTTCTGTAAAAAATATGCTCTGTGCTTATATAGAGCCTTATTCAATTGGCAAAATCGCAATTGAATGAGGCCCATAGATTCATAGTTAATAAAATGTTTAATTGTATAACACCTATATTTATTTACAAGGTCCTGTGCAATATGTCCTACATGTTGACTCTACTTACCTGCAGATATAAGGCACTTCTGGTATACCAGAATCAGAATTTCCATAAAAGCTGTAACAAACAATGCCCAGTCATGTGACCTTACCACTTTGCATCTGAGCTGGAAATTCTGAGCTGGAAATGTTTCACACCCATGGGCAAGGAAAAGCAACTAATTAAAAAACAAATGTTTAACTATTCCTGTGCCTGTCTACTGAAATCACTATGGGCCTCATTCAATTGCTACGTTTAAGAGACCCGGGCTCACAAATGCTGATCGCAAGCTACGTTGATATTCAATTGCCTTCCATTTGCTGCTACGATCGGGTTACGTGCTACGCACTACTTTCCATTGAGATTCTGCTAATCGCAAGTTACTTCCCCCAAAGCCTCTGATCTTTCACGGCCGTAAGAGTTGCGGCTGCAAAAAATCCCTAATCGCTATTCAATTGCTCCGATTTACCCTTCCGTCAAGCCCGTAAATGGCTAAACGCGAACCAAAGGTTACTTGTACCATGGAGGTGTCGCAAAGGGCTTACTTACTAATTGTAGCCCTTGAAATGCAAATATTAAATCAATCCAGCACTGTAAATGATGGGGAACACAATGGTTGACATTAGAATTAAAAGCACAACATTCTCAAGCTCGCACATCGCCAAAATATAATACTTTATTTCATGTTTATTTTCCGTCAGAAGTCCTACGGGCTTCAACCTCTAACGAGTTACGGGCTTGGGGGTCATTCAAGCATGTAGGACTTTGGACGTAAATTAAACATGAAATAAAGTATTTGATTTTGGCAATGTGCAAGCTTGTGAATGAAGTAATTTTAATCCTAAAGTCACCCATTGTATTCCCCATCATTTACAGTGCTGTCATGAATTTATTTTTGCATTTACAGTGCTCCCAGTTTGCCGGCTTGAAACACGAGTTATGGGCTTGCGGCTGGGATCATGTTCAAGCCCACAAATGCTTACTGCCGATAGCATGGTTTGTAATTATCGGGAAGTGGGACTAACTTCGTGCTCTGCAAATTAAATAGCAGCGTAAATGTAGGGCAATGCAAGGACATAACCCGATCACAGCAAATCGTTTATTTGCAATCGAGTTACGTCCCCCAATTGAATGAGGCCCTATGTCCCCCAAGTGATATAAATGAGATTCTAATTTAGGGTATACGAGAAAGATCCCAGAGAGTGTCCACTGTGGTAAATTTACACCACTGACATGTAAAGTTCCACAATAATCCATTAAATCTCCCATGATGTTTGCTGTGTACATGCATTCAGTGGGTGATATAATAAAACAAGATGACCCAAGTTATTGCTTTGCTGTTGACTCACAAATGTATCTATCATTTGAACAAAGCAAGTTTTGTGGAACTTGATTGTGGGTTAACCCTTAATCATCAAGTGTCAGTGGCAATTTAAGACATTTTTCTTCCACCTGAAAAATATAGCAAGGATTAAGCCCTTGATCCCTTCAGAGGATGTGTCTACACTGGTCCATGCCTTTATGACATACCTGATTGACTACTGAAGTAACCTATTCCTGGTGGGACTAAATAGCTTGACCCATGCATGATCCATTTAGGCTAGTTAATGGAATAATTGACACGACAACTTGAGTTGGGAGAAACAACGGGCCACAGCTTTATTTTGAAACAATGTAAACAACAACCGTAACTTATTTAAATGACTAATTTAGTCCTTTCCTTCCGGGGGAGGAGCCCGGCCACGAACAGTGACCTCACGCTTTGAGCCCTGCCCAAAGCCCCAATGCTTATCTTTAAGCACGCCCTGTGAGGTGGGGCCATCGCCCCCTTAGGCCAGTGGGCCGGGCAACTCACCTCCCGCCGCACAGACATAAATTAACAATACACAACATACAATAGCCACTTCTCCGAATTCTTTAACCAAAAATTATATATTAATTTCAATATTTCTTATTTATATTATATATATTATATATAATTTTTTATTTTTTTTAAAGAATAAACCATAACATCTGTTAACAACAAAATACAGGGTGGGTGGGTGGGATTCCAGTCGGGAGACCACGCTGCTGTGTTCAATGGCGCGAAACGGGCTTCCAACACGCCCCCCGACGCTCCTGATTGGCTAATAGCCTCACAGGCTCCGCTGGGTCACGTGCCGCTACAGGCTGACCCAGGGGAGGAGCCCGGCCACGAACAGTGACCTCACGCTTTGAGCCCTGCCCAAAGCCCCAATGCTTATCTTTAAGCACGCCCTGTGAGGTGGGGCCATCGCCCCCTTAGGCCAGTGGGCCGGGCAACTCACCTCCCGCCACGGAGCATGCGAGGGACGCCTCCCGAGGCTGCGATCCCCCCCTGCTAGACATTAAAGCCAAGGCCCGCAAAACACTCACCCTAAACTCCAACATCATCAACTCATACCCTATTTCCGTAAGATGAACCTTATCCTTTGCGAAAAAATCATCTGCGCCGACCGGTTCGAAATCTTTATACCGGATGGCAGTGAAACCTTGTTTTCTCACAAAGCTCGCAATCTGCTGGTTAATCTTCTGTCTAGCCTTATCTAAGCATACTGGGTCGCGCGCATTACGCCATGATCTTCTCTTAATCATCTCAGACCAGATAAGGAACGTGCCAGGGAACTTCTTCACCCATTTCTCGATGTCTCGTCTCATCACCTTTAGCATTCGTCTCATGGGAACTGTCCCAAAATGAAGAATGAAGAACACTGGGCTGACCGTAACGCTGCGCGTACGTTTCCAAGAGACCGTCGAGCTGCGCCCATCGCAGACCCCGAATGCCACACCACCTTACGCGTAAGTCCGTAACAGGAAAGCCCAGTTGTGCCTTTTCTTCGGTAACTGCGGCTAACCTATGGGCCCAGTACACGTATGAATGGCCCACAATCCATAGTTGCTTCTGTTTCCCTGAAAGTAGGAAGCAACACCATTAAACCACTGCATTTGGCCGTACATAGGAACAAAAACGGTCTGAGTCCCACCTCCCGATGCGCTTCACTGTCGCGTCGGGCAACCCCAACCTAGCCGCTTCAGTGGCAGCTCCAATCCGAAAGGAGTGTGTCCCGAAGTCAGACTGCTTGAAACCGAGCCGATGCAGTGCGCTTTTTAAAACTCTTTTAAATTGATACGTAGACAGTGCCATTCCATCGGCGTGTACCAGCAGCGAACACCGTCCCGCCGGTCGCTGCTTAAGGTACTCCATTACACATGCATATGGGCAACACTCCGTGCCAACCTGATGCAGAACCACTTCTCTTCCTTTACCCACTTGGTCGGTCTTTGACCTCCGCAACCACAATACCACCGTACCTTCCCTGAGGCAGGTATCCACCAATTGCAGACCCCCCGAACCGTGTCTACTGTTCGCGACTAACTCCCCTATCCTAAACGCTCCGAAGAACGCCAGGGAAAAAGCCGTTCGGAAAAGTAGAGATTCAAAGGGGTCCCTGCAAACCACCACCAACTCCTGAGCCAATCTCAGCAACAGCGCAAATGTTATTGGCCGCCTACTATCTGGCCTTTGTGCACCGCTGAACATTCCGAGCACCACCTTGCGCACTAGAAACTCCTTTGTAAGGTCCCTCTGCCCAGCAAGCTTAAACATAAAAGCAAGCGCCGTGACCTGTCTCCCTACTACGGGTTTTGATTCGCCTTGCTCGGCGCACCGCAGCAGGTACCAAAGCAGGATCCCTACGCTCTTGTCCTCCGTCGTGGCACCACCTGCCAGTGCAACTAGACTATCCCATTTTGCCCACACGCGTCTATAAGCGTTCCACGTCGCTGGGGCAACAGACTGTCTCACGAGTCTCGTTACCTGACAGCTCCAATCTCCCAGAGCTCCTCGGGGATGTGCTCCCCCAGTGCGTTCGCACGAGGAGCCAGCGCCCTGAAGCGATCCTCCTGAAACCGAGAGAGGGCGTAAGCAATTCCGTTGTCCACATTTGTCACGTGTCTTGCTTGAAACCATATGTTCAAGCGAAGGCAACATAGCACAAGATGCCAGAGCAATCTAATCACCGGTACGGATGCCGCCGTGATGTTGTTCACGGCTTCAACCAACCCCTTATTACCCGAATGGAAAATGACTCGCCTGTCCCTGAAACAAGGACCCCATAAGTGCACTGCTACCACCATAGGAAACAGCTCCAGGAATGTAGGGTTCAGCAGTAAACCCGCCTCTTCCCATTCCTCCGGCCATGCCGCAGCGCACCATCTCCCTTGGAGATACGCCCCACAGCCGATCGGTCCAGAGCCATCGGTGTGAAGATCTAGCTCTGCGCTGGTGGTGCCCTCCTTTTGAAGGACCACCTGCCCGTTAAAATCTGCAAGGAACATCGCCCATACCCTTGCATCGTCGCGCATAGCACTAGAGACTGTTAGGAAATGATGCGGCTTCGCAATCCCTACCGTAGCCAGCGACATCCGTCTACAGAATATCCGCCCCATGGGGATAATTCTGCATGCGAAATTCAACTTCCCCAATATTGATTGCAGCCGCCGCAGGGTCACCCTCCGTGCGCCCCGTAGCGCCGTAATCTCGGCTTGCATGTCCTCCACCTTCTCTAAGGGAAGACTGCACTCCATTTTGTAGGAGTCGATCCGAATCCCTAGAAAAGTCAATTGTTCCGTAGTGCCCTCCGTCTTGTCATGGGCCAATGGTACCCCGAATTCTGTACAGATTTCGGTGAACACCTCCAGCATGAAACGTCGTTTCCCGCTGGGCCAACAAAAAGGAAGTCATCCAGGTAATGGGTAGCACTCTTGTACCCCGCCTCGATGCTCACAACCCATTGTAAAAATTTGCTGAAGGCCTTGAAGTAAGCACAGGATATCGAGCATCCCATGGGTAAACATAAGTCGACGAAGTAACTTCCGTCTACGAAGCACCCCAGCAAACGACGGCTTGACGGGTGTACGGGGAGCAATCTGAATGCTGCCTCGATGTCCACTTTCGCCATAAGGGCCCCCTGGCCCTCCCTCCTCACCAGGTCGACCGCCCGGTCAAATGACTCGTAAGACACAGTAGCCTGGTCTTTTGATATGCCATCGTTTACCAAACGACCTCTGGGGTAGGAGAGATGCTGGATCAATCTAAATTTACCCTTCTCCTTCTTGGGGACCACCCCAAGTGGAGACACGACTAATCCCTGGATGGGCGGGGCCGCAAATGGCCCAGCCATCCTCCCCAATTTTACCTCATTAAGCACCTTAGCTTTAGCTACCCCTGGGAAATCCCTAGCCGACTTCAGGTTTGGGACAAGAAAACCTTGAATGTCGACCCCGCATGGAATCCGGAATCCTTCCCGGAACCCGTCCTCCAACAGGCGCGCCGCTTCGGCAGTGCCTGCCAATTTACCGTAGCGCTTTAGCCACGGCAGCATGGCGGGGAGGCGTTAATGGGCGTCCTGCCCCTTTGCGGGAGGTTCGCCCCTGCCTCCCTCTTTGGGTCTACCGCATCTAGACAGGGGGTGTTCACCTCCGCAATTTGAGCATGCATGCTTAAACCTGCAGTTAGGTGCCCATCTGCAGACCCCCTCGTTGTACGAAAAACAGGTCTTAAGACCTGCTCCTGAGGCGTGGGTGGGGCCCTTAGCTCCACCGGCCCCGCTCCGAAAGGGCGTCGTGACTCTCATGGGTGTCATGATGTTTAGCCAATAGGCCACCGCTTTGTCACTCCACGCCATACTTGGCATTGAGGCCAAGTATTGCCGGAATTCCTCGTCGTACCGCCACCAGGCCGTACCCCCATAAACCTTGTGAGCATTCCGAATTTCGTCTATGTAAACGAACAATCCCGAACTCTGTTCAGGGTGCCGCTCACACAGTACGCAAGCCCAAATAGAAAATGCTTGCAGCCAGGTATCAAACGTCCTGGGTTGCCTAGCAAAGGATTTCCCCTCCCTGGGGCCCCTCTCGGCCAAGTCTGTTTGCCTAGACATAGGGAGAAGGGAAAACAACTCTATAAATTCGTTCCTCCAGATCTTTTCCTTTACATCCTGTGGAAGGTGTGCACCTAAATTATCCAACGAGCATAGGACTATAGGTCTCATGGCTGCGTCGGTAACTCCCACAGTGTTATTCCCAACTGCTGCAATTGCGTTGACTACCGGCTCGGGCGCGCGCAAGCTAGCTAGCGCCTCGCTCGCTGGCGCCACTACCGCTGCTGGCTAGGACCATGCACCCTTTGCTAGCCCCCCTATCCAAGCTCCCATTTCGTGTTCGCTAACCGCAATGTTATGCGCAGCTAATAGAGTCTTTAATGACCCAATAAAACCACCCTTGTCTGCTGCGCAGCTCAATTCTGAGCGCTCACCTGCTTCTGGAAGCTTTGGAGTAGATACGGCCAACGGAGTATCCCCGCGTCTCTCCTGACGCTCCGGGGACTCTGACCGTCTGGCCCTCCGCGGGCTCCTCCTCTCAGATCCAGTGCAAGCACAGCTGCACCGGCAAGATCTTCTGCTTCTTGACCTGGATCTCCTTCTGGATCTGTGGGTACAAGAAGAACAGTCACTAGCTCTCCGCGACCTGCATGCCCGCGCCCATACCGCCCTTTCCTCGTCTGAGGAAGGGTCCTGGTCAGCTAAGCTTGCGCGGCTGGAGTAGGCTAGCACTGCCTCCGCCGCCCCCTGTAGGGGTTCCCCTGAGACTTCCTCGGGCGTTGGAATATCCAGCTGTTGGTCAGTCTTAGACCCTTTGCGCTGTGGCCTAACCGTATCGCCCTCAGTCTCTACTCTGCTACGCCTTAGCGGTGTGTGCGTAAATAGTAGCGGACTGTACCTGCTCGTAGCCTTCTTAGCTCGAGTGGGGCGTCCTAGCCTCGCCACTGCCGCTGTCACAGGCATGTCATCAATCATGACCATGCTGTCTTGGCTATTCATCTCTCTGATCACCCCGTCTCTTCTTTCTCTCGTCATCGCCATGCTCCTCTCACTGCCAGTTGGGCGTCCCTGTAAAGTACCAGAAGCACTGTTAATGAGGGAAACCCCAGGGACCGTCTGCTTGGCACCGTGAGGGCCTGTAGGAGCCTTTTTAGGACTCCCGGCTTTTCTCCTCCCCCCTGCACCCCCCTTACGGGGTGTTAGAGGGGTGTTTCGCGACCTTTGTCGCGGCCTAGGACCTTTAGGCAAGTTGGCAGGTGGTGGCCGGAGTGCTAGGCCCTCACCCCCACCGTCCGTGATCCTGGCGCTCGCCTGCCTGGGGGGTATGGGGTCCCGGCCGCCCTGACCTGTAACCCCCCCATCTCTTGTGTCTCTGCTAAAAATTTCCCTGGAGGCATCAGAATTGGCTAGGACACCAGCCACCGCAGGCTGTTCCTGTACAATGTGCTGAGCTCCAAGCGCAGAAGGCATGGGAGGTCCCAGCCTGTCCTGCACCCACCTGACCCCTTGGCTTAAGGCACGGGTCCTAACCTCAGCCAGTAAGGCCTCTAAGCCTTCTGGATCCATATTAAATACTAAACAGGGGGACAAACAGGGGGAACAACAAGCAGAAACACAGGCACACACAGACACAGGAACACACACAGACACAGCACACTCACAGAGAGACAAGGACACACACACACACAAAACGGAGGAGGAAAAAACACAAAAACGAACAAAGATAGCCTCAACAGATATATCCCCTTATTTGCTGGTAAGCTGGGGTGAAATTCTCAGTATTAAAACCTTCCTACTGTGCTTTTAGATGCAGGACCTCAGACCTCCGTCCATTCCAGTCGGGAGACCGCGCTGCTGTGTTCAATGGCGCGAAACGGGCTTCCGACACGCCCCCCGACGCTCCTGATTGGCTAATAGCCTCACATGCTCCGCTGGGTCACGTGACGCTACAGGCTGACCCAAGGAGCCTGTGCAGCCTCCGCGTCGTTCAATACCGTCTGCAATTGTTGCAGAATGCTGCAACAAGGCTACTAACAAACCAGGCCTGCTCTTGTCACATAACACAACTGTCAAATGGCAAATTTATTTCTAGTTAACTGATCATCAAAGCTCTCAATGAAACAACATTGGTTCCCTGCACCCTAACCCAAGCTCTTTGTTCAGCAAGTGCATTAAGTTAAATATACCAATAGTGCTAGAGGTTTTAATCATGCAGTGCCCCATCAATGGACATTTAAAAAATAAGCTGATCTTATATTACCCAAGACTTTATGTAACGCAATATCTGGGAAAAGCACTTTAAATTCAGATAGGAGAAAAGTGCCATATAAGTTACTATTATTATTATTATTATTATTATTATGTTTTATGCTGTCCTATCCACTTAAGATAGTCAGGGATTTTTCTGTTACTGCATTATGTTGTCAGGCATTGCAGTTTTCACAGATTTATCAAATATATTTTCCCTTTCCTTTACGCCTACCTGTTCTTTCCCTCTTTTTTTTAACAATGTGGGCTAGTTTTTTTTATAATCTACCTGAGGCAAGGCCCAAAATCAGTTTGAATTTCTTTTTTTTTTTTTTTTGCTATGAGAGCTTCATTTGAAAAAACGAAACATTGTACATTATCGAACACCCTCCTTCAAAAAAAATGTTTTCAGTGTCCCTTTAAAGCATCACTGTGGTCATTTTTTTTCTATATGATCTTTTAAAATCAATAATAGGCAATATGTTTTTGCAAAGCAAAAACATAATGAAACAGACTTTACATTTTTATCTTTTATATACAGTTTATCTTTATATATATACTAGCGAATTGCCCGTCAAAAAATGATGACAATAAAATTGTAAGGTAGCTAATGCTGTTTGGTGTGTAATAATGAAATATATAATACATTAATAAATTAATATACTTTACCTATTTTGAAGCATTGTGTTGAAGAGCTGTCAATGTGTTTTGAGGTTGCTGCAGCATTAGTGGTGTGGAGCTGCTGTGTAAGCGTGCTGAATGTGTGTAGTGTAATATTGTGTGTGCGCGAGACAAAACCGTTAGTGCATTGTCGTAAAATGGCGGGTAATGTGTGGTATGCGTCTTAGCGGTACATCCGTAGGTCTTTTGTGGTGTTTTGCGAATTTCTTGTGGTGTTTTGCGTGTTTAGAGTGCTGTAGCCTCGTTTTCGTTTTGTTCGGTGGCCATTTTTTCTCTCCCTTAGAGAATTTTTTAGTTGCTTTTTTGAGGTGCTGGATGGTTCCTCTTGCTGTAGGTAAGCTTTTTATGTATGTGTTGTGTGTATTTATTGTGTTTTCATTTTTTCATGTTCGCGTGTTGCGTCCGATTTTTGCAAGGACGTAATGTGTGCTAACGTGTGACGTATGGTGTTTGCGTTTGTAGCCTCGTTTTCTTTTTGTTCGGCTGCCATTTTTTCTCTCGCTTAGCAAATGTTTTAGTGTCTAAACTCTTTTATTTTGAGTTAAATGAAGGTGTAAGTTGCATTTTTGAGGTCCTGGATGCTACCTCTTGCTGTAGGTAAGCTTTTTATGTATGTGCTGTGTGTATTTATTGTGCTTTGAAATTTGTAATGTTCGCGAGTTGCGTCCGATTGTTGCGAGGTCGCAATGTGTGTTAACGTGTCTCGTATGTTGTTTGCGTTGCGAGGTACAATTTGCGAGGGTTGTAGTTGGTGTGTCGTGTGTGGCGCTCCATGCCAGCAACTGAGGCCCTCGCCCGCAAGCTTGCTACGCGAGCCTGCAAGCGTGAGCAACGGCTCGTATGCTCACAACTATATATGTGACTAGCGAATTGCCCGTCAAAAAATGACGGCAATGAAATTGTAAGGTAGCTAAATTACTAAATGAATATAGTGTACCTATTTTGAAGCATTGTGATGAAGAGCTGGCAATCTGTGTTGATGTTGCTGCAGCATTAGTGGTGTGGAGCTGCTGTATAAGCATGCTGAATGTGTGCAGTGTAACACTGTGCGTGCGCGAGACCAAACCGTTAGCGTAGTCGTGTACTTCCGCATTGGTGTAAAATGGCGAGTAATGTGTGGTATAGGTCTGTATCGGAATATCCGTAGGTGTTTTGTGGTGTTTTGCGAGTTTAGAGTGCTGTAGCCTCGTTTTCGTTTTGTTCGGCGGCCATTTTTTCTCTCGCTTAGATTTTTTTTTAGTCTCTAAACTGTTTTATTTCGAGTAAAATCGAGGTGTAAGTTGCATTTTTGAGGTCCTGGGTGCTCCCTCTTGGTGTAGGTAAGTTTTTTATGTATGTGCTGTGTGTATGTATTGTGTTTTAAATGTTTGTATGTCGGCGTGTTGCGTCCGATGTTTGCGAGGTCGTAATGTGTGCTAACGTGTTTCGTACGTTGTTTGCGTTCCTCGTAAAATTTAGCGAGTGTCGTAATTTGTGTGTCGTGTTTTTTGAGTAGCGAAGTGAATTTTGCGAGGGTTTGAGGCCCTTGCCCAGTGACCTCGCCAGCAACTGAGTCCCTCGCTTCGCGAGGGGCCTCAGTTGCTGGCATGGAGCGCCTTCGGCGCTCCATGCTAGCAACTGAGGCCCTTGCCCAGTGACCTCGCCAGCAACTGAGGCCCTCGCTTCGCGAGGGGCCTCAGTTGCTGACATGGAGCGCCTTCGGCGCTCCATGCCAGCAACTGAGGCCCGTGCCCAGTGACCTCGCCAGCAACTGAGGCCCTCGCTTCGCGAGGGGCCTCAGTTGCTGGCATGGAGCGCCTTCGGCGCTCCATGCCTGCAACTGAGGCCCTTGCCCAGTGACCTCGCTACGCGAAGGGCCGCGGCTCGCTGCGCGAGCCGCGGCCCTCGCTTCGCGAGGCCCGCGGCTCGCTACGCGAGGGACGCAGCTCGCTTCGCGAGCCACGGCCCTCGCTTCGCGAGGGACGCGGGCTCGCTACGCGAGCCCGCAAGCGTGAGCAACGACTCGTACGCTCACAACTATATATGTGATATATACTTTGTAGTTCTGTTTTCTTTTCTGATCTCATTATAGCTACCTTCTCAGGAGGGAATGTCCTTGTAAACTAATGTGATATCTATTAGTCCTGTTGAAAGCAGTGTTAGATGCCACATTCCAATTGTGCTGATAGAAGCTTCATCTGTATTCACATCTCCTACCAACTCAGGAAATTGATGAGCATAAACCAAAACTGTAGATTCCACAGCATAAAAAAAGGTTATAAATTAGAGTCTGTTATTATTTTTACATAAAAAAAACACTAGTTACTACCAGCTTCTTTATTCAATTTTTATCTTTGTATAAATAGCTTATTTTCCGGAGGAATTTTGCCATATTTTCCATTCTATTAATGTCTTCTTTGATAATCCTATGGCTGTTGCTTCTGTTTCTAGCTGATGATTTGTATTTATCGTACGTTTAATTTCGTTTCAACTGTTGTTCATCAAAATAATATATTATGAATGAAGGGTTCCAGTGGCGCTCTAATAGGTCTGTTCTATCTATTATCTTCACATCTTCTGTTTTATCTATTTATTTTGCAACATAGCTCTTGTGCTCAAATCCTATTCTCAAAAAATGCACTTGCTGCTTATAATTTGTCCTATAGGAATATATTGTAACCTAGGTCTAAAATAAACACTGTCAGGTCACTTAGAATTGTTCACATCTACTTCTTTTAATGTCATTTTAGTGTGTGATCTTGGTCTCTCAACAACTATTGCCAGGTATAAAAAAGTTATTTCACTGCTGACCGATAGTTGCTGTAAATTAATTAATGAAATCATGCTGATCACTCCCATTAATCTTTGATAGAGACTCTAGTCTTATTTTAAAATATGCTAATATTTGAAAGAAAATCTCACTGTGAACAACTCATTTGGAGCTCTGTATACAAATGGGTATTTCCACTTAGGAATAAATATTAAAGGGATATGGAAGGATATGGAATGCTCTGTTTTAGACCCTATATAGGTCTGCTCTCTGCAGCACATGAAGACACAGACTCAGTAATACTGGTTGTGCAGCAATGATGCAACATGCTGCTAATAGCCTGTCAAATGAGCAGCCGCAGAATATAAATAAGCTGCTTTGATGGGCTAATTAGAATCAGAGTTTGCTTGTCTATCTCTATGGTAACCAAAAAATGCATGCAGGGGCATGGACCTGCATTTTGCAAACATATGAACAACACTGGGAATTATTATCAAATTGATTTCTATGAAATTGTAAGCAGATTTGTAAGGAGAATTTAGAAACAGCAAATAGAAAATGAGACTGTCATCATTAGGTTAGTAAAACATGGAGGTTACATGTAAATAAATTAGATTCTGGGGTCTGATATGCGATCAGACTTGCAATCCCGCGATATACAAAATAATAAAAGTGAATGCCAATACTGTTCTAGTCCATGTGGGTGGCCTGATATGTATTAACTCATTGATTCCCAAGATTGATATAATCCTGAAATGAAACATTAAATAAAATGATTTTTGCTTGTCGATGTGTGAGCTTGAGGCTGTTTTGCAATTAATGTCTTTCATCGCTTTCCACGTCATTCACAGTGCAGTAGTGATTTTTTATTTGCATTTACAGTGCTACGATCAGGTGTTTAACCCCTTTGCGGGTCCTCTCTAGCACTCATAGGATTTTCTTCTACATTTGCTATTTATGGGTGTGAAAACATTTGTGGTCTTGAGGAATTGTAGCAATTGAATAGAGATGTGTGATTGTTACTCTTGCGGACGTAAAAGCTCAAAGGCTTAGATGGGGCGTAAGTTACGATTGTAACAACCGCAAGGATTTCAAACCCATAACATGTAGCCCAGTTGCTGCTCACAAAAAAACGCCAATTGAATAGCAAATTAACTTACGGCCTCCATTACGGGCTACAGTAATTTACAGTTGTTCAATAGAACAAGGCTCAATATTGGTTGTTTGTTGTGTAACAAATAACAAAGCAAAATGTATGTGTTGTGTTTTGCATGGAGTTAGATTAATCTACTTCTGGGAAATGGTGATGACTAGATGGAGGTCAGATGTGTATTAATATGTAAAACCACAGAATTATAAGGAGATGTATGTGAGTGCTTCAAACCACTGTACGTGAATTGTAGCAGAATAAGCTATTAAACTCCACCACAGTCGTTAAATAAAATGGTATGTGTGATGTGCCTGCTATTGAAATTTATATATATGTTTTTTAAACTGCAGCATTGAGTATTACTATAACTGTAAACTATTTAGGAGCCAGGTAATACAAATTCTAATCTTTCTAAAACATGTTGCTAGGTTCTTCATAAAAATAAAAAAACAAAATAGAGATGCTCATTAATAGAACAAACAAACATTACAGGGCCAGTTAATTCAGAACAATTTGGAGCACACCACTGTAAAGTTCTCCTAAAAACATGTTGAAAACTTTTAGAATTTTTGAAATAGGTGCCTTTTGTTACAGAAAAAATCCTAAATGGAGTGTCTGTTTACATGAGTCACTGGCAGTGCCCCCAGGCAGTCATAACATCAGCTCCGTGCAGAGAGCCTAAGCAGAAAGAGAGTTAACCCTTCCCAAATTCATCTGTGCAGATAAATGACTGCTGGAATACAGTCAGTACAGTTGGGGGTTAACATCTTCTGCTGCATTCTTGTAGTTCAGTGAAAAACTATAAATCTTTGTGTTCACCGCTAGGTGTTGGTAGATGTTGTTAATCATGCAAGAGTCAGGAGTGTGTTTGTAAACAGACCTAAAACCTTCGATTTTTAGCTGCTGTAAGTGTCATTAAAAAAAACGATATATCATTTTAACATAGAATCTTCTGCTCTTTCACATCATGAAGAGCACTGATAGTGGGGTAAATGGCTCTTTAATAGGTTTGTTCTATGGACATTGTAATCCACTCAGAGAGCAGCCTCTTTTAGCTCACTTGTGCCCTTCGCAGGGAGAAATATCCTGTAGTGTCAGCCTGGTCTCACTAAAAAGAGTTATCCAGCCCCAAAACACCAGGCAATTCTACCCTGAACAGGAGAAACAGCAAACCCTAGAAGTACGTTTTGGCCTCTATGGGCCTCGTCAGTGAGGTGTAGTTGATAACTCCCTAAGGCACAGTTAGTAAGGGGTACCCAAAGGTTCAGTCCTAGGCCCCCTCCTCTTCTCCATCTACACATCCTCACTTGGCACACTAATACACTCTTTTGGGCTTCAGTATCATATCTATGCAGATGACACCCAAATCTACCTCTCAGTACCAGATCTATCCCCCTCTCTTCTAACACACGTCTCCAACTACCTTTCTAGTATATCCTCTTGGATGTCCGCCACCATCTCAAACTCAACATGTCTAAGACTGCACCTTCGATTCTTCCCTCCCTCAACCACAGCGTCAATTCCTCACATCTCTCTCACTGTCAACAACGACATCATCACTCTCACCTCCCAAGCCCGTTGTCTCTGGGTTCTACTGGACCCCGCTCTCTCTTTCATCCCTCACATACAGTCACTAACAAAATCTTGCCTTCTCCATCTAAAAAACACCTCCAGAATTCACTACTATCTTTCACAAGACACAACTAAAATCTTAATACACTCTCTCATCATCACACGACTTGACTACTGTAACTCGCTTCTTGCTGGCCTACCCACCACCTGAATATCCCCACTTCAATCCATAATGAACACCTCTGCTAGACTCATCTTCCATACACAACGATCAGTGTCAGCATCACCTCTCTGTCAGTCACTCCACTGGCTTCCTTTAGCCTCCAGAATAAAATGTAAAATCATGACCCTAACTTTAAAAGCCCTCAACAATTACGCACCCCCTTACAGCTCTGCCTTCATCTCCAAATATTCCCCCAACCTCCCTCTTCATTCTGCTAATGACCTTCTTCTTTCTACAACTCTTGTCACCTCCTCTCATTCTCGCCTTCAGTACTTTTCTCTTGCTGCCCCAATTCTCTGGAACTCCTTGCCTCGCTCCACCAGATTGTCCACCTGCCTCAAAACATTTGAAACCTCACTAAAAACACATCTCTTTAAATTAGCGTATAACCTTCCACCCTAACGCTCATCATCTCTCCCTCCTTTCCCACACACAATACCTTTAGGTTATAAGTCTGCGAGTTTCAATCCTGCAGGGTTCCTTGGGGAAAGCACCATGGACACTGGATTCGAGGCTCAAAGACACAGTTTAGCTGCTATACTTTATTTTATCATTAAATTCATTGTTTGGTTATTCTTATCATTCTTGCATTGTTTCATTTTATTAAAATTTGATATAACAACACTATATATATTGATATTATGTGATTTTACGAGCATCTTCTTATGGTTACTACATACCCGGGATGTCATATTCTGGTTTCATTAAAAGGAACATAGAATGTATCAATGTGACTTTACAGAACACTGAAACAAGTGAAAAAATCTATGAATATCTACAATGTATGCGATTAATATTTCATATAATTTTGATATTTCTCCAGCTGCCATGCAGCATTGTAGCATGGAAAACGTATACACATTCACTGCAAACGCTTCTGTTCTATGTTTGCTGCAACAAAATATTTCTGCTTTTTTGTCTTTGGTTTCTCCAGACATGCTAGCACACTCAATAAAATGGCTGACTTATATTTAAGCATTTGCAGGTGGTATGTAAGCATTTGCAGGTGGGTATCAATTTATGGTCCCTTCAGGTTTGCAGAGCTTGTCCCAATAAGCAGAATATATTGGCTGCAACAGTTGAACTGGAAATAACACTCTAGGGGCCTCATTCGATTGCTTGGGTTAGGCTTATAGGTCTTAAGGTTAGGCTTACGGGCTTAGGCTTAAGGTTAGGGGGGGTTGAGGACATTAGGATACCTAGATAGTTCACGCTTGCATGCTTTTAACGGCGTGCATTTGCCAGCCACATTTCAACAAGGTGCAATTGATATTGCGCTGTTTATAGACATACTTCTGTCGGCGCGCAACTGTCATGCTCTCATAGGACGGGGTGCAGGAGATAGTAAGTTACTTAGCTATTCAACTGCCTCCTACTTGCAGGCCTCATTCAATTGTGATTTGGCCAATTGAATAGGGCTCTAAATAAGCAAAGAGCATATTTTTTTACAAATGTTTTTAGTTAGTGAAGACCTTGCTTTTGGATAAAAGTTCACTAACTAAACAAATCTGTAAAAAATATGCTCTGTGCTTATATAGAGCCCTATCCAATTGGCCAAATTGCAACTGAATGAGGCCCTGTGTTATTTGTTGTGCGCTACTATCAAAGCCTTTGAGCACTAAAATCTCAACTTTGCTATTCAATTGCTCCAATTCCCCCTCCCTACAAGCCCGTAAATGGCCCCAAGCATACCAGAGCTTACTGGTACCAAAGAGGTCGAGTAAGGGCTAGTAAAGCCCTTATGTATCCTCCCCACTGCTCTGAAATCAAACCCCCATGATGCAGGGGTCACCGTTGGGACTTCCACATGGTCCCCACATTAACCCCATGATGCGGGGGTCCCGATCAAGACCCCCCACAGGGTCCCCACATGAACCCATTGATGCATGGGTCCTGATCGGGATCCCTGCAGCATTTAAAATATTAAAATTCCCCGCCACAGGTCCTTACACACAAATGGTTTACACCATGCCACGGAGGTAGAGTAAGTACCCCCATGGCAACTACCATTAACCTCCCCATGCTGCAGGGTCCCCTGAAGGGTTCCCACATTAACCCTTGCAGCAGGGGTCTCGATTGGGACCCCTAAAGTATTTAAAAAATGCAAATGTCCCGCTGCAGGTCCTTAAAGAGCCCGCGGCACATACATGTGCAGTTCCCGAAGAGTCCCCACATTAACCCTTGCACTTAAAAAATGCAAATGTCCTGCCGCAGGTCCTTAAAGGGCCCGCGGCACACAAGTGCGCAATCCCGGCCACGGGGGTACATTCATTGACCCTGGCAGTGGGGGCCCTCGCTGCATTTAAAATTAAAATTTGCTGCCTTGCGTGTCCTGAAAGGACCTTAAAGATCCTTAAAGGATCTGCGCTAAATAAAAAATTAATCCCTGCTGCGGGGGTACTATAAGTAACTCCCCTGCACCTAAAATTAACCCCATCATTCATGGGGGTCTTTATAGACACTCATGAGCCTCTAATTAACCCTATCAGTCCCATAAGGGTCTATACAGACCCTTATGGGACAATACTTAACCCTACCAATTAACACTCCGGGACCCTCATGACACAAAGTGTAAGCACTACAATATTAACCCTTTCCTACCCAATCCCATTCTATTAACCCCCTCTAACTAATTAACATACCCGCTAGACTATTAAATCCCCCTCCACCCTATTAACCCCCCCCCTCTTTACTATTGACCCACCCTCTACCCTAACAACCCCCTTGCATCTTCTGATTGGCTGCAATCTGATTGACAGTTACATCAGCCAATCAGAAGAAGCAGATGCTTGGAACCAATCAGAATGGGATACACCCCACAGGGGTGTATCTCATTCTGATTGCCTAAAGGCAATAGTGCCTTCTGATTGGATTAAAAAGGATTGACAGTTACATCAGCCAATCAGAATGGGGGGGTGTATCCCATTCTGATTGACTCACACCATTTGAACCTCCTGATTGGCTGAAATATGATTGACAGAGTTTTCAGCCAATCAGAAAACGCCATTTCGATATTTTGAGCAGAGCTTGCGCGGGAACCTCCATTTGCGGCGGGAGGAGCTCCGTAAGTTTTTTTATTTATTTAGATTGTCTGGATATTTTTCCAGAGGGGCCCTGCCTGGGACAAAGACATGATGACCGGGGCATCGCTGGTGGGGCCTATGGGACAGGTAAGTTGACTATTATGCCTTTATTTTATCACATGGTATATGTATTTGTGTATTAACTGTAATGTTTTAATTTTTTCTAGGTGTGACCGGACTTGTGGACACTTTTGGAGGGCATCGCTGGAGGGGCATTTGGGACAGGTAAGTGGACTATTTTACCATTTTCTATTTGTAGTTAGCCTGATTTTCTTTCTTTATAATCTAGCTTTTTTTGATTTATGTAATGTAGCTTTTTTTATTTTATCCAATTCTAGGTTTCTTATTTTCGGTAATGTAGTTTTATTAATTTGTGTAATGTAGTTTTTTATTTTCAGTAATTGTTTTTTATTTTCTGTAATGTAGGGTTTTTTATTTTTCATAATTAGTGGGGTTCTAGGGATTTTATTAAGGGGTTAGGTAGGTAGTGTAGTTGTTAATAGGGTAGGGTAGAGGGGGGTTAATTAGTTGGAGGGGGATCATAGAATGGGATAGGGTAGGAAAGTGGTAATAGTGTAGTGTTTAGACTTTGTGTCATGAGGGTCCTGGACAACCCTCATGGCACTTATAGTGTTAATTGGGGGGTTAAGTATTGTCCCATAAGGGTCTGTATAGACCCTTATGGGACTAATAGGGTTAATTAGAGGCTCATGAGGGTCTATATAGACCCCCATGAGTGATGTGGTTAATTTTAGGTGCCGGGGGGGTTTCTTATAGTATTCCCATGTCAGGGGTTAATTTTTTAGTTAGCGCAGGTCCTTTAAGGTCCTTTTAAGGACCAGCAAGGCAGCAAATTTTTAAATGCAGTGAGGTCCCAATCGGGACCCCCGCTGCAAGGGGTAATATGGGGAACTGTGGGGGTCCCAATGGGGCCCCCAGCATATGGGGGTTCATTTTAGGTGCCAGGGATGTACTTATAGTACCACCGCGGCAGGGTTTAACAGTTTAACTGCCGCAAGAGTCCAGATCAGGACCCCTGCAGCAAGGGTTAATAATGGAGCCTGCGGGGTCCCAAACAGGCATTAGTTTGGGGAGAAGGGAGGAGGTTTGGGGGCCAGAGCGGGTCTGTTTGGCTGCTCCCGCAGCCTACGTAAGGGATTTTAGAACCTTTGTGAGTCCTCCCCAGCAATCGTTGGGCTTTGGCCTCCATTTGCATGTTACGGGCTAGCTCACGGGGGACTTTGTTACAATATAATAGCAGGACTGAAACGTAGCGGGTACAGGCTTGACAGATCAAAGGGCTCCAGGCTGCTTAGTTCCACGTTCCACGTCCCGTAGGCATTTTTTGGCTGTCCTGCGTTTTAACCAGCAAGTCGACTGCAGGGAGGTTTACGAGGCTAATTTAATAGCCTTGAATCCTACAATTTTAAAACGTCGCCCGAATTTAATGAGGCTGATACTTACTTTATCTTGCCAAGCCATCTACTTAATTTCCTTGTCTATTCTTTAGCTAAAATATAAAACTGATCAATTCACTGTATTTTACTGCAGGAATGCAAGCAGAAAATACAGGTATCAGGTTTAAGAATAGCTATTTCTACTAATCTGCAGGACAATATCATGTAAATAAAGATTTTAGCATGTGCTAGGTAGAGTTACGTGCTTTATAGTGCAAATATGTACTAGCTCTATTATGCATTTTTCCACACACATATGTAAATGAACTCAGTGAATACGACAGTGGCTTCTAAAGGGATTCTTACACATTTTATTTTATTTTTGATTATTTCCATACTGGACTTCAAATAGTGGAGTTATTAACCCTTGTAAATATGTAATTGTATTAAGTAACAGATATTCTAATTAATAGGCTCAATGGTATAACATAACATCATAAATAACAATGTTTTGATCAGCTGGTAGAACTCATAAAACAGTGTAATTAGGCAATCAAATGGACACCATTGAAATAATTTTGGATAATCCCATTTCCAATATATATATATATATATATATATATATATATATATATATATATATAGTAATAAAACTAGTACATGATGTATATATGAGAGAGAAAGTCAGCCGTTAAAGAAATGATTGTCAGTTTTTTTTTTTTTCTCTCTAGAATTAGCTTTTGTTCTGATTTGTTCTGTATAGAGCTGGTCTGTGCTCTCCAGCTATCCCATGCTGGACACATGATTCTTCTGCCTTAAAGAAAACAAGAAGTTATAAAATTTCTGAAGAATATATGACTGTTTTACAACAAACGATAACACCAATTTATGTTTCTCACACACACAAGATATGGAGGTTCTGACACCATTGTGTGCATGAGGAAGTAAGTAGAGTGAGATGTACCCTGGAGCAATAAACACATACTTTCTATTTATTTATTTGTTGTTTGTTTTTTGTACAAACTCACAGCTTGATTGTAGGGAAACTCCAATATTTTCCTTCCTGGTACATGCATTGATGATAGAAAAAGAAAACCGTCTGCATTTATGTTATGATTTTTAGTTGCTAGTTTCCTGTTTCATGCAATCTGTATGACTATCTGCTTTATCTGTGTGAGGCTTCTGTGTTTATTTCCTTCTCGCAGTCATCTGACCTGCAACACTGCAGATCTCCCTGCATTTCAGTCTGCAACTGGCAAGATGAGGATGATGGCTCTAAGGCCTGCTGCCTCTCTATGTTTATTGCTTTTGACTCTGATGCTATGTATACTCAGCAGCACCTCATCCCATCCAGTCTCCCAGCAACACAATCCCCAACATATTTCCATCACAGCTGACAGGACTACTTGTATAGGTATGTATCAATTATTCTGTATATTAAATATTGAGCTGGCATTTTCTCAGCATACCACTGAGGTTTGTTGTTGGATGAAGAATTGTAAGCAAATACCTTTTCCATTAATTATTCAGTATATAACACTATACATATTTCTGGTGTTCATTTTCTGTAGAAAGTTTATTGAGATAATAAATATTCTAAATAAAGTTAGTTTTTATTGTACGATATATCTCTCGTCACTCTTGCCGACAGATGTACCATTGCTTTGCAGCTTGGAGACTGCAACTTATCAAATGTTTTACCCTTACTTTGCTTCTTACCAATATTTTATCCTCGTTTTGCAGCTTGCAGACAATTTGCAAATTGTGGAATATTTTTCCATCACTGTTTTATCCGTAATTTGCAGATTTCAGACTTTTACATCTACTTTGCAAACTTCTCCTGCAACTTCTAGGCTGTTTTAAACGTAATTTGCAGCTTGCAGACTGTTTTACCCTAGATTTCAAGGGTGCGTTCTGTTTTACCTCTTATTTTGCAGCTTTCCGATTGATTTTTTTGCTTGCAGACTATTTTTACCTCACGTATCTAACACAGCCTACAAAGTAATGGTAAATAACATATATTATACAAAGTGAGGGTAAACCAGTCAACAAGCTGCAAAGTTATATACAAATGTTGCAGCTCGTAGACTGTTTTAACCTCACTTTGTATATTGCAGACTAAAAACAGGATCCTTACTTTGTTAGGATCTGTCCTGTTGGGGGCAGTGCCATTAGCAGCGCTAGATGGCACTGAGGACATTTTACAAAATGTTTAACCTTAAACTCTTACCTTAACCCTAACTGTAATTCTAATCCTAACTCTAACCCTAACCCTTAGCCTAACCCTAATCCTAACCCTAACCCTTACTCTATGAAATTCAGTAAAATTTCGGCAGCGCCATCTAGCAGCCGCTCGCCACCACTGCTAGCGGCCACCCAACTGGAAAGGCCCCTTTGTTATACTTACTTTGCAGCTTCCAGGCTGTTTTAACCTTACATTTCAAGCAGTGTTATCCTCTCTTTGCAGCTCCCAGGCTGTTTTAATCTTACTGCGCTAGCTCTGTTATCCTTGCGTTGCAGCTCCTAGGCTGTTATACCCTTACTTTTCTACTTGAAGACTTTGGTAATGCCCCACCCCTTAGTTTGAACTGTAGTTTTATTGCTGTCACTCACTGCCACTTAAACACTAGATCACAAACATATTGTAACATGTGCCAGTTGTATAAATGTCACAATAGCAGTTTGTGGCAATGTCAGAGTAAGTTATTCTAAAACTGAAAACTTTTAACCACAGGGTGAAGCAAAGGTTACTGTGGAGGTACACAGAGTAAAATAAGATACCACTAATTCTGCATTCAGTTCCTTAATCTGGTTATATAACATCCACGGTTACTAAAAACGTACATTTTGACCTCAGATAAACAATTGGTTGATCTAGTCTGGCGATGCTTACATCAACTTTAAAATTCTATTAATTATATATAACTCTTTAGAGAGTCTAAATGTATACCTAAGACTTTCCTGAATTTGTTGTCCCTACTTACTGATTCCAGATGTATACTTTTCCTTTTTGTTCTCCTATTCTAGTTTTCCGGAAATTGCTTCCCTCTTGTATTTTGCTTGACCCGTGAAAGGCCCAGTGAGTGTGTCCGCGTGACATTTTGGGTATAACTTGCTCCCTGAATAATCTTGTTATGCAGAATCCTTTCTAAACCCTTAATCAATAAATAATTAGACACAACAACTTGCTTGGGGTGCATACTGGCCACAGCGTTTATTGGTAAACCCAAGTTCACGTAATAACAAACCCATTAATTAAATATACGTAAACAAGAGAGGGGAGGAGCCTGGGAACCAAGACAGTACACTCTGCGCCCTGACCCTCGTCCAGGGCCTACCATGATGGAGCATCCGTGCCCCCGTAGGGTAGGATCACCCCCACTTTACCACTGTCCCGGCGACTCCCCTCACCACCGCCTGAAATGAATACATATACAACTGCTAATAACGTAAACAGATTAGAGTAATATACTCGACTTATTGTATTGGTACTTTTTTATTTTTTATTATTTTTTTTTTTTTTTACACATATTTTCCCATTTTTCATATATAAATATATATATATATATATATTTTTTTTTTTTTTTTTTTTTTTTTTTGAACACATATTTACAATTTTCAATAATTTAACACCTATGTTCCAAAATATATAAGGGATGGGTGGGTGGGATCTGCCTTCTTGGCTAGCTGGGGGCACACTGACAAAACAGGCGCCAAACCTCTAGGTGGCCCTGCCCCCCAGCTAGCCACTCCTATCCTACCCTACTCCCGCTCCTACCAGGGTCACGACCCTGCCCCCCATCTAGACATTCCTACTCTACCCTACTCCCGTTCCTGCACGGGTCACGTTGCCCTCCCTACCGACCCCAGGAGGCCTGGGGCGGTCTACAGCCAGTCAATACATGAAGGTTGCTATCATCTATTTCCTCTACACTTACAAGTTGAATTTTTAGACAATTCACCATTTTAATACCGTATTGGTCCGAATATAAGCCGCACCCGCATATAAGCCGCAACCGTAAAGTTCAAGGGGAAAAAATTGAAAAAAGATAGTACTCACATATAAGCCGCACCTGTAAAATTGGAGAGAAAAAGACTCTCAAAGTGATCAGCCATTGCAAGAAGCAGGCTTTCTAATTAGCACTGTAGCTTTTTTTGCAGGTTACAGGCTTTACAGGACGTTGTAATCACTAAAACTGTAAATCGCTATTCAATACCGCAGTCTAATGCACGAAAATCGGCACCCTTAACTGGCAATCGCGCACCCTTAACTCGCAATCGCGCACGCTTAACTCGCAATCGTGCAAATCGGCAGTAATTTCATTCGCGAATAGAAGCCGCACACGTAACAATCAAAGTTCGCAAATCGGCAATGATTTTTTTGCGGTTGCTTATATTCGGACCAATACAGTATATTTCTTCTGCATTGTTTAAAAGTCATTATTGTCTTTGTAAGAAATGTAGTCGGAACATAAGATTCTAGGCGAGATCTAGTAATCCATTAATGTATTTATTAGCTTAATCTTACTAACATATTTAAAGCATTCCTCTCTGATGTACAATTTCGGGAGCTCTTTTCATCTTGTCATTTTGTCTTGATCTACTGATTTGATCTACCGAGCAGTAGATATCAGAACTATTAACAGTATAAAAATAACTGCCATTGTGGTCGATCACATTCATTCTCCAAAAATATCTCTTAAAAAAACAAACATATAGAGCCTCATTCAATTACAAGCCCTTAATTACCTCCAAACTGAACTTTTGACTGCGGTTCAACATTTTTCTAAACATTTAGATGTATTCGATTGTCTCTAACCCACAATTACAGGCTCACAGCCTGCACATACAAACCATGAACTCGTAAGTAGCATTTCAGGGCATGATCATGTGATCTGGCAATAATTAAGCAAGCCCATAAGTTACATTTTAGACAGAATCAATAGTAAATGAGACAGTGCTCATGAAGTCTGTAAAACATGGAGGTTACAATTAACCTGCAATTGTAGGCTAAACATTAGTACACACAACTAAGTAATGTTTGCCATTCAGGTTGCACTCAAGCAATCTTGAAATACATTAAAGCATCTGTTTAAGTTCATGCGTGTTCCATAATATGTATTAGCCCATTGATTTTCGGGATCAATATGCAAGCTTGACACTGTTGTGCAATTAATTTTAATGCATTTTATTGCTTTCACAGTATATTAAAGTACAGTAGTGTGTGTTTATTTGCTGCTGCAGTTATACAAACAGGTATTTAACCCACTTGTGATCTAGAACTCATATAATTTTTTTCTACATTTGCGATTTACTGGTTTTGAAGGCAATTGCGGGCTTGTTGAATTTTTCTAATTGAATATTCGATGTTGCGCCTTTAGCACTGGTAACATTTGCAGGCTTGAAAAATTAATGGAGGAGATAGGGCAGAGTTACAGTTTTGACAACCGCAGTGCATTTGAGCCTGTAATTAGCAACTAAACTAAATGTATCCAATTCAATATCAGTAACATTTACTGGCTGCATTACAGGCTCATGTAATTGTGATTTGGCCAATTAAATAGGGCACATAATCTGCAATTGCTGCCAGTAGCCCATATAACCCATAGTTTCTTATTAGGTTATTTAATGTCTTATTTTCTTCAAGTAAATAAATAGAATTACTAGCTTCACATTCCTAGAAAAAGATTGCCCATAGCACAATTAATATCTATGGACATTCCTTACTAGATAAATTAGTGAAGTCTGAGAATTTCAGTGACCTACTTGGTGTTCCTAAGTAGTGTACTTTTTCTTGTTGTTGGCACATTTATTTAATGTATTGCACTTACTGATCACCTTGAGTGGAAATGATACAAAACCCTGCAATTTTTTTAATGGAAAATTGTGCTCCTGTTAATCTATCCTGCATATACATTTATTTAAATGTTATTTAAGCTGCCATTATGTGGCATGCACTTTATCCTGTGGCTAATGTATCCTGATTTAAGTCCGTTTTATGTTTACCCATTATTAGATTTTCCGATGCATGCTTTACTTTAAGTGATCCAGTAAACAATACACATAATCCCACTATTTTATATTAATATTATAATAACATTTTATTTAAACCCTGAAATCAATTTTAAATCAACTAACTAATTATTTTAAAGTATATGCTAATCCAGTGGCGGAGCTAGAAAATGGAGGGACTTAGTGCAAAAAAAAAAAAGGATCCCCTCTGGAAGGTTGTAAACATGTTTTGCACTGGGCCCCTCCAAAAACACAAGTATTCACAGGACTTTGCAATGGACAGAAAAAGGTTAATAAATTAACATGAGTAGGTTCCCACACTGAGCTGAAATGCTGGTTTACCAAAGTTTCATTATATATAAACTGACTGCTAACGGTAATACAAACACTTACACATATATTCTCAGAGATAAAATTAGATATGGTTAATATTTAAAATGAAACATGAAAGACACCAACAAATGAAGAAATGCTACAGTATTGAAGTTTTCCAAACTACCACCCAGTCACACAAGAACCAATTAATTGTTT
Organism: Discoglossus pictus; assembly: GCA_027410445.1. NCBI lineage: Eukaryota > Metazoa > Chordata > Amphibia > Anura > Alytidae > Discoglossus > Discoglossus pictus. The sequence continues at coordinate 290,036,939 of CM050166.1, forward strand.
GTTGAATACTAAACTATTCCAAAGATACGTTAAAGGGACAAGTGCTTTTTAATCATTTAAAAGAGCACATTTTAAAACATTTTGTTTCATGCATGAAAATAATTAAGTAAAAGCTGTTTAAACTTCACAGAAACTAACAGGAAATGCAGAGAGCATACTTTAGTCCGTGGATCTCATTGGCCGACAGAGAACATGCCCCCAAGAGAAGTTAATCTGTGACACCTTATCAAATACCCTCTTTATGGTACAAACATGAATAAAAAAAATGTCCATGTCACTTTAATGTTCACTGGTTAATAAGACAAGAAACAAAAAAACATCCCATCTGAAACATTGATTGATTCAGTCAGACACTAATAGTCTGTTGTTCACAATCAACAGCCTTATTAAATTGCGATTCGGCAAATTGAAAAGGGCTCTAAGCACAGAACATATTTGTTTACAGAAGTTTTTAGTTAGTGAAGACCTTGTTTTTGGATAGAAGTTCACTAACTAAAAACTTCTGTAAAAAATATGCTATATGCTTAAATAGAGCCCTATTCAATTTCCCAAATTGCAATTTAATAAGGATGCAAATCACTATTCTACATTTTTCTATTCTACACTTTTCTACATGGCTCCCATAAGAAATCTTCCCTAATCCTACGTGTCACTATCTACCATGGGGGTGACAATACAACCCTAAGTCCTCAATACATAATCTACCCCATGAAAAAACCCAAAACACCGTTTTTTTATCTCTGCTTTGTATCATAGACTAAAACAAACACCCATGACACAATATACCAGGATTATGCAGCATAGGCCCACCCTGTTTACATTCAAGACTCCCTGTGTGACACGAAGAGAGAGGAAGGAACACAGGGAGCCTGCTCACAAAATTGGGTAAGCCTTAAAAAACAGTGGCCCTTTGAAGCATTGTAATTTCTTTAAATGCATAAATGTCTTATTAGTTCTGTTTTTTTATTCATGACCGGTAGCTTTTACTGGAGTAATATTTGGGGACCCCTGCTCTACAGATTGTGCTGAATGCTGTTTCTTGTGCTAGACCAATTTATAGACCTCCGAGAAGCAAGCAGAAGTTACTTTACTTGTTAATTCTTTCCAGCTGCTAGATTGACAATGAGTCAGTACACCGTGTACTCTTTACACTTTGTCTCAAAGATAAGTGTGAATTAGATTTAGGTTCCAGTTAGGCTTCTGTCCTACTATACAGAAGCAGAGTTTCCACACACAAAAACATATTACGTCACATTTTACTAGAAAAAAGCTGACAATTTGTGCCAATTTTTACATCAGTTGTAGGACTATTATTCAAGCTGTGTTGAAAGAAACGACTGTGTACTATCTACAGTGCCTTGCAAAAATAGTCACCCCCTTGGCATTTTTCGTGTTTTGTTGCCTCACAACCTGGAATTAACATGGATTGTTTGAGGATTTGCATCATTTAATTTACAGAACATGTCCACAACTTTGAAGATGTCTTTTTTTTTATTGTGAAGCAAGCAACAAATAGGACAAAATAACAGAAAAAGTAAATGTGCATAACTATTCACCCCCCTAAAGTCAATACTTTGTAGAGCCACCTTTTGCGGCAATCACAGCTCGAAGTCGCTGTAAGAAATGTTTAGCTGAAGAACTTGTTGGATGGGAAACTGAATACCTTGTGTTGTTTGACTGCACAAGATTGTAATAGCAAACTCCACTCATCATTAAATTGCAAATCAAGTACAGAGTGTTACAAGATAAAGGACCACAAACACCCAGTTTATACTATATGGCTTTGAAGAAGTAAGTAAGATAATGGGCAAATATTTTTCTAAAAAGATACAAATATAAATGTAGCTAATAGTTTATTATTGTTACTGTGGGCTGCTTTTTCTTTGTTCACTTACTGGTTTGTCGCTGGGGAGAGCACATTTGTTGTTCAGTCATTCAGTCATTCCCAACAAACCAGATACTACCCCTCCATCAAGCTCATGTTCATTGCTTCAATAACTTCATCTATACATCTCTGCCTCGGTCATTCCCCTTCTTTTTGTGCCTTCAAATATTCTCAGCATCAGAGTCTTCTCTAGGGAATGCTGCCTTCTCATGATATTGCCAAAATATGTCAGCTTTAACCTCACGATCATATCTTCCAGTGAACAGTTTGTCTTGATTTCCTGTATTATTGATGTATTGGATCTTCTTGTAGTCCAAGTGACTCTGAGTAGTTTCTTCCAACATCACAATTTAAAGGCATCAGTTCTACGGTACTCAGTCTTCTTTATGGTCCAGCTCTCACATCCGTATGTTCTAATAGTTCTAACTATCCAGACTTATGTTGATAGTGATATATCTTTACTTTTTAATTGCTTGTGTAATTTCAACAAAACTGAACAGAGATCATATCTGATCTAAAGAACCATCCTAGGTGAAGAACCAGAAAAACAAAAAATATGACTGTCCATTATCAAGGCTAGTTCTGCAAAAGATCATACTGTTAATATGGTAAATAGGAAACTTTGGTTGTCCTCTAAGGTCTGGAGTATCCATTAGAATTAGTGAGGCCATCAAAAGGCATACAAAAACAAACACAAATATAAGATACACTGATCATAGAATGCCAGAAAATGTTAATTCCCAACCCATAGGGAAAAGAAAACTTTTACACATGTTTCTGGTTATGAAACACTGAGCTTTTCCCCTGCTCTGCAATAATTTTTATCAGCATTGTGTGAGAAGGTTTCGACATGCTATCCGTCAGCCTTATTAAATTGCGATTCGGCCAATTCTAAAGGGCTCCATATAAGCACGTAGCATATATTATTTATACAGAAGTTTTTAGATAGTGAAGACCTTGCTTTTGGATAGAAGGTCACTAACTAAAAACTTCTGTAAAAAAATATGCTCTGTGCTTATATAGAGCCCTTAGAATTGGTCAAATTGCAATTTAATAAGGCTGTGTATGTTTTGACATTTGCAGTTCACACCATGTAGATCATTTTTTCCCCATATCATTTGGTCTATATTTTCTTAAATCCATGCTATACTATTTTTAATAAAAAATCATCTTCCTGCTATATATGGTGTTAATGCCTAAAAGGAAAGTTGATGGTGAAAGTGTGTGGGGTCATAGTAAAGCCACAATTAGGATGCAGTTAGGAGCCATATTATTTGAATCGATGTACAAAAGCTCAAACATCTCTTTCTTAAATAAAGATGATTAACTACTATTTGAGTGGGTTGAGCCTCTCTAGAAACATGGAAGCCCCAATGTTTTTCACAGTCTATTTTTTAATACCTTACCTCCCTTCACACCTCATATTCCTCCTGTGGTGCCAAGCACAGGCTAGATTTCATTCTTTCTCTTTTGTAACAGGTGAGTCAATCACTGTCTCAGTTATTTAGATTAACTCCCATGTGTACAGCAGGGGGATGCTGAAATACTGATCTGCATTTGGCACTTAAGGACTGTTGTTGCCTATCCAGCTCTATGGAACATATAAGCATAGAGTTGAAGGCAGATAAGAACCAAAATACCCACCTGGTCCTCCAATTCTATGTTTCTAGTACAGAATGACCTCCATATTAAGATCAGCATTATCCCGAGGATTCACTTTTTTTTATAAAACCACCAAATGTCCTTTTATAGGACTATTGAGGAGGATGTATACAAATATTCTGTGAAAGTGTTAGCAGCAGGACATTTTTAGATTGTAATCCTCACATAGAAGAGTTTTGATTTATTTTCCCATCAATTAGATGTTTCACTTTAAAAAAATGACTCAATAAAGGTAAAGTTTTAAGCAGTTTATTAAGCTCTACAGATACTCTCCCTACTTGTTGCAGTGTGAATGCTATATAAGAGTCCTTTAGCCTACTGTTAATATGGTAAATATGAGACTTTGGTTGCCCTTTATGGTTGGCTTTCAGCATCACCTCAATGTGAACTATTTTTAGTGTATACAATACATTTTCAGTAGAGAGGAAAAATAATTACAGCCTCATTCAATTGCTGCAATTTTGGGATCAGAGCTTGCAAGTGGAGATCTTAAGTAACTTTGCTATTCAATTGCCTTCTGTTTGTGTGCTCTGATCTGGTTACTTGCTACGAGCTGCGATCGATTGCGATTTGTAAAATCGCAAGTTACTTCCCTCCAAGCCTTTGATCTTTCATTGCCGCAAGAGTTGCAATCGCTAAAATCACAAATTGCTAAACTTTGAAGCCCATAGGACTTTGGCTGGAAATTAAACATGAAATAAAGTATTTTGGCGATGTGCGAGCTTGAGAATGTTGTGCTTTTAATTCTAATGTCAACCATTGTGTTTCCCATCATTTACAGTGCTGTATTGAATTTATATTTGCATTTAAAGTGCTACAATCTTACGAGCTTGAATCATGAGTTACGGGCTTCTGTCCACAATTATGTTTAAGCCCGCAAATGCTACTGCCGAGAGCATGGTTTCCGATTCTCCCGACTGGCGCGTAATGACCGGATAGCAGAGTAAAAGTAGACCTACTGGGGCCCGCAACTCAATCTCAGGGCTACTTACGAGGGAGTTACCGCCCCGATTTGAATGAGGCTGTAAATCATCATTTGAGCTGAAGGCAATGTGAAGTAGATTATAGCCTGATAGATGTCTGGTGGGAGTGCCTAAAAATAACAAAAATTGTCTCTAGAAGAATTTAGGTCAATCACGCCAAGCATAAGCTTAAAAAAGACATTTTGAAATTAGTAGAATTCAAAAAAGGCTGGGCAAAAGAGTGCTAATTGTTTAGGATTGCCGATAAATTACAAAAAAAACAATGAGTTTCACTCGCTTTAGTCACTGTCTAGCAATATGTAAATCAAAAATATATAATTTTGGTGCATTAGATTCCTGACCAGCAGTAAATAGCATTGGCTTCAGGTGCACTCCCCCAAAACCAATGCTTTGGTTAGTCTCTATAAGAGAGAAAACTGATTCTCAAAGTAATTATGTGGTTCCTGTCCATCAATTTTATATATATATTCCAATGGAAAATGTTTATTAAAGATATGTGATCTCTCCAGAAGATGGCAAGGAGATTAGTTAGGTAACAGACACCTAGGTGTTACACAGATCTTGAACCTTGGAATAAAGATCCACTTACAATGAATATGAAATTAGGTTCTTGCTTGGACAAGATAAGGAAATGTAATTATGGAAATCCGTAGCAAATGAGAAATCACAAGAACCTGACATTTAGGCCAATGTAGATCACTGTGGTCTATGCAGATTTCACACTAATGGCAGCTCATCTTCTTGGAGGTAATTCACTCTCCTTGACCCAATGGGTGAGAGACATACATTATGTTCACATTTAAGCAGAGGCGGATTTACTGCTGGAGCCTGTCATTCGCAGCCCTCCCATGGCTCTCCCACAGACCCCTGCAGACCCCCGTGTCACACGCGGCCCTCCCACAGCTGTCCTGCAGGCCGACCGGTGCCCCTTCCCATGTGCCCCCCAGCATCACCTGTGGCCCCCTGCGGAAGTGCAGCCTTTGTCTACAAGAGCCAAAGTGCAGCCTCTGTGATTGCCAATCTGCTTCCTGTATCTGTAAGAGCCAATCCTTATACTGTTTCTGTAAGTGCCAATCTGCATCCTGTATCTGTAAGAGCCAATGTGCAACCTGAGTCTGTAAGAACCAAAGTTCCAAATAATCCATACCACTGGGCCTTCAAGTCCTCTTAGTACAGTTAAAGTTAAGTTAAATTCTATGCTATTGGATGTAATTATTTTGTATTTATGTCTGTTTAGTTTTAAGGCTATGGATCAAAAAACAGCACTATCAGTTCAAACTAATAGTGAAAAATCTGGGGTCTGGAACAGATTATTTCAATTTAAATTGATCCCTATGGGGAACTCAAACTGTTTGGAACTCATCCTGCAATCCGGAAAAGATTAAGGAAGAGAACCAAGGTACCACTGTATCATACATATAGTTGTTGGATTGGGAAATGTTGGGGATGTTAAAACAGCATAGACATAAGCACAGAAGGCCCTCATAACGATGGCCGCGATAGCTAAAGAAAAACGGAGACTAGTGGTTGACAACCCCCAGAGAGAAATAGGCCCCTAATCAATTCAGCAATTGTTGTTTACTGGAGCCCATGATGTACCCCATAAACTAATTTGCTATTTAATTGGCGTATTTTAGGGAACCGCAAATGAGCTATGGGTTACAGGTTTAAAACTCCTGTGGTTGTCAAAATTGTAACTTACAACCCATCTAAGCCTTTGATCTTTCAAGCCTGCAAAAGTTACAATCGTTAAAATCGCAAATCGCTATTCAATTGCTACAATTCCTCAAGCCCGCAAATGTTTTCACACCCGTAAATGGCAAATGTAAGAAAATCCTACAGGTACCAGATATGACTCGTAAGGGGGTTAAACACCTGATCATAGCACTGTAAATGCAAATAGAAAATCAATACTGCAATTTAAAAGACTGGGAAAGAGATGAAATACATTAGAATTAATTGCACAGCAGTCTCAAACTTGCAAATCTGCAATAGAAACATTTTTTTTAGGTTTAATTTCCATGTTATATCAATCTTGGGAATCGATGAGTTAATACATATCAGGCCAACCACATAGACTAGAACAGTATTGTCATGAATCAGCCAGTGGCCATATTGGATTTGGTGTGAACTATGCTGGGGCCATTTTGTGACTGGCAGCAGTGGCCATCTTGGGCTGGGTTATCTTCCACATGCTGTTGCCATGTGGAAGAACAAAAGGTTTGGGCTCACAAAGTCACTGCTTGTGAATGGTATGAATAGGGGGTTCCACTGTTACCATTAAATAAAGTCAGCATTACTGCATAAAATGGATTGATGTGGAAAACTTGCCCCACCCTGATACCATGTGAGAATGGGGAAATATGGTTTGGGTTGTAATGATTAATTACAGTATAAGCTTGTATATAGTATCATGGAGTGATTGTATTTAGTTAACCATCCCCCACTAGGTAAACACTGAGGCAGGAGCTGAGCAAGCTCCTGAACAAGATAAACCTCACAGGGTGCTGCCAGGGCTTGAACAAAGAGCCAGTATGGGTTTTCCCCAGGGGCATAGTCCAGGAGGAAAAACAGGAAGTGTCCACGGGGAGAGCCTGGGTTAGAATGAGCTTTGTAGCCACGCCTGGGGTTGGCCCATGGGAGGAGTCTCATGGTTCCCATGTAGGGACCCTGCCTGATTGGCCAGAGGCAGTGAGGGGCTGACTAAAGGTAGCCCCTCCTGGTAATGCGGTATGCCTGTTTAAAAGATGTTGTTTTCCAAATAAAGTTGTTCATAATTTTCATCAAGACGTGGTGTGTAGATGTATTATTTACCCGGGGACATATGCTTGCAGTAAGATTCGTCAGACTTACTGTCAATATTGCTAAGTCTAAACCAAGGGCTGAGACATGATGTTCCTGTAATCAAAACTGCTGAAGGTCCAGAGTCACCCAAATCCGGTCAACAGACCCCAGCCAGAGAGTGGGTCTTGACAATTGGTGGCAAGTGGTGAGAGACTCTGAGAAGGACCAGAAATGGAACAGCAGTATGAGGACATGTCCAAGGAGGCAAGACGCAGGTTCAGTGTAGCCAGGGAGTTTTGCGCCGGGGAGATAACGCTGGAAGAGGCAATTAAAGGACTGAACCTAATAAAGCAGCAAATACAGGAAGAACGTACAGGGGTGAGTGTCCAAGCTCAGCAAAGGCTTGGGGTCAACCCTGCAGAGATGCCAGTAAGAGTCAAACTGGCATATCAGAATTTTAAACAGTTCCAGGATGATAAAGACAGCATTGACGGATTTATCCAAGAGGACTACAGAGGAAGGATCCTGCTAAATCAATGCATGGCATTCCTGCAATTATGGCATGGCCATGAGCTGGCAAGCTGGTTGGAGGAACTGGTAGAGAAAGAGATGGACTTGGAGGAACAGTATGCCAGGGTAGAGTCCTTTGGTGGCCGGAGAGAGGATCTCTATTTTCGTTTGGATCTACAATATGGGGTTGAGGAGATTCTGAATGGTGATCCGGAATGTGGCATGGGAACTGCAAGGAGGCATAATAGCTTGTTTGTTGAACGCTGTCGGGGTCTGGGACTGGAACCATGGTTCCCGGAGGCTCCTTTGCTAGAACCCCTGGTTCGGCAAGAGCAGCAACTGGAGGCTGAGTATGTTCAATTGTGGGATGCGATACCCAAGAAGTATTTTGGTTCATCCGGATGGGAGGACGGCTCACCAGACCCTTACAAGTCAGACGGTATGTACCAGAGTGAGTATGCTCACTGGAACTGGGGAGAGGCTTTTATGGACGGTAAACAAAGTGAGGAGTGGGAAGGGGTAAATACTGTTCCTTTTCCAACTCCTGGGGATGGAGAATGTTTGCTCCTAGAACATGCAGCGACTGTGTCAGGGCCTAGTCACCAGCCCAAAGAGCCAGAGACCCAGTGGAATGTTCCCTGGGTGGGGTCAGATAATGCATGTCTGCCCCCTGATACCCCAAGAGATTTAATCCCAGAGGAAGTGGGAACTGCTCACAAGCTAGGGCCAGATAAATTAAGTCTGCCCTTAGAAGTTCTAGGCAAAGTGTGTTGGCCAGAACTGCTAATGGATCCAGAGGCTCGGGATGATTATGTGATGGATGTTGGGAAGGGAGCCTTAGAAGCCAGGCTGGGTGGGAATGATGAGATTCCCCAGCCTGCATCAGATAACCACTGTCTGTACCCTGACACCACAGGGGAGTTGTTCCCAGAGGTGCTAGTGAAGCACAGAGCCCAGGAGGGTTTTTTAAGAGACTGTGGGGAGGGAAAGGAATTGGTTTCTGGCTACAGGGAACCTGACCTCACACAGCAAGACAGTGCCAGGGGCACAAAGAGCCAGGCCGGGGCAGCAAGCATGCCAGCCTTGGCAAAAGCGTTATGGGTGCAGAGTGGCACCATGAAAGAGGGTGTACCAAGTGGGGAGATACCCTGGATAACCATTGTCCAGGGGCCCACTGGAACAGACACCACTCCAAAGATCCAGTTCAACATAAAGGACTGGGATAAAGTTGCTCAACCCCGGGTTGCTCAACCCCGGGTTGCTATGGGACAGGGATTGTTTTATGGGGTTCCAAAAAATACTGTGTTGCCTCAGAAGAGTGTATGGGTGCAACCCTCTGTGTCCCCAGTGACTTCCATGCTGCTGCCAAAAAGAGAGAGATGGGATCCTGAAATATTTGGGTGGGGGTTGCATGGGAAGAGCAATTTGCTCTATACAGTGGGAGCAAGGCCAAGGGCTGGGGGAGGTTTTTACTCTGCACTTTGGGACTGTTTTCTAAAGGACTTGAACGTGGAGAGAGTGCAGATGGCCTAGCCAATCCAGAAGAGTCATGACTATCAGCGTAGCTGGGAAAATCCTAGGGGCATGGATGTTCCCTGCCATGCTTGGGGAGGTGTTGTCATGAATCAGCCAGTGGCCATATTGGATTTGGTGTGAACTATGTTGGGGCCATTTTGTGACTGGCAGCAGTGGCCATCTTGGGCTGGGTTATCTTCCAAATGCTGTTGCCATGTGGAAGAACAAAAGGTTTGGGCTCACAAAGTCACTGCTTGTGAATGGTATGAATAGGGGGTTCCACTGTCACCATTAAATAAAGTCAGCATTACTGCATAAAATGGATTGACGTGGAAAACTTGCCCCACCCTGATACCATGTGGGAATGGGGAAATATGGTTTGGGTTGTAATGATTAATTACAGTATAAGCTTGTATATAGTATCATGGAGTGATTGTATTTAGTTAACCATCCCCCATTAGGTAAACACTGAGGCAGGAGCTGAGCAAGATCCTGAACAAGATAAACCTCACAGGGTGTCGCCAGGGCTTGAACAAAGAGCCAGTATGGGTTTTCCCCAGGGGCATAGTCCAGGAGGAAAAACAGGAAGTGTCCACGGAGAGAGTCTGGGTTAGAATGAGCTTTGTAGCCACGCCTGGAGTTGGCCCATGGGAGGAGTCTCATGGTTCCCATGTAGGTACCCTGCCTGATTGGCCAGAGGCAGTGAGGGGCTGACTAAAGGTAGCCCCTCCTGGTAATGTGGTATGCCTGTTTAAAAGATGTTGTTTTCCAAATAAAGTTGTTCATAATTTTCATCAAGACGTGTTGTGTAGATGTATTATTTACCCGGGGACATATGCTTGCAGTAAGATTCGTCAGACTTACTGTCAACATTGCTCAGTCTAAACCAAGGGCTGAGACATGATGTTCCTGTAATCAAAACTGCTGAAGGTCCAGAGTCACCCAAATCCGGTCAACAGACGCCAGCCAGAGAGTGGGTCTTGACAAGTATCACCATTCATTTTTATATTTTTTTGTACATTGCCGAATTCCGAGTGTGACCGCATATCGGACTACTAAATGCTAATTGATCAACGATCACGCTCTGAAATGCTACATACGATTGCATGGTTTATGGTTTTGGCTTTCGGCCCATAAATTGCAGGCCTGTTCAGTTGAATCGCTCTGTAATTGTAGCAAATTTCAAGCCCGCAGACATACAGCCTGTTGGACGCAATCTGCGGACTTGCAATTACATAAGGCCCATAGTTTCTAAAATGTTACTGTTGGACCTAACTTTTTAGTTATTGCCGAAATCTTGATATAGATGATTCATAGCATGGCTCCTAAAAAATGGTTGGCTACTGACTAACCTGACTGGCTCCTAAGTTTCAGTTTAATGTTTCAATATCATTAGTAGACTATATGGTCCCAGTTCAAAAAACTGTTTTAGGATCAATAATCTTTATCTCTTGGAAAGTTTCTCCTATCCAAATCTTGTGATTTATTAATTAAAAGAGAATGATTTTCTCTATTTTCCTAGTGACCCTAGTATTCCCAGACATAGAATGTGTCTGGAACCAGTATAATGTTCCTAATATACAGACTATTCACTGAACATTTGATCATAATTAAAAATGCATATACAGCTCACAAAGCGTGAAGACATTTCATAGTTTGACAACCATTATATGTAATTGATTTGCATATAGCTTTAGATGAGTATACCATCTGGTGAACGTGAGGTTATGGGGCATTTAAAGGTACCTGTTTCCCCTGTCCCCTGTTTTATCTTAAAAAGCAATGAAACTATCTATACCTTGTACTAGTCATTTTCTCTGCAATACATAATTCTTCTTTGTCTGCCTCCATTATGCTATTGTGCAGCACTATATGCTAATTTATTGACCAGAGTGCCGGATAAGGGCGGGGGATCTAACTGCCTAATACTAATGGAGTCTATAGTTTTTGATACTAGAGAAACAAACAAGCAGACTAAGTTACTGTTTTGCGCAATATAGCAGCTAATTACTATATGGGAGCTGGTTATTTGCCTAACATTGTCACACAAACAATGCTGACTGTCTCAAGAATTTTTTGTTTTAGAGAAAAAGCTGTACAATATATAGCCAGTCTTTAAGAATAACGTTAAAATAATTTTCTTGGGATTATAGTGTCCCTTTAATTCTAATTTTCCACTCCACGTGGTTAAAATTGTGCTTTAATTTACAAGATAATCAGACACTTAGAATACATTGATAATTAAAAGAATAATTAGAGATTATGAAAGATGATGCTAAATAAACTTAAATAAATATCTTGGGGTATTAATAACAACATAAATAAGGTCCTTCACTGCTCATTGAGCCACATATTTAATGTACCTTGTGAGGCTCCAATTTATGATTAAACTTCCTTTTTTAATGCATATGTTTAATGATGTGTTACTTAACCACTCTCCAGTTCTCTTCAATATTACCAGCCAAGTTGTGGCTCACCACTAGCTTATAACTAGGCCATCCAATTTCAGTTCTGCTTAGAGTGTAATTTGTTGAGATCATGATCTCCAGAGCGCATTTTAAGCTCCAATTACAGTGTACGCATTGAGATGCTGGCACAGCTGGTTCATGCCTGTTGACCTTGCCTTTACTTACTTTTTTTCCAGTCCTTAATAGCACATATGACTCCTTTGATGTTACCTGAACATGTTAACAATATAATGAAAGATTGTGTCCTAAGAGCACTTGATATCCACAGATAGGATTTTGAAAGCTCTTGCGAATGATCATTTCCGTAGAAATGTTCAGTTGTTACTATTGTATATTTTTCTAGGCAGTGATATAACATCATTTTAATGCACAAAAGCAAAAGTGCTGCTAAGGTAATAAAGTGTGTCTCAAAAATATCATCAACACAATGAGAACTGGAATATATGCAGAGACACATTTTGTATATTAGGAGTAGTTCATCTTTCTATGCAGTATATCCTCCTTTCTCTTCTTCAACGTACCTATTTGTAACTATCTAGGGCATGTCAGGGCCATTCAGTAGATTCATGAGATTTCTTTAGAAAGAAGTCTATTACAGTTAAGCCTTAACATGTCAGACATCAGCAAGGTTTTCATTTGTCTGGGCATGACTCCTTCATGTAGTAACCCTGTACAGTATGCTTTTATCGTGATATCTTATGAAATCATTCGTAGTTTATTATTTATATATTCATCTATATATCAAAAGTGTGAGATAGTGTACTGTAATATATGTTGCAGTAATTACCTATGAAATTATATTTGAAAGTGTGAAATAAACACTGATCATTGCTACCAATTTATGACAGAAACCCTACAGTTATCTGCCTAGCATTGGTATGTGGGTGAAAGGGTTAATCAGCTTATCCAAGCTATCAGCCACTTACAATGACTGTAAAACCCCTTTATCAGTCACTTGGACCCCAAAATAAATAATTTAACACTACTGCCACCAACACCTTCTGGTTTGTTACCTTGTTGTGGTGAAAGGGCATGTACAATGAAGCTGTAAGCTATAGCATGTAGGGTCACCCAAGATGGGCAGGTCATAGCTGAGAGGTCAGACAAATTGCAGTCCACCAGAGAAGGAACTGGCAACCCACTCCAGTATCTTTGACAGGAAAATCCTATGGATAAGCATACAAGATGTACCTGGCGTGCAGTGGCCCATAGGGTCACAGAGAGTCCAACACGAACAACTAAACAACAGTAGCCACCACAAAGGCAATTTAAGGTGGCCTTCTAGGTGCATTTGGTTGCCAAGAACAATATATAAAAAATAGTTTACACAACTGCTAATATTGATAGCTTATTACATACTTCACAAACAAGTGTATTTTTTCCTTGAACTGCAGTGGTCCTTTAACTCAATAATATATAACATAATATTAGCAGGGATTGGATCACTAATCTTCTACACCCTCTAGCTTACTCACATATGTTCAAGATTTATTTAACGCCAGCTTAGGTCCCATGGTGAAACTAAGCCCAAGGAAAAAAAATATTACCTGTTCTTCATATTGTACTTTTTTGTATATTTTTTTAAGAAACTCTGATAAAAGCTTGAATTTTACAGAGAAATTGTGAATGCAAGTATGTCTATGCACATAGTATAAAGTTTAGGAGTCAGTATAAATGTTTCAATTTACTATGATTAGATGTGCCTGGCATGTTGCTGTCAATGCGGTCATGGAGAGTGGGACCCGACTGAGTGACTAAACAACAACAAGTGTGATATTAATTTATATTTAATGTGTGCAAACTGCAATGTTCATGTGCAATAATAGGAAACCTCAATGTGTTGTCAACGTTTGAGAAGGAAGCTATGTTGAAATCTTTACTGGCGTTATTTATCTTTACTGGGTCTGCTATATGGGTTAACTACCTCTAACAACTTTTTTACAGGCGGTCCCCGACTTACAGATGACCCGTACTTAAAAATGGGCTCCCAAGGCTTTTTGTAGGAGTTTGTTTTTATGTTCTGTTTGAATTAAAATAAAGAGCACAACAGTTTCTGTAATGTATTTTTACAGTACAGGGGTATTATTATTATTACATATGAGCCATTATAGTATTGTTATTAATATTATTCATCAGGGATCCGAGTTACATACAAACCCGGTTTAAAGACTTTCTCAGAACGTATCTTAACCTATGGACTGCCTGTTTTAAGCACTCACAAGCTATTTTCCTTATGCAGTAACCCACCAGCTACATATCAGTAAGTTCTTATGGGAAAATCCTGTGGGAGCCATGTACCAGATACATAAATTCTCTCATAAGAGATCCGGTAATTACGGGTCAGCTTGCTGCGGGACCCATCTAATTAAGCACTTTATTGTCACAATTTTGAGAAATTTGCAAACTTTTCTTGGGGGGAGGCAAAAAGAGACACATGGGAGGGAGTGAGGGGGAAAGAGACACAGGGGTGAGAGAGGGGGGAAAGAGACATTGGGGAGGGAGATCAGGGGGAAAAAGCCCCCAGGGGAGGGAACAGGGGCAAAGAGACACAGGAGAGAGTGGGGAGAGGCTCGCAGTGAGCGACGAAGACCCGAAACTTGCAGGTTGACCGATGCCTGCAATGAGCGCCAAAGCCCGTAAAGTAGAGGGGGGGAGAGGTTTGCAAGTAGCGCTGAAGGAGCATTGCCAGTCTTCAAATTTTGTTGCCACCATTTTTGACAGGCAAGTTGCTAGTCTATATATAATACTTAACTAAAATTGTTATGAATAAACACACAGACTACTACATATAAATGCATTCAGATGTAATATTAGACTGTACGCATAAAATTATTATCAGTTACATAGGTTATACCACTTTAATGATGTCATAGGCAGTCAATGGTCAGGCATGCACTCCCTGCAGGTTTTATGTATATATATACTATATATCACATATATAGTTGTTGTAATTGCCAGTTTGTTGGTAATGCTATGTTAAAAGATACAGGCTTGCACCCGCACGACTTTGTTGCAATGAGTGCTGAAACGAAGTCGCGACCCAAAATCCATATTTGTAAGGCACTCATCGCGAGGCCTGCAACGTAGAGGGGGGAGAGCCTTGCATTGTGTGGCAACCAGCATTGCTAGCCTTCAAATTTTATTGCCGTCATTTTTGACAGGCAAGTCGCTAGTAAACAGTAACAGTTATGGCAGCCGTATCATTGAAAAGGGCTAAATGTCCTCATTTGGCCACAGGTCCTCATATTGACCTGTGATTTAAAAGATCACAGCAGTTCAAGAAAAAACACATATCTTTGTGAAGAATGTAACAAACTATTAGTATCACACATTGAATATAAAAACTTTTTTAGTGAAAATCAAGATTTTTGAAAATTCTGTTTATATCTTTATTATCTTTATTTATAGTGTGCCAACATATTCTGTAGCACTGTACAGGGGTTAAGTACATGGCAAAAAACAAACTTAACACATTATAAAGAATCTAGGGCCCTGTTTGTGAGCTTAGAATCGAATGTACAGAGTGCTAGTTTCCAAGGCACTGACACAAGATTGAAAACTCGCAAACTTACAATCTAAGGGTTATATGTACTTATTCCAATCTTGTTACAGTTTAAAACTTGGGGGGGGGGGGGGTATCTTTATCTATCAGTGAGGGAGGTGTGAGGTAGGAGAGAAGAGGTAAATATAGTGGGTTTTATTAAATGATGAACACAGGGGCTCAGAAGCAGGCAGTTGCATTAATAAATGCAAGCCCTGTTATCTGGAAATGTAACATCCCTTTCACACACATACACAACTTCCACCAAAATATCATAAATGCCTCCAGGGTCCAAGAAAGGTATCTAAAAAAAAAATCTCTAATTAAAAACAAGTTGTATCACTTTGTTTAGAGCAATTGTTCTCCTATTTTCAGTTTTCCAAAATATATATGTTTCAATGTACAGTGCATAATAAAACAGAGGTATGTGGCTTATATAAAAACAAAGAGTGATTGTGTTTTATTTCTATTCCAGGGTGCGTTCTTCTGGTGTCTGTAATTGAACAGCTTGCTCAGGTGCATAACACCACAGTACAGAAGTCAATGCAGCTACTATGTTCTTATCTACCTGGTGAGTAATCCTATGGATTTAATATGACATTGTTATAAAATGAAGACATCTTGGTCAACAATCCTAACTGTACTGTGCTGCTGAAAGGAACGTATTTTCTATCAGGCATTTATAATAACACATTTTATAAACAACATACATTTGTTTCATGTAGAAAATTAAATAAAGCAGAATAAATCTTGCAGGATGTGCAGCCGTGTGCACACGTCATTGTCTTATTTACCCCTGCACTTTTTTAACTCATTGTGTCTGTATGTCCCATGTGCTGCATTCCCATCCCATTCTGCTCTTGTTCCTCTGTTTTATCACTCCCCCCCCCCAATAGTGTCACAACCTTCTTGCTTCCTTCCCCTGTGCTTGCTTTCATCCATGTGCTTGCTCTCAAAATTCCCAAATCTTGTGCTCTTCCCTGGTGCTTGCTTTCTTTCAAGATAAATATGTAAAGTCTCTCTTTTTTTGACCCCGGGGCCACTCTCCAGTGCCATATATATATATATATATATATATATATATATATATATATATATATATATATATACAGCACCATTCTCCCCCCAACCCCCTTACAGCCATATTCACACAAAAAAATCCCATGCCCCCCTCAGCAGCATCATTCACTCCGCCTAAAAAAACAGTGCCCCCTTGTCACATCATTCATCCCCCCAAGCCCCTCAGCAGCCATATTCGCCCCCCAAGGCCCCATCAGCGGCCATATTCACCCCAGGCCCCCCTCAGCATCACCATTCACCCGCCCCCCCCCCCCCCAAAAAAAAACAGACCTTGTCACACTATTCACCCCACCTCTTCCTTGTGCCTTGCAGTCCCTGTCCCGGATCCCATTGCTCAGAGGTTGGGGATCCTTCCCTACTGGAGCTTCATACTGCGGGGGAGGGGAATTCCTAATGATGTCAACATCAAACTGTTTGCTTCAAAATGTATATTATATTCTATGCCCAGTCTGGTAACTGTAGAACCTGCCCTCACCTACTACTCTCACACTCTACCCATGCATTCTCTCTCTCATTGTGCTGTCTTGAGCACTCTTCCTTGAGTTTTCTCTTTTTCTCCAGTGCACTCTTGCTAGCTACACCATATTCTGAACGACGCGGAGGCTGCACAGGCTCCCTGGGTCAGCCTGTAGCGTCACGTGACCCAGCGGAGCCTGTGAGGCTATTAGCCAATCAGGAGCGTCGGGGGGCGTGTCGGAAGCCCGTTTCGCGCAATTGAACACAGCAGCGCGGTCTCCCGACTGGAATGGACGGAGGTCTGAGGTCCTGCAGCCAAAACTAAAAGTAGGAAGGTTTAATTACTGAGATTTCACCCCAGCTTACCAGCACATAAGGGGATATAACTGTTGAGGCTATCTTTGTTCGTTTTTGTTTTTTTTCCTCCTCCGTTTTGTGTGTGTGTGTGTCCTTGTCTCACTGTGAGTGTGCTGTGTCTGTGTGTGTTCCTGTGTCTGTGTGTGCCTGTGTTTCTGCTTGTTGTTCCCCCTGTTTGTCCCCCTGTTAGCATTTAATATGGATCCAGAAGGCTTAGAGGCCTTACTGGCTGAGGTTAGGACCCGTGCCTTAAGCCAAGGGGTCAGGTGGGTGCAGGACAGGCTGGGACCTCCCATGCCTTCTGCGCTTGGAGCTCAGCACATTGTACAGGAACAGCCTGCGGTGGCTGGTGTCCTAGCCAATTCTGATGCCTCCAGGGAAATTTTTTCCCATCCCACCACTGTAGGGCTGCCAGACCCACGTCCATCGCGTAGCAGAGACACTAGAGATGGGGGGGTTACAGGTCAGGGCGGCCGGGACCCCATACCCCCCAGGCAGGCGAGCGCCAGGATCACGGGTGGTGGGGGTGAGGGCCTAGCACTCCGGCCACCACCTGCCAACTTGCCTAAAGGTCCTAGGCCACGACAAAGGTCGCGAAAAACCGCTCTAACACCCCGTAAGGGGGGTGCAGGGGGTAAGAGAAAAGCCGGGAGTCCTAAAAAGGCTCCTACAGGCCCTCACGGTGCCAAGCAGACGGTCCCTGGGGTTTCCCTCATTAACAGTGCTTCTGGTACTTTACAGGGACGCCCAACTGGCAGTGAGAGGAGCATGGCGACGACGAGAGAAAGAAGAGACGGGGTGATCAGAGAGATGAATAGCCAAGACAGCATGGTCATGATTGATGACATGCCTGTGACAGCGGCAGTGGCGAGGCTAGGACGCCCCACTCGAGCTAAGAAGGCTACGAGCAGGTACAGTCCGCTGCTATTTACGCACACACCGCTAAGGCGTAGCAGAGTAGAGACTGAGGGCGATACGGTTAGGCCACAGCGCAAAGGGCCTAAGACTGACCAACAGCTGGATATTCCAACGCCCGAGGAAGTCTCAGGGGAACCCCTACAGGGGGCGGCGGAGGCAGTGCTAGCCTACTCCAGCCGCGCAAGCTTAGCTGACCAGGACCCTTCCTCAGACGAGGAAAGGGCGGTATGGGCGCGGGCATGCAGGTCGCGGAGAGCTAGTGACTGTTCTTCTTGTACCCACAGATCCAGAAGGAGATCCAGGTCAAGAAGCAGAAGATCTTGTCGGTGCAGCTGTGCTTGCACTGGATCTGAGAGGAGAAGCCCGCGGAGGGCCAGACGGTCAGAGTCCCCGGAGCGTCAGGAGAGACGCGGGGATACTCCGTTGGCCGTATCTACTCCAAAGCTTCCAGAAGCAGGTGAGCGCTCAGAATTGAGCTGCGCAGCAGACAAGGGTGGTTTTATTGGGTCATTAAAGACTCTATTAGCTGCGCATAACATTGCGGTTAGCGAACGCGAAATGGGAGCTTGGATAGGGGGGCTAGCAAAGGGTGCATGGTCCCAGCCAGCAGCGGTAGTGGCGCCAGCGAGCACAAGCGAGGCGCTAGCTAGCTTGCGCGCGCCCGAGCCGGTAGTCAACGCGAATGCAGCAGTTGGGAATAACACTGTGGGAGTTACCGACGCAGCCATGAGGCCTATAGTCCTCTGCTCGTTGGATAATTTAGGTGCACACCTTCCACAGGATGTAAAGGAAAAGATCTGGAGGAGGGAATTTATAGAGTTGTTTTCCCTTCTCCCTATGTCTAGGCAAACAGACCTGGCCGAGAGGGGCCCCAGGGAGGGGAAATCCTTTGCTAGGCTACCCAGGACGTTTGATACCTGGCTGCAAGCATTTTCTATTTGGGCTTGCGTACTGTGTGAGCGGCACCCTGAACAGAGTTCGGGATTGTTCGTTTACATAGACGAAATTCGGAATGCTCACAAGGTTTATGGGGGTACGGCCTGGTGGCGGTACGATGAGGAATTCCGGCAATACTTGGCCTCAAGGCCAAGTATGGCGTGGAGTGACAAAGCGGTGGCGTATTGGCTAAACATCATGACACCCATGAGAGTCACGACGCCCTTTCGGAGCGGGGCCGGTGGAGCTAGGGGCCCCACCCATGCCTCAGGAGCAAGTCTTAAGACCTGTTTTTCGTACAACGAGGGGGTCTGCAGATGGACACCTAACTGCAGGTTTAAGCATGCATGCTCAAATTGCGGAGGTGAACAACCCCTGTCTAGATGCGGTAGACCCAAAGAGGGAGGCAGGGGCGAACCTCCCGCAAAGGGGCAGGACGCCCATACGCCTCCCCGCCATGCTGCCGTGGCTAAAGCGCTACGGTAAATTGGCAGGCACCGACGAAGCGGCGCGCCTGTTGGAGGACGGGTTCCGAGAAGGATTCCGGATTCCATGTGGGGTCGACATTCAAGGTTTTCTTGTCCCAAACCTGAAGTCGGCTAGGGATTTCCCAGGGGTAGCTAAAGCTAAGGTGCTTAATGAGGTAAAATTGGGGAGGATGGCTGGGCAATTTGCGGCCCCGCCCATCCAGGGATTAGTTGTGTCTCCACTTAGATTGATCCAGCATCTCTCCTACCCCAGAGGTCGTTCGGTAAACGATGGCATATCAAAAGACCAGGCTACTGTGTCTTACGAGTCATTTGACCGGGCGATCGACCTGGTGAGGAGGGAGGGCCAGGGGGCCCTTATGGCGAAAGTGGACATCGAGGCAGCATTCAGATTGCTCCCCGTACACCCGTCAAGCCATCGGTTGCTGGGGTGCTTTGTAGACGGAAGTTACTTCGTCGACTTATGTTTACCCATGGGATGCTCGATATCCTGTGCTTACTTCGAGGCCTTCAGCAAATTTTTACAATGGGTTGTGAGCATCGAGGCGGGGTACAAGAGTGTTACCCATTACCTGGATGACTTCCTTTTTGATGGCCCAGCGAGAAACGACGCTTGCCGTTTCATGCTGGAGGTGTTCACCGAAATCTGTACGGAATTCGGGGTACCACTGGCCCATGACAAGACGGAGGGCCCTACGGAACAATTGACTTTTCTAGGGATTCGGATCGACTCCTGCAAAATGGAGTGCAGTCTTCCCTTAGAGAAGGTGGAGGACATGCAAGCCGAGATTACGGTGCTACGGGGCGCACGGAGGGTGACCCTGCGGCGGCTGCAATCAATATTGGGGAAGTTGAATTTTGCGTGCAGAATTATCCCCATGGGGCGGATATTCTGTAGACGGATGTCGCTGGCTACGGTAGGGATTGCGAAGCCGCATCATTTCCTAACAGTCTCTAGGGCCATGCGAGACGATGCAAGGGTATGGGCGATGTTCCTTGCAGATTTTAACGGGCGGGTGGTCCTTCAAAAGGAGGGCACCACCAGCGCAGAGCTAGACCTTCACACCGATGGTTCTGGACCGATCGGTTGTGGGGCGTATCTCCAAGGGAGATGGTGCGCTGCGGCATGGCCGGAGGAATGGGAAGAGGCGGGTTTACTGCTGAACCCTACATTCCTGGAGCTGTTTCCTATGGTGATAGCAGTGCACTTATGGGGTCCTTGTTTCAGGGACAGGCGAGTCATTTTCCATTCGGGTAATAAGGGGTTGGTTGAAGCCGTGAACAACATCACGGCGGCATCCGTACCAGTGATTAGATTGCTCAGGCATCTTGTGCTATGTTGCCTTCGCTTGAACATATGGTTTCAAGCAAGACACGTGACAAATGTGGATAACGGAATTGCTTACGCCCTCTCTCGGTCTCAGGAGGATCGCTTCAGGGCGCTGGCTCCTCGTGCGAACGCCCTGGGGTAGCACATCCCCGAGGAGCTCTGGGAGATTGGAGCTGTCAGGTAACGAGACTCGTGAGACAGTCTGTTGCCCCAGCGACGTGGAACGCTTATAGACGCGTGTGGGCAAAATGGGATAGTCTAGTGGCACTGGCAGGTGGTGCCACGACGGATGACAAGAGCGTAGGGATCCTGCTTTGGTACCTGCTGCGGTGCGCCGAGCAATGCGAATCAAAACCCGTAGTAGGGAGACAGGTCACGGCGCTTGCTTTTATGTTTAAGCTTGCTGGGCAGAGGGACCTAACTAAGGAGTTTCTAGTGCGCAAGGTGGTGCGCGGAATGTTCAGCGGTGCGCAAAGGCCAGATAGTAGGCGGCCAATAACATTTGCGCTGTTGCTGAGATTGGCTCAGGAGTTGGTGGTGGTTTGCAGGGACCCCTTTAAATCTCTACTTTTCCGAACGGCTTTTTCCCTGGCATTCTTCGGAGCGTTTAGGATAGGGGAGTTAGTCGCGAACAGTAGACACGGTTCGGGGGGTCTGCAATTGGTGGATACCTGCCTCAGGGAAGGTACGGTGGTATTGGGGTTGCGGAGGTCAAAGACCGACCAAGTGGGTAAAGGAAGAGAAGTTGTTCTGCATCAGGTTGGCACGGAGTGTTGCCCATATGCATGTGTAGTGGAGTACCTTAAGCAGCGACCGGTGGGACGGTGTTCGCTGCTGGTACACGCCGATGGAACGGCACTGTCTACGTATCAGTTTAAAAGAGTTTTAAAAAGCGCACTGCATCGGCTCGGTTTCAAGCAGTCTGACTTTGGGACACACTCCTTTCGGATTGGAGCTGCCACTGAAGTGGCTAGGTTGGGGTTGCCCGACGCGACAGTAAAGCGCATCGGGAGGTGGGACTCAGACCGTTTTCGTTCCTATGTACGGCCAAATGCAGTGGTTTAATGGTGTTGCTTTCTACTTTCAGGGGAACAGAAGCAACTATGGATTGTGGGCCATTCATACGTGTACTGGGCCCATAGGTTAGCCGCAGTTACCGAAGAAAAGGCACAACTGGGCTTTCCTGTTACGGACTTACGCGTAAGGTGGTGTGGCATTCGGGGTCTGCGATGGGCGCAGCTCGACGGTCTCTTGGAAACGTACGCGCAGCCCAGTGTTATAATTCTTCATGCCGGCGGGAACGATTTGGGGACAGTTCCCATGAGACGAATGCTAAAGGTGATGAGACGAGACATCGAGAAATGGGTGAAGAAGTTCCCTGGCACGTTCCTTATCTGGTCTGAGATGATTAAGAGAAGATCATGGCGTAATGCGCGCGACCCAGTATGCTTAGATAAGGCTAGACAGAAGATAAACCAGCAGATTGCGAGCTTTGTGAGAAAACATGGTTTCACTGCCATCCGGTATAAAGATTTCGAACCGGTCGGCGCAGATGATATTTTCGCAAGGGGTAAGGTTCATCTTACGGAAATAGGGTATGAGTTGATGATGTTCGAGTTTAGGGAGAGTGTTTTGCGGGCCTTGGCTTTAATGTCTAGCAGGGGGGGATCGCAGCCTCGGGAGGCGTCCCTCGCATGCTCCGTGGCGGGAGGTGAGTTGCCCGGCCCACTGGCCTAAGGGGGCGATGGCCCCACCTCACAGGGCGTGCTTAAAGATAAGCATTGGGGCTTTGGGCAGGGCTCAAAGCGTGAGGTCACTGTTCGTGGCCGGGCTCCTCCCCCGGAAGGAAAGGACTAAATTAGTCATTTAAATAAGTTACGGTTGTTTGTTTACATTGTTTCAAAATAAAGCTGTGGCCCGTTGTTTCTCCCAACTCAAGTTGTCGTGTCAGTTATTCCATCAACTAGCCTGAATGGATCATGCATGGGTCATGAACGACGCGGAGGCTGCACAGGGTCAGCCTGTAGCGTCACGTGACCCAGCGGAGCCTGTGAGGCTATTAGCCAATCAGGAACGTCGGGGGGCGTGTCAGAAGCCCGTTTCGCGCCATTGAACACAGCAGCGCGGTCTCCCGACTGGAATCCCACCCACCCACCCTGTATTTTGTTGTTAACAGATGTTATGGTTTATTCTTTAAAAAAAAAAAAATTATATATAATATATATAATATAAATAAGAAATATTGAAATTAATATATAATTTTTGGTTAAAGAATTCGGAGAAGTGGCTATTGTATGTTGTGTATTGTTAATTTATGTCTGTGCGGCGGGAGGTGAGTTGCCCGGCCCACTGGCCTAAGGGGGCGATGGCCCCACCTCACAGGGCGTGCTTAAAGATAAGCATTAGGGGTTGGGGCAGGGCTCAAAGCGTGAGGTCACTGTTCGTGGCCGGGCTCCTCCCCCGGAAGGAAAGGACTAAATTAGTCATTTAAATAAGTTACGGTTTTTTGTTTACATTGTTTCAAAATAAAGATGTGGCCCGTTGTTTCTCCCAACTCAAGTTGTCGTGTCAGTTATTCCATCAACTAGCCTAAATGGATCATGCATGGGTCATGACTGAGCCCTCTCTGCCGCGCTCTCTTCCCTGCAGTCTCGCTCTTGTGTACTGTCCTGCCCTACACTTGAATTAATTATAGGTTGTCTCTCACAATGAACTATTGTCCCGTGTTTCATAACTAACAGCAGTTATTAGTTCACAGCACCAATAAGAAAACACCCTTTGAAACATTTTCAAACACCCCTTGTAATGCAACACAGAAAAACTGTGCTTTCCTTTTTCAATAATGACAAATATATCTTGCCAAAGGTGTAATGCATCTTAAAAGGGATGCTGAAGCATTAAACTATTTTGAAGAACTAGCCTGAATGATAATATTTTCTTAACCATTGTATACAATTATTATGTGCAATTGATAGTCATTGCCTTGTCTGTACTTCTTCATTGGGTATTCTTCTCAAGGGGGGGGGGGGGGCAGGTAAGGTATGTAATGTTTGTAATGTTTGCGATGTTGGTAACGCAGTTGTGTACCCCTCAGGAAGCAAGGGCGCCACCACGAGCCTTGCAAAGCGAGGCGAGCCAACAGCACTGTCATACATGCGAGCCTCGCAAAGCGAGTTGAAGCAGCTGTGCAGCACTTAGGCTGCAATGAGCAATATAACTTAGAAGAGTTCTAAGTTAACTCTAGGTTATTATTTTAATTAAAATCAGAGTGAATTATGTATAACTTAGGACATAAGATTTCTCCCATGACATTTATCATAATGCATTCTTTTTAAATCACATGTTATTACTTGAATAGGCACTAAAGTATAAATAAAGTGAATCATATTCAGCAAACAGTAGGGAAGCAAGAGAGCAAAACATGACCTGCTGGTGTAGTTAATAAAAAAAAATATTTAATGCAAGTTAAGCTATTTACTAAATAATTGTCAAGTTGTATAATAAGTCCAAGGAGACACCACATAAAGACTACCTCTGGGATCTTATTCCCTGAGGAATATCCCTGAGGTGGTCCTATCCAGATGATTTGGATTTTAAACCCTCTCTGTATGGTTTCACATTGGACCTATTATTCAAGTAAGCTTTGAACATCAATTTTGTAAGCATCCTTTTAAATTGTGTTAAATAAATATTTTTTTTTATTTGCTACACCAGAAGGTCTTGTTTTGCTCTCCTCCCTTCCCTATTGTTTTCCAGTTCTTGACAATAATACAGAGGATTGGAGCAAAATGCCTGGGACTTACATATTATTGTACCAGATAAAGTATACATTGAAAAACATGCACTTTGGATGTGCTTTTTACTTACAAACTGCATGTTGCAGATAAGTTCACAATCCTATTGCACATTTTTGCACTTTTTTTTATATTATTAGAAAGTCATGTAGGTTTTCTCTGTATTTGAAAAAAAAACACTTTTTTTAATCTAACTAGACAATTGGCCGTCAAAAAAATATGGCATCCCTTGTGTCTCTTTCCCCCCTCTCCCTCCTTTGTCTCTCCCCCTCTCCATTCCATGTGTCTATTTCCCCCTCTCCCTCCCTTGTTTCTCTTTCCGCCCCATCCCTGTGTCTCTTCTCCCCTCCCCCTCCATTGTTTATTTCCCCCCTCCCTTCCCTTTGTCTCTTCTCCTCCTCCCCGTGTCTCTTTACCCCCACCTCCCTCCCCCGTGTCTCTCTAACTCACACCCTCCCCTCTGTCTCCCCCCATCCTATATGTTTCTTTCCCCCCTCCTCCCTCCCTTCAATTTGTGGTATAATATTTCATGTCTCCCCCCCCATCCCTCTCCCTCCCCAGTGTCTCTTTCCCCTCCTCACTCCCTATATCTCTATCCCCTCCTCCCTCCATTGTGTCTCTTTCCCCCTCTCTTCCCAGTGTCTCTTCCCCTTCTCCCCTGTTTCTTTACCCATTCTCCCTCCCCTGTGTCTCTTCTCCCTCCCCTCCTCCCTCCCTCCCTCCCCTGTGTCTCTTACCCCCTCCTCCCTCCCTGTGTCTCTTTCCCCTCTCCTTCCATTTTGTCTCTTTCTACTCCTCTGTGTCTCTTCCCCCCCTCCTCCCTCTCTCCCCTGTGTCTCTTTCCCTCCCTCCCCTCTGTCTCTTCCCCCCTCCTCCCTCCCCTCTGTCTCTTTTTCCCCTCCTCTCCTCTCTCCCTCCCCTGTGTCTCTTTCCCCTCATCCCCCCACCCCTGTGTCTCACCCCCCCCCTTCCCTGTCTCTTTCGCCACGCCACTGCGCATTGCTATATATAGAACAGCAATGCACACATACGGAATATATTAGTGATGACAATAGTCAGCAAGCTTTTCCCAGCACTGTGTAATGAATCTATCCTAAAATTACCTTTTAAGCTTTTTTTTGTCACTGTACACTATAGAAACACAATAAAATATAGGCTCATGTATTCATATCCCTTAGACCCTAATAGATTATGAGCCTCATTCAATTGGCCAAATTTGAGATCCGGAAGCCCATAAGTAAGATAGCAGTCAAATTTGCTATTCAATTGGCGTGTTTTTGCGGGTTCAAATCAGTTTACGAGTTACAAGCTTGCAAAAATGTCAGCTGTTCAAGGCTAAAATCACAAATCGCTATTCAATTGCTCCAATTCCCCAAGCTCGCAAATGTATACACACTCGTAAAGCGCAAATGGAGGAGAAAATCCTACATGTTCTCGAGAGGACCCGCAAAAGGGTTAAACACAATTCGTAGCACTGCAAATGCAAATAAAACAGTAATCCTGCACTGTAAATTACAGGGAGAGCCATGAAAGACATTAGAATTAATTACACAACCGTCTCAAGTCCGCACACCTGCAGAAAATAAGTTGTATTTTTATGTGTCATTTCGGGGTTTAATGATCTTGGGTATCAATGAGTTAATATATATCAGAATAAGAAAAGGAAACCTACTGTATTCTAGGGAAAGGTATCTTAATTAAATATGAGATCATTTATAATTATTAGGAAAGGAAACACAAAACACTAATGATTGTTAACAAATTAAATGTATTGGTTATAAATAGTGCCCATTATTTACTATCACTCCAAATTACACTCTATTCAAAAAGTGTGTTGTAACAACATCCTAGATCATAAATATCATGTTTTGATATGGAAGTATGGTTTTTGAAGTGTATTGAATTAATCACAAAGAGCAAAATACTGTTGTGGAATTATTTCAACAACTAAAAATCAAATTGGTAGCATTTGTTCTGGGTTTTCCCATTATACATATCCATAAGTACTCTATAATATAGAAATAGGGTTAAAGGAACATTATACTGGCTTTTGCCACATTATTTATAGAATTTAAAATGCATTAGATTATTAATATATATAATTTCAAGTCCAATACGCTGATCTACTTGTATCTGTGTGGCGCCATTGCCTGCCTGCCACAAATAACCAGGTGTTAACCTGGGAGTTGTGGGAGGGAACTTCTCTCCTCCCCTATATAAACCCCTCCCTTAACCTACATCCTCACCTGAAAATATTCACTTTTCAGGTTGCACGCTGTTTGCAACCGCCGGCTACCCTGCTGTTCCTCTGCTTGTCGCAGGTTCGTCCCATGCCTGCCGTTTCTCC
Source organism: Discoglossus pictus (assembly GCA_027410445.1). Lineage (NCBI taxonomy): Eukaryota > Metazoa > Chordata > Amphibia > Anura > Alytidae > Discoglossus > Discoglossus pictus. The sequence continues at coordinate 290,063,993 of CM050166.1, forward strand.
CTCCCCTTTTTGGGCTCCCCCGTCTCCCCGGCTGGCCTTCTTTCATGCTGTTTGCCTAGCCGTTCGTGCTCTCTCCTGCATCTCCTGTTCCTCCTCTCTCCTGCCCTGCTGCCCGTTTCTCCCCTCCTCCTAGCCCCTGCCCCGTTTTACCTCTGCGTCCCGATGGCCCCCTCCTGTTGCTCCGCCGTCTCCGGTCTCATCCTGCATCCCGCCGCGCTGTTTTCGGGCGTCCCGGCGCGCCCCTCACCCGGCCCGGCTCCTCCTCCTTGCTCCGCCTCTTCCCATGCCTCCTCTGCTGCTGCCCGGCTCCGCTCTTCCAGACACCTCCGCCGCAGCTCGCGGCACGCTCCTCTTTTGGCGGCACGCCCCTCTTTCGGCGGCCCCGCCTCTCTTTGTCCGGGTTCGCTGCTGGAGCTTGCGCCGCGCCCCTCCTTCGGCAGCCCTGCCCTTCTTTTTGTTCCGTCCCTCCTCCGTCCCATGCCGCGGCTCCTTTTTCCTTTCTCCCCTTCCTGCCCCCTCCTGGCCTGGCTCCTTTGCCTCGGGCGCCCTGCTGGCGCTCGTGCCACGCCCCCCTCTCGTCGACTACGCCTCCTCCTGCCTCCTTCCCTGGCTTGGCTCTTTTTGCCTCCGGCGCCCTGGTGGCGCTCGCGGTTCACCCTTCTCTTGCCGGCTCCGCCTTCTCCTGCGCTCTCCCTCGGCGGAGCTCATGCCACGCCCCTCTTCCGGCAGCCCCACCTCCTTTTCGTTGTACCTTCCCTCGCTCTGCGCTTCCACTTCTCTTGCGTCCCCTGTTCGCCCAGCGCGCCCTGCTTCGCCTCTCTTGGCCAGTTGTTCCCCCTATCATTGCCTTTTTTGGCCTCTACTCTATTCTCACACTCGGATCACGCTAGCACCAAACACTGCCATGTTCTCGTGCTGGCAGACTCAAATCAATCCTTTTAGTTACCTGCCATACACCTATCGTATCACTATACGTACACCATACACCATTCAGTAATTAAAATCTACATGTGCAAATCAGACCTGCCAGAGCACATCTCCTTCATGCACCCGTCTCAGTCAGTCCAATTCACCCCCCTTTTTACCTGAGACCAAGTCTCTAGCTGAATCTAATCACAGGCTCACCTTCATATAGCATTACAATCTAGTAATTACATAACTACTATACTTCACGAACAACTTTTTCGTTTACCATGCACCCACAGTTACTCTTCGAACAGTCGCTTCCCTACGTCATACGCATCATTGCCATCACGCATTCGGCTCAGTACCATACGCCCAAATGGACTTTGCTCTAACCTCGTCCCCTCATCGAAACCATTCATTTCAATCCCTACACGTACGCCATGCCATATACCAGTCGCTCACCTCAAACTGCTTCTTTCTTTCATTCAAACCGACAAATCAATCATATCATCGCCTCAAATCATTTCTCAGAGGCCTACAGCACAGAGCACCCCCCTCCAAACTACAACGTCATCCCATAGATGGCGCACTTTAAAAAAAGGTTGACCACCCTGCTTTCCACGAACCCATTCGGCCCCGACACATGCAGGACGATCCGAGGGGCGATCATGCTTGCTTTCTACGGCTTCCTGCGTCCAGGTGAGTTTACCACTTCACAAAACAACCCTCACTATCTCACCAAGCAGGACATAACTTTACATCCAGATCACTTCACGCTCACACTCCAGCGCACCAAAACAAGTCGCAAACCCATACTCATAACATACTACCCATCACACAACGACTGGTGTCCAGTCTCCACTATTAAATCCCATTTAAGTTCAATATCTTCCAAACCAATCACTCACCCTCTCCTGAGCTTATCAAGCCAACCCTTGTCCACCACCTCCTTCATACACTACAATAGACTGCTGCTACTCAAACTCGGCCTAGACCCTTACAGCTATTCAGGACACTCTTTTCGCATTGGAGCCCCCTCTTCAGCCTCCAAAGCCAACATTCCCACGCACATTATTCAATCCATGGGTCGATGGAAGTCAAATTGCTACACCCGCTACATACCTTTTCCCATTGCAGAAACTAAACAGGCTTTTCAAACCATCACTCATTAACCTTCTCCCTAAAATGCTACTCACTTTTTGGCCTCTAAGCAGACTAAAATGGGTCTAGTAGCAATTGCCACACACCAGCTACTACCCAAGAGAAGGTCACGACCACAAATAACCAGGTGTTAACCTGGGAGTTGTGGGAGGGAACTTCTCTCCTCCCCTATATAAACCCCTCCCTTAACCTACATCCTCACCTGAAAATATTCACTTTTCCCTCCCACCTCACCCCAATTTAGGCCTTCTCCTCTACCCCTAAGCCCTCTAAGCAGACTAAAATGGGTCTAGTAGCAATTGCCACACACCAGCTACTACCCAAGAGAAGGTCACGACCACAACCAACACATAGAGCATTTTCAATCACTATATTGATCTCCACTTTATTAATTATTTAATTAATTTAATTTTGTTTACATTTTACTCCCTAAACAAATTATAACTTTGTCACTAATTTATATAGATTCATTATTTCTCACTATGCTCAATGTGTCTAGGAACTGACACCCATGCAGTGTCTCCTACACAAACAGGTTTTTTTGTTCTAAGATTTGAAATATAATTGTTATTAATACTTAAGAATTTGTATATTCTGCATTAGGTGATTATATTCAGAAGTTCGCTTTCTATAATTTATACTTATATTTTAACTATTGTTTTTTAATTACATTTAATAAAGGTATTTTATAACAATTTTCCGCAACTCGTGAATTGAATAGGGCCCTATGTTATTAGTTTATTTGACACTTAGTAATAAGTAAGTTACCTACATTTTCAATATTACAGCATTTGCTGAAAAGCCTGTATAGCACATTGTAGAAGGCAAGTGTCAAACTAGGACACATACCTGCATGTATAAGCATTCATGCTTCACCACACAAATAGCTGCCTACATGCATCAGGAATGACACTGAGATACAGTTTTACTGCCATGGAAAAGCTAAATACTATTTTCTGCACTGAAGTACAACTTTTTATGTTTAAAATGTTTTATTTTGTAAACAATTTCAACAATTTTTAAATGCCCATCCACAAATCTCTTTATAAAAATATAAAAATCTATTCCCTTCTCTGATTGTTTATTGTATTGGCCAATAAGTGATAGATCACTCTATGAGTATGCTCTATTCTGATTGTGTAACATTTAATCAATCAGAGTAGGGCACAGTAGTGTTCTCTGATTGGTTAATATTAGCCAAAAGGATTCAGAAAATGTAAATCCCTCAACGCTGATTGGCTGAAAAGTAATTGACAGCTTTTTTAGGCAGAGACCTGGAAAGGCAGTTTAAAAGGAAGGGACAAGGTCAATGTGTGATTTGGGGAGGTAGGGGAGAATGATTTACCCCCAATACACATGATACTTTGAGATTAGTGGGTTGGGAGGTAGAGGCTAATCCTCCAACACTTGCAGCACCAGAAAGTGGGCTAGTATGGTTATTAAGTGGGTTCAGGGGACCCCCATTTACTCTCTGAAACTATGCCCACCCAATGGCAAAGGATTGGGCTAAGTGGAGGACTCTGGGACATTACAGGGGCTAATCCCCTCACTGTTCTTATTTGTGGTGGTGATGGGGTTGATTCGAGACACCTCTACCCACTAATACAGTGGGTGGGGAGTCCCAGGGGCAATTCCAACGATCTACCTTATTATATTACTAGCGACTTTTGTGTTAGTATCTTGGGTGCTCATTGCAAGCTGAAGGTGCTTATTGCGAGCCTCTTGGTTGGTGTATGTTTTGTTATGAGAGCTCCCTTGGCGCTCATTGCAACTTTTGCGCTGATGGGCTTTTGGCTCCCATTGTGAGCCTCTCTCCTGGTGTAGTTGTGGTCCTGTAAACATCGTTGCGGCTCCTTGTGAAGAACGCGCTGAGCGCCTTCAGCGTTTATTGTTATTTTTTTTAATTTTTTATGTGTATTTATTTTGTAATGTTAAATAATTAATTAGTAAAGTTATAAAGTAATATACTTTACCTATTTGTAATTAATATATGCATTAACCAATATGCCGAAGAGCTAACAATCTGTTTTGATGTTCCTGCAGCATACAATGTAGATTTGCACGGTTGGTGAGCTGAGGTGTAAGTGTCAGCAAAGTGTGCAGTGTGTAGTGTAAATAGGCTGTGTGCGCGAGGTTAAACCATTTGTTTACTTCCGCATTTTGTAATGGTAATGTCATTAGGTTTGAGTGATTGTGGTAAAATGGCTGCGAGTGTGTATGTTTTAGACGGGTGTTGAGCATTTAGTGTCCTTCCTAATAGTGTATTTATTAGGTCGTAAGGGTCTGTGGAAAAGGGGTATGTGCTTGGCGGTGTTTTGCGTGCTTAGGGGTCGTGTTACCTCGTTTTCGGTTTTTTTGGCAGCCATTTTTTCTCTTGATTAAGGGATTTTCGAGTGTCAAAAATCTTTAAATTGTATTTAAATTGTCATGTAACCTTTTTATAGGCGATTTTTTTCAAAGTGCTATGGGTCTCGTACTTTGAATTGTGCATTTGAGTTTTTTGTTGAAGTGTATTTCCGTGGGTTGTAGGTATGATGAGCAAGGCGTGCAGGGTCGTAGGGATGAGTGCTTACAGCGCTCATCTCTAACAGCGCAGTTAGCGCCTTCGGTGCTCAATGCCTAAGTCCTACGGGGTCATAGGGATGAGCGCCCTGCTTAAGTCGTACAGGGTAGTATGGATGAGTGCCTATTGCGCTCATCTCCATCAGCGCAATGAGTGTCTTCGGCGCTCCTTGCTAGGCCGCAACTGCGACCCTCACTTCGCGAGCCCGCAGTTTTAACGTTGCGTTACCAACAGATTTTAGCATGGTCGTGCTGAGAACTATATATGTGACTAGCGAATTGCCCGTCAAAAAATGACGGCAATGAAATTGTAAGGTAGCTAATGCTGTTTAGTGTGTAATAATGAAATATATAATACATTAATAAATGAATATACTTTACCTATTTTAAAGCATTGTGTGGAAGAGCTGTGAATGTGTTTTGATGTTGCTGCAGCATTAGTGGTGTGGATCTGCTGTGTAAGCGTGCTGAATGTGTGCAGTGTAACACTGTGCGTGCGCGAGCCCAAACCGTTGTCGTGTACTTCCGCATTGGCGTCAAATGGCGAGTAATGTGTGTTATACGTTTGTATCGGAATATCCGTAGGTGTTTTGTGGTGTTTTGCGAGTTTCTTGTGGTGTTTTGCGAGTTTAGAGTGCTGTAGCCTCGTTTTCGTTTTGTTCGGCGGCCATTTTTTCTCTCGCTTCGTTTTTTTTTTAGTCTCTAAACTGTTTTATTTGAAGTAAAATCGAGGTGTAAGTTGTATTTTTGAGGTGCTGGGTGCTCCCTCTTGGTGTAGGTAAGTTTTTTATGTATGTGGTGTGTGTATGTATTGTGTTTTACATTTTGTAATGTTCGCGAGTTGCGTCCGAGTGTTGCGAGTCCGTAATGTGTGTGAACGTGTGTCGTATGTTGTTTGCGAGTGTCGTAATGTGTGTGTCGTACTGTTTGGGTTGCGACGTGAAGTTTGCGAGGGTCGCAGTTGCTGGCAAGGAGCGCCTTCGGCGCTCCATGCCAGCAACTGCGGCCCTCGCTTTGCGAGGTCCTCAGGTGCTGGCATGGAGCGCCTACGGCGCTCCATGCCAGCAACTGAGACCCTCGGGCAGTGCCCTCGCTTCGCGAGGGCCTCGGCTCACTGCGCGAGCCCGCAGCGTTAGCAACAACTCGTACGCTCACAACTATATATGTGATTATTTCTACACATATCTGCACATAGAGCACAGTTTAAGAAAATTCCCCCTGTATTGATATTCCACTGATAGTAGTGCTTGATATTGAATACTGGCTACTATACACATTTAAGAATTGTTTTTACAAAATATTACATTTTGCTCTGATTTGCACCATGTTAGAAAATAATTTTTCTATACTACACAAACAAGCTGTGACTAGAATCACTAAAGTACAACATAGTGGTGAAGAGGCCTCGGGGTCTATTTAATGCTGCTAATGAACTTTTCCTTTAATGAGACTAAGTTGAGGATGAGGTTTAGGGTTTCACAATATCTTTTTAAGGATTTATCTATCTAATAAGCATTAAAGTCCTCTAGATAGTTGGCTGTGCTGTTTCTTTACATCATATCACATTTTTTTAATGTTTTTTTTTTTTATGTTGAGGTTTTTGGCCTTTTGTGATTCAAAAACATTGTTAAGGCGAATTGTTTTAAAATGAACTGTGGCAAAACGAGCTTTGTATTTGGAGGTATTGACAGTGCCTAGATTGCACCCTATCTCATCATGCAACACATTATTCAAGCAGTTTAAGAAAAGTTTCCAAAGCATGTTGTAACCATGGAAACCACGGAAATATTACACATAAAAACAACAAAGTTAAAAATGTCTTTTTGAATAAGTATTTTTTTTAATTGCCAGTCAATTACACTGAACGTGCTAAATATAATGATTAGGTCACTCGTGCCTTTAGGGGATTTGGCATTTAACTGTATGCCATTTAGTGGAGTGATCAACTAATCAGATTGCTTAATTACCTTATACACAAACACCACATTACTACTAAGTTGTAAAATTAATTATGCTCACTGCTCTTTGCAAAGTTATAGTCATTTACAGCCTTCTTAAATTGCAATTCGGTAAATTTAAAAGGGCTCTATATAAGCACACAGCATATTTTTTTACAGAAGTTTTTAGCTAGTGAACTTCTATCCAAAAGCAAGGTCTTCACTAACTAAAAACTTCTGTAAAAAAATATGCTGTGTGTTTAAATAGAGCCCTTTTTAAATTTACAGAATCACAATTTAATAAGGCTGTCTCTATGGAAAGTTCTAGACCTTTCTAATACCAATGGATACAGAGTATCAAACTAGTTATATGAACTTATTTTTATTTTTTAAGAAAGTGAATTGCATTGTTTAAAATTCATATTTGGGTTGGCAAACAAAGCTATAACTTGCAGTCCAAGCTTTGTTGTTAAGTCGTTCAGTCGTGTCCGACACTTCATGATCCCAGGGACCACAGCACACTAGACACAATCGTTGTGTCCCATTGTGCATATCCATTAGGTTTTCTTGCCCTCTCTGCTTTGATATTTTCATCCCAGGTGACCCTACATGGTATAGCTCATTGACGTACACAAGCCCCTTCACCATGACAAGTTAGCAGTTCAGAAGGGTAGTCCAAGCTAGCCGCACACAATCCAACCAAATCTTTATATCAGTGGCAGCCAATTAATGAATGCATCAGCTGTGTCACATTTATTTAGGACTGCCACAAGTTTTCTGCTGACAAATTAAATAGGATATCCATTGCTGACCCACAATTAATTTGACTGAATTGTAATGGGGCTGACTTAGACTATGAATGACAGTATTAGCTACTGAAATGTGAGTTGTAAGTTGTGATTTTTGTTATAAATATTATATTTATATTATGTGGCTCTTTTTTAGAACTCAGGGACGCTTCCTGTGAGAGAGTTTGCATATCACTACCAGAGCCGGATTTACATGTCTGGCTCCCCTTGGCACAGATTTGTTAGCCGCCACTAATGTACACATTGATGAGGATCCTGCACACATACTAAGCTTTGTGCACACTCATGTATATGTGTGCGTGTACAAGATGGGTCTAGTAGAATGTGCAAAACGATGTGCAAAATAGTGAGAGAATGTAAATTGCTATACTTAAATGCACTCACAAACAAGTGGAATAACAATAGCATGAAAAGATGAGTGGCAGACAGCGTGATCAAATTTGCAAAGGAGCTGCCAGTTAGCCACAGTACTGAGACAGAAAAGCTTTGTGCTGCGCTGGACATGATGTGGAGGTGCAGACCAGGGAGGTGGTGACATACAGTCACCTCATGCCTTATGTTATTGAGCATGGGGTACTGACCTGACACTGCCCCTACACAATTAACAGTTAATATATACAGAGTGGTGCCATCTTGTATATCACACCCTCCCCCTCATAATAGAGAATAAAATAATCCAATTTGAATAACAAAACAGTGTTGTGTAAAACAAATAGTTGACAATAACTTACAGGGACTTTGCCCAGGGAAGACACATTTGACAATATCGCGCCCCTGATGACACAGGTAGGAGGAGATACACAGTTCTGCTTGGGGAGAAAACACAGTTTAAAAGTTAAAAAAAAGTTAACCTTAAATTATATTTAACTACATACAGTTCTTAATAACATATGCCCAGCAAACAAACATATGAACTTTGGGCCCTCTTAAATTTCAGTTGCCTTCATATAGGCAATAAGTCTTGAAAATTGCAATAGTTACAGATTGATTTAATTGAACAAGCCCACAATTACATGGCCGAAAGTCAAATCCATAAACCATGTAACTGTACGTAGCATTTTAGGGCATGAGCATGATCAATTAAGCAAACCCGTCGGTAACCATTTAGAAATAGCCAATAGTAATTAGTGTTTAGACGTCCGATATGCAATCGGGCTTGCAATCCAGCAATTTAAAAATCAATAAAAATGAATGAAGAAACTGTTATAGTCCATGTGGGTGGCCTGATATGTATTAACTCCTTTATTCCCGAAATTGATATAACACAAAAATTAAAGGTAAAAAAAAAAAAAAGTTTTATTGCAGATTTGCGAGCTTGAGACTTTTGTGCAATTAATTTGAATGTCTTTCATCAATTTCCCCGTATTTTAAAGTCCAGTAGTGTGTTTTTTTGCATTTACAGCGATACGAACAGGTGTTTAACCCCCTTGAGAGTCCTCTAGTACTCGTAGAAGTTTTTGCGACATTTGCAATTTAAAGGGTTTGAAGGCAATTGCGGGCTTGGGGAAATGTTGCAATTAAATCGTGATTTGCGATTTTAGCAATTGTAACATTTGCAGCCTTGAAACATCAAAGGCTTTGATGGGTCGGAGTGCTGATTTTGATAACCACAGGGATTTTCAGCCTGTAGCTCGCAAATAGATTGTGGGTAGCTAGAGGAGGCCATTAAATATAAGTAACTTTGCGGGCTACATTACGGGCTTCAGTAACTGCGATTTTGACTTGAATTTAATAGGGCCCTGTATTTGTAAAATGGATAAACAAATACTGAGATAAATCATCTCGATCAAAGAAAAAACATGTGCTTAATCACTATATCTACAATATGGAGGGAAAATGGTAAACAAATTACTTTAATTGACTAACTATGGGCATCATTCCATTAACGGACGTAGGAGATGCGTGGCCGCAAGCTAGGTCCGTATTCTACTCCCTTGTGGCTGAGGGCTCCGGCCGGCTTCCGGCCGGCGCCCTGTTATCCCTTGGGGCTGCCCGCGCCGTAGGGAAAGCCTTTGATCTTAGGCGGCCGCAAGAGTTTCGGCCGCAAGAAAGCTGAGGCAGCTATTCAAATGCTACGCGAACCCTTCTGTCAAGGCCGTAATTAGCTAAAACAGAGCCGCAGTTTACTTACACCAAAAAGGTCTCGCAAAGGCTCTTACTTACAAATCGGAGCACCAATTAAGCACATAAAAAAGCCATCCTGCACTTTGATGAGACGTGAAAGTGATTGGAGGTGTTAGAATTCATAGCACAACATTCCCCTACTCTGTGTCAAGAGTCCCACGGGCTTGGAGCACATCAGACCTGCAACGGCTGAGGGATTATCCTCCGTCAAGTCCGTAAATAGGTACAGTAAAATAGACTCACAGGGCGCAAATCGTAGCACTAATTAAGCAAACAGAAAACCCATCCTATACGTTTATTAAAAGTGAAAGTGATGTTTAATCTTAGAATTAATATCTCAACATTCCCCTACTCTCAAATCTGCAAATAAAGACATTTTATTTCATGTTCAATCTTCGTGTTCTATCTATCATGCAAGCCCGCACGGGTTTGAATAACGAGCTACGGGCTTGGAAGACAATCACCCTCCAAGCCCGTACAAACTATGGGCTTGGTCATTGAAGCCCGTGGGACTTGGACGGATTTTAAACCAAAAATCAAAGTACAATTTGGCGATGTGCAAGCTTGAGAATGTTTTACTATTAATCCTCATGTCCCCCATTGTGTTCCTCATCATTTACAGAGCTTTGCAGTGCTGGATTGAATATATATTGGCTGCTACAATGTTTTGAGTTTGTGGCCTTCAACCTCCGAACCCGTGCAGGTTTTAACAACGACGAGCCCGCGGGACTTGGGACGGAAAATAAACCAGAAATTAAATATTGGATTTGGCCGATGTGCAAGCTTGAGAGGGTGTTGCTATTAATCCTCATGTCCCCCATTATGATGCCTAGCATTTACAGTGCTATCTTGAATTTATATTTGCATTTACATTTTTCCGACTTTGCGGCCTTGAATCACGATTTATGGGCGCGCAGGAAATGCTTGCCGCCGATTGCATAATTTGTGGCCGGCCGTAAGTGGGACCTCCTTGCAGCGCCGTCCATTTGAATAGCAGTGTAGCCATAGCGCTACACAGGGCCGTAAGATGGCCCAAGGAATCGCAGCATTGCGGCCATTTTATGTCCGTTAATAGAATGAGGCCCTATTTTAGGAAATAATGATTCAAATTACGATTCAAAGGACTTGAAGAAAATGGAATTGTGTACTGTATATTATAGTGAGGAGTTTAATGAATAGTGAACCTTCCTCCTGAATACAACGCCAAAACATAGTGGGGAATTTACTAAGCATCTCATGTGCATCCCTTCATTTATTATGCACAATTTCCTATCGGGAACATTTTAGACCATAGCTCTTCTCATCTGATCTTAGGTGAAAAATTGCTTAGTAAAATCCCACCCTCATGCTGATCTGCATGCAAGTGAATATATGAAATATACTGTATGAATGTACTGAGATACTTAGCTAAGACTGCTTCATGCAATTTATCCTGTATCATTACAGAGTGATATCTTAAGAATTGTCTAATGCTTTGAACAGTGGTGTATTTATGTTTTGTACACTGAGAGTCATTAGCATACAGAGCCTCACAGATTCTTGTTTATAGATCTGACGAATTATTAGTGCAATGTATAGTTTTTTAATGCTCTTCAAATGGAAATGGAACACATTTTTTTAAAGAGTATGTCTTTCATATAAGAAAAGTTGTTTTTCTATTTGCATGAAATAATGACGCAAAACCTGTTTAAATGTCCTTGAACCTAACAGGAAATGCACATACCATACTGTAGTATATGGATTTAATCGGTAGACTAGTATGACTCATTCAGGCATACCACTGCTCACTGGTTAAAAGGTTCAAACACCCCTTGAGCAGATAAATATTTGAATCAGTTTTTGAGAAATACACTGTGATATATTTATAAATACACTCATTCAACAAATGAAAACAATCTTTCCATGTACCGTTAACATTAATTTGTACTTAGGTTGACCATTGGCATTTATGACTGCTGAATGTTGCCTTTTTATGGAAGCTTCTTCTTTAGTGAAAAGTTAGCAGCTATTTAAATATAGTAAATATACTATATACTGTACCATAGAGCTGTTTTATATAAATATTTGAACTAGGTGACTTATTTAATTTTACTCCCTCAATGTAAATGTTATACAAAATATACACTTCAGTTTCTTCTAAGAAGCCTCTAGAGCAGGGTGGGCAAGTTTGGTCCTGGGGGGCCTCACACAGGCTGTGATTTGAGGATATTCCTGCTGTGTACAGGCAAGACTATTGCTTTTTCAGTCATCCTGACTGACTCACCTGTGCACAGAAAGGAAATTCTCAAATTCATGCCCGTGTGTGGCGATTGCGAATGTAACAACAGTAACTTACGCCCCATCTAAACCTTTGACCTTTCACGTCCGCAAGAGTAACAATCGCAAATCACTATGCAATTGCTACAATTCCTCAAGACCCCAAATGTAAACAGCAAATATAGAAGAAAATCCTACGAGTGCTAGAGAGGATGCGCAAAGAGGTTAAACACCTGATCGTAGCACTGTAAATGCAAATATAAAAATCAATACTGCACTGTAAATGACGGGGAAAGCGATGACAGACATTACAATTAATTGCACAACAGCCTCAAGCCCGCACAGCTGCAATCAAAAATCATTTTATTTTATGTTTCATTTCGGGATTATATCAATGTCGGGAATCAATGAGTTAATACATATCAGGTCACCCATATGGACTAGAACAGTATTGGCATTCATTTTTATTATTTTGTCTTTTGCAGGGTTGCGAGACCCATCGCATATCAGACCCCCAAACGCTAATTGATTGATGTGTAACCTTCATGTTTTACTGACCTAATGATGACGGTCTCATTTTCTATTGGATGTTTCTAAATGGGAAGTTACAGCCTTGCTTAATTGATCATGTTCCCTCCCTGAAATCAAATCATACCATACCATGTTTTACGGTTTTGGCTTTCGGACCGTAAATTGCGCTCTTGTTCAATTAAATATCACCGGATTTGTAGCAGACCGCGAGCCTGCCGCAAGCCCGCAGACATAGGGAATATATACAGCGAGATGCGGGCTTCTAATTGAATGAGGCTCTATGTGTTTATTATGAGTGTTTGTATTTGGTAAAACTGGTTAGCCTGTTTTGTAGGTGTTGCTAACATCCTATTTTTTTAACATATATAATTTTGTTTTACAGAGGACTACAGTATAAGAGGAATCTGTAACATGGTAGTTGAACTCTTTGGACCAGATCTAATCAAGCTGTAAGTAATATTCAGAGATTCATTTCTAAAGCTCTTTTATATACAAAATTATTTTTGATTATGTTAAACGTGATCCTTGAAAGTGGAACTATATACCATATAAATTGCATCATTTAATAATGTTTAATGTATGTATTGCATGGGTTCAGATTTAGTCTGTGAACTGTGCTGCAATTGCAATAATCTATCACACTGGAGTTTTAATTTATTGATTAGTGCCACATAAAGGATATAGTCCTTAAAGGACCACTGTAATTCCATGGCCAGAGGAGTTAATTATTTTAATTATGCATTGCTTATTAATAAAATTCCTATTTAATAAGATTAGAGTATCACGCTACAGTTGAGTGTTTGCCTCCACCCTGATAAAATCATTAAGGGGATGGTGTAGGGTTAGCTGAAAAACAGGTCTATAGGGCTTTTATTATCTTATCATTTGATAGGATGATAAACAGTGATTCACAGGCTACCCCCAAAGAGCATAAGATTGTTGAAAAGGGAACCTATTTAACACAACAAGTCTCCAGCCAATGGTGGGTATTGTGTTGGTACACTTTGTGTTGCCTGCTATACTAACTTCCAACTTCCCCCAATGACATTAACCAGCAGCATCTGTGTCTGAACTATGAAAGTAAGTATAATATTGAATGGTCCTTTTCTAAACCAAAGAATATGAATTATAGTAATAGTCAATGCCTAATTAAAATGTTAGATCTAGCGTGTTTTACCAGCGCCACTGCGGTCCGAGTGAGAAGTGCTGTACAGCCCTTCCACTAGCCTGTCACAGGCTCTGACCACTTAAGGAGGATTACTACAGTTTAAAGTTACAACCAAGCAGAAAGATCAGAATGAGGGACCTGGGGGGGGTGGGGGGTGTTGGGGCCCCCCAACCCCCCCAGGTCCCCCATACTGATCTCCTACTCCCCCCCCCCCAAGGTCCCCCATTCTGCTTGTTCTGCTTGTATATCATGGTTGTAACTTTAAACTGTAGTGATCCACCTTAAGTGGACAGAGCCTGTGACAGACTAGTGGGAGGGCTGTACAGCCCTTCTCACTGGGACCTCAGTGACGCTGGTAAAACACGCTAGATTTAAAATGTCTAGATCATGTAGTTTGGGCATAAACACAACCTTTATATTTGTAATTGCTGTATACATTTTCGCTTTACAACATGGTTCCATTTACTCTTTTGTGTTGATTTTGTCCTCTACTTTCTCATGAGGGTGTGTCTTTTTATACTAGTGAGTATTCTTACTGAAAATATTGGCATTTGTAGCTCTCACAATCCCATTGTTCTGCTAGACATTTCCTGTGCATGGTGTTATACATTTCAAACATTCCCCAAAGCACTATTACATCCATAATTAATAAACGGAAAGATTATGGCACTACTGAGTATTTGCCTAGAGAAGTCTGTCTACTAAAACTCGGTGACAATAGTAAGAAAAACAACCAAGAAGACAGTGGTAAGTGTGAAAGAACTGCACTGATCTACAGCTGAGACGGCAGAAACTGTCCGCGTGAGACCTATAACCAGGATGCTCCTCGAAGCTGGGCTCTATAGAAAAGTAGGGGGAGGAAAGAGGTTGTTGAAAAAAAAATATCAGATCACATTTAGAGTTTGCATGGTAAAGAAAATTGTGATTGTCTGGTCTGATAAAACCAAAATTGAACTTTTTCGCCCTAGCAAAAAACACTATGGCTCCTATTTAATTGTCCAAACCACAATTACTGGAGCCCGTAATGGAGCCCGTAAAAGTTACTGATATTTAATTGGCTTCTTTTAGCTACTCGCATTCGATTTGCGAGTTACAGGCTCAAAAGCACTGCGGGTTGTGAAAAACGAAACTCCGTCCTATCTCCTCCTTTGAGGTTTCAAGCCTGTAAATGTTACCAGTGCTAAAGATGCAAAATCCATATTCAATTGCAGCAATTCTACAAGCCCGCAATTGCCTTCAAACTCGTAAATCGCAAAAGTATCAAAAATGTATACGAGTTCTAGATAGGACTCACAAGAGCTTTAAAAGCCTTTGCGTACTACTTAAAGAGACATTAAAATGTCTATGTGTAACCCCCGGCCCCTAAAACCCCAACTCCTGCAAGGATGGGTCCATAAAGGACCCCCCCCCCCCACCTGCTCCTAAGATCAACCCCCATGCTGCAGGAGTCCCAATCGGGACCCCCGCAGGGTCCTTCCATTAACCCTTGCTGCAGGGGTCCCGATAGGGGGGGATTAAGAACCTGAATATCTTAGAATGGTCCAGTCAAATCCCAGACCTCAATCTGTTTTAGAATATGTGGCAAGACTTGAAAGATGCTGTTCTTCAATGGTCCTCCTCCAGCATGACAAAGCTTAAGCAATTTTGCAAAGACGAGTATGTAGAAATTGTAAAGCTGTGTAAAGCTGGTAGAAACTTGCCCCAAAAGACTCACAGCTATAATAGCACTCAAAGGTGGTTCTAACAAATATTATTATTATTTCTGTTCTTATTCCTACTCTTTATAAAGCACCGGCATTTTCTATAGCACTATTTACAAAGTAAAATTAAATACAGTGAGGTCCATCTGCAGAGTTTATAATCTAGAAGAAAATATTGAGTTGCACATTCAATATTTATACAGCCAACGAATATCTGTTGTATGTATCAAACACTAAAAATCTCTATTTTTTCCAAATTGTAACATTACTAAATGTGGAGTAGTCCAGGGGTGAAGATTTATACAAGACTCAAGGCACATCAAGGCAAAATGAGACAAATGAGAATATGTTTCTGTAAAAATGGGATTAAAAGGGACATGGAACACATTTTTGTCATGTATTTAAAAGCATACATTTTAAACATTACAAAAGTCGTATTTTGTATGAAACAGTATAAAGCCAAACCTGTTTCAACTTCACTGAAACTATTAGGAAATGCAGAGAGCATATTTTAGTCTGTAGATCTCATTGGCTGACAGGGCAAACACCCATGAGCAAGTAAAAGTCTGAATAAGATTTTGTGCTCTGAGACTTTTATTTGAAAAAAGGAATATACTGTGACACATTATCAAATACCATCTTCCTGATGTGAAAAGAAAACAAATATTTCTATGTCCATGTAAGAGGTTTAAGTGCCATTAAAGGCCATAGTATTTCTCCAGTAATGTGAACATTTCTGTGCTGAACATCAGAAATGTACATAGAAAACAGATCAGTTTTACCTCATCTTCAATGTTCTCATCCTTCTTCAATGTCTTTATTTTGCTCGCAAAGTATGATACAATTATTATGACTAATCAAAGGAGGCAATTTTAATTTAGAACTATTACCGTATATACTCGAGTATAAGCCGACCCGAGTATAAGCCAAGGCACCTATTTTACCACAAAATACTGGAAAAAATGAGTGACCCGAGTATAAGCCGAGGGTTGGAAATGTGCTGGCCCCTGTGTCCCTCTTGTGTGCCCTTTTATTGTGCCCCCCCTCTCTCTCCCCTGTGTCTCTTCTCCCCTCTCCCTCCCCTGTGTCTCGTCTCCCCTCTCCCTCCCCTATGTCTCTTCACCCCTCTCCCTTCCCTGTGTCTCTTCACCCCTCTCCCTTCCCTGTGTCTCTTCCCCCCTCTCCTTTCCCTGTGTCGCTTCCCCCCTCTCCCTTCCCTGTGTCTCTTCCCCCCTCCCTTATCACCCTCCTCAACCCCCCTCCTCATTCTCAACCTCCCTCCTCATCCTCCCTCCTCATCCTCAACCTCCCTCCTCAACCCCCCTGCTCATCCTCAACCCCCTCCTCATCCTCAACCCCTCCTCATCCTCCCTCCTCAACCTCAACCCCCCCATCCTCAACCCCCTCCTCATCCTCAACTCCCTCCTTAACCTCCCTCCTCATCCTCAACCCCTCCTCAACCTCCCTCCTCATCCTCAACCACCCTCCTCAACCTCCCTCCTCAACCCCCCTCCTCATCCTCAACCCCCTCCTCAACCTCCCTCCTCCACCTCAACCCCCCCATCCTCAACCCCCTACTCAACCTCCCTCCTCAACCTCCCTCCTCATCCTCCACCCCTCCTCATTCTACCCCTCTAAATACCTCCCCCTCTACCTTTCCTCTCACTTACCTGCATCTGAAGCTTCTGCTCTGACCTCCCTCCTTCCGTCCTCCATGACGTCACATGGGCTCCACGACGTTAGCATATACCTGGTGCCGGCACCCGGTATATGCTAATGACGTGACGTCACATGCGCGCCACGTCATTAGCATTGGCTGGAAGGAGCGGAGGCCGGAGCAGAAGCTTCAGATGCAGGTAAGTGAGGGGAAAGGGAGAGGGGGAGGTATTTAGAGGGGTAAAGTGAGGAGGGGGTTTAGAATGAGAAGGAGGGGTTTAGAATGAGAAGGGGGGGTTTAGAATGAGAAGGGGGGTTGAGGATGAGGAGGGGGGAGGGAAAGAGACACGGGGGGTAGAGAGACACGGGGGGGTAGAGAGACACGGGGGGTAGAGAAACACGGGGGGGTTAGAGAGACACGGGGGGGTTAGAGAGACGGGGGGGGGGGAGAGGGGAGGAGAGTGACTCGAGTATAAGCCAAGGTGGGCCCTTTTTAGCCTTAAACCAGCTTAGGCTAGTAGCTCCTCTAGTACTAATAATAATACAAGCGGATGCACTTATATGCTGAGGAGGATAAAAAAAGCAACAAAGTAATTTTACATGTAAAATTCTAACAAGAAAACTGCTGTTTTTTAAACTCAGTATATTGAAACGTCATTGATCTTGCTATAGAGTACAGCATGTATTAGAATATTGTGGAAATAAATTACCAATTAACATCCCTATTTGCTATGTTGGTTGTGTAGAGTATTTATCAAAATAGGAATTAATTAACTAAGGAGCCACTGTAGTCTAAAACTTTCTATCGTGCATTTAAAGAGCATGGATTTTACATTTTTCCCCATGGAAAATACATATATTAATTGAAGAAAATGAACGCTAAAACGACAGACAGGTAAAAAACAATGTGTTTCATTTGTCTTCATCTTACCAGAGGTGCAATTAAATACTCAACAAAACCCATTTTTGTTTTTTAATCTCAGTTATACTAAAACAAAGGCACAATATGTTGCAATTTAGACATCCATAAGACTCCCTTCCCGGCTGTCCCATAACATATCAGCACAGAGGAAGAGAAAATAATCCCACTCTAGCTACAGTTAATGTAATTTATTTACACTTTAGATCAATTAAAACCTAATCATTAAAATGGACTTTTGAAATGTTTAGACTACAGTGATCATTTAATGTCACTTTTAAACCCATTATCTCCACTGTTGCTGTGTCAGATAAATGTACAGTAGCTAAATAAGAATATTGTATGTATAATTATATGCATACTACCCCTCTCTCTTCCACACATCAGTTTGCTTCACCTCAATTTAGCCTCCCCAGCCTCCTTCTTCCATATAGCGCCATTATCCTCAAGCTCTTTTCCCTGTTCCTATAGCACATGTCCTCTACTGGGGTTACAGGAAACAGCTCCATGTGTTACTAAGACTTTCTATACAAGTTCTCTTTTCACAGTCTACCAAGTATTTCTTTTTTTTGTTCCATTTTGAAATGTTTCTTAAGATATCTTTAAAAGGGGCACATGGGTGTCTGCTGTTCATAACTTGTGAATGACCAGCAGTCATCATGATATCTGATAAGTAATAAGTTCCTTCTAACTCATTCGGGGGTATGTGTTGCATTAACATTAAATGCTATATTTTAGAAATATGTGTTTCTCTAAGGGCAAATAAAGGTATTAGTGAAATCAGGAAAGACATCTAAAGAAACTTAGGGACTAAATTACTAAAGCAATAAAAATGTTTTAAATTGCAATTTTCTTTATATGAATACAGAGACAAATTAAGTATCCATGTCAAATATATGTACCTTGCCTAGTTTGTGCCCCATGTTTAAGGAGAACAAGAACTATCATTAGAAGTAAAAACTGTGTTCCATTCCTGTCACTGATACATAGAATTCTGAACTGTGTGATGTAATTGGGTCAAAGGGACAAAAGCAAATTCAAGAACAATCGGACCTGGCTTTTATATCTGGTAACTGAGACTCTTAAGCATGTTCTTTTTTTATATGAACATTTTAACTGGGTAACCTATTTTCATTTTTTTCCTCCATTATAATTGAGATATAGAATTTACACTTCAGCCCTAAGAGTAACAGATTATCTGGAACCTCCCCCTTTTTTCTGTTCTCTCTCATGCTGGGTGTTATGGTGCACAGCTGTGATGTAAGTAAGGACACACCCATAAAAGAGAGGCTTCATGCTGCCAGTGTCTTATTCTGCTCAGAATGTCTGCTTGTTAGCATCATGAAACATTGGTAGTGTGAAGCCCCTTCCCTCTGTATCTAAGTTTAAGTCACAGATGTCAGCTCTTATGAGAGAGAAAAAATGTTTCATAAGGTAAGTATCTGTTATTCTTTGGGCTTCTTAGTAGTAAATGAAGTGTTAATGTTATATAATAATTACAATGAGGAGAATACAATTAATTAATCTAGATAAAGATATAAAGCAACGTTTCCCTATACAGAAAGTATACTATATTTTAAAATACATTTACTCCAGCACACTTTCTGCTATATATTTTTCCTTAGTCTATAAAGATTAAAAAAAGAGTTTATGGTTTATTCTCTCTCTGGTAATTTTATTCCTCTAATATATTTTTATAGTTTAATATAGTTGAGTTTTCCCTATACATCTCCTTCTCCTAGCAGACCTATTATCCAAGGATAGAATCACTTTTCTTAAATGCTTCTATAATATTGCCTTTGTGTTCATTTTACTAGATTTAACAATAAATGGAATGCTGATGTGATTTGCCATGCACTCAAGTTATGCAGCAATGACCCAAGGTTTCCTGCTTGTCATCTGTACGAGATGCCTAAGGTAACTTTTAATTTATACATAAATTGATAGTAATTGTAATTGTTTAAAGGTATATATAAGTTTCCTGTGTTTCAAATGTTTGGTAAGAAACAAGCAGTGATTATCAGATAAAAAAATATGTGTTATACAGAAAAAATCTATGTACTTACAAAGAAGTTATAGGCAGTAAACGAAATCCCAGCCGTGCATACCCACTGGGATCTTACATAACCAAGTACACAGAGGAGAAGCCTTTTTTGGTAGAGAGACTTTATAGCACAGCCAGAAACCCCAGAGCTAGATACAAATGTATCAGCTGCCTGAGCCTCCTCCTGATTGGCAAAAACAAATTATGAATTTTATGCT
This sequence comes from Discoglossus pictus, assembly GCA_027410445.1. Classification (NCBI taxonomy): domain Eukaryota; kingdom Metazoa; phylum Chordata; class Amphibia; order Anura; family Alytidae; genus Discoglossus; species Discoglossus pictus. Next base: position 290,083,984 of record CM050166.1, read on the forward strand.
AATTTAGCCTGGGTTTTAAGGGGGTGTTAATTTTCAACTGTCAGAAATTACAATACATTTTGCTAATAAGAAAAATAATTGAATCAGTAAATAATATTCTAAAAGATCACTACTAGAACTACTCAAATAACATTTTGACATATTATAAAGAGGGAAAACAAATCTAAAATGTAAAAGGATCTTGAAGTCCTTACACGCAGATGGAAAACATTCTTTGCTTTTTAGAATTGCTGCTAAAGTGTTTGAAGTTAGTTGTTTTAAGCTGCTTCTAGCCTGCCATTGCATCCTTACAATACACAATAAACTGCACTAGCAGTACTCAGTAGAAGCAGGTATGCCTGTAGTAGAAGCTCTACTTTAGAAATATTATTCCTTTTCATCAATTACAAATCATAGGGATATGTAGCTCAATGATTAAGGAGCTGGCCTGTGAAGTTCAAGCCACACCACACACGTTTTTAAATTAAAATGTATTAAAACTGGCGAGTTGTCCGTCAAAAAATGACGGTCAATAAAATGTGAAGCCTGGCAATGCTGTTTGGCACACAATGTTAAGCTTTTTATACTCTAAGGACCTTCGGCGCTCATTGTGAGCCTCTCCTCGCGTGTCCTTTGGCTCGTCTCTATATTTTTTTTAAATACTAATTAGTGAATTAATTGAATAATACATTAATATAGTTTACCTTTTTCTAAGTAATATATGTAACAATCAATAGCCTGAAGAGGTAATAATCTCTTTTTATTGTCCTGCAGCATATAATGTCCAGTTGTACTGTTGCTGGCCTGAGGATATAGTTTTATGAATGTTGTAACAGTACATTAGAAATAGGCTGCGTGCACGAGGGTATACCATTGGTTAATTTGTGTAAAGTGCTACTGTAGATGCGTAATGTTGTTAGTGGCAAGTTAGGATTGTAAAATAGCGTTGTTTGTCTATGTGCTACGCGGTTCGCTGGCAATTGCCGTCCTTTGTAACACTGTATTTTGTACCTCATAGGTTCTTGTGTGAAAGTGGTACGCGGTTGGCATTGTTTTGCATGGTCCAGGGTCGTGTAGCCTAATTTTCATTTTTTGGGGCCGCCATTTTTTTTCTCGCTTAGACGATTTTCAAATGCCGAAACGCGCCGAAATGGATTTAAATTCGTGGTCCACCTCACTCTCAGATGTCCTGGCTGTTCCCCCGCACTGTGTGTGATGTTTTTGCTTCGCAAGGCTCGCAAGAAATGAGCGCCTTTGGTGCTCATCGCCTAAGTTGTACGCACCACGCAAAGCGTGGCGACTTCTCGTAGCTCGACAATTATAATATGTAATACTTATTAAAGTAAGTAAAGGCATGGTATATGACAAATGTGGGCATAGTAATGCTGAATAATAAAAACTCACTCTAAGTTACTAATATTGTTCTTTGTCAACACTGTACTGTATGTAAGTGAATAGTCCAACTGTAAAGTGCATTGATTGCCAAATAACAAATGTGAATTTGAAATCTACCACAACTTAATTAATGGCCACTGCTGTACCCCTCCTCTCCCTCTCTCATTGTCTTAAACTGTACTGAAAGGAAGTGGATATTTCAAATGTGATAACATTGATAAGGCTTGGTGAGGCTTATATAATGTTATTGCACTTGAAATCTTCCACTTCATTTCAGTAGTGCTCGTTACTTTGTGGGAAGGCATACAGCAACAGCAATGAGATAAATTTTGTTTAAACATTATATTTAATCTGCTGCTTTCGACACGTGTTTTTAATGTTAATTAATAATGAACTAAAGAATAGACTTAACATGAAATTCACTTATACTGGCCCTTTAAAAAATAGAAATCAGTACAATCAGTGTGATAATCTGAACCTTATTGTCTATTCAGAGTATTGTGGAGGGGCTTCAGGGGTTATACAAGTGGTGAACTTAAAATTGCAATACCTAGGTCAATTCTTAATCAATTTGCAAAACATAAACAACTCTTGCACATGATCTTCCACCCTCTATCTCAGTGGTAGTCAACCTGGTCGATACCGCCCACTAGTGGGCGATCTAAGCTTTCATGGAGGGCGGCGGGGTAATGGCTAGGTGGCATTGCTTACGAGTGATGTCACAAGCAAGAGACCCGCAGCACCATGTTTGGCTGGTTGGAGAGCCTCACAATGTTACGTGACTTTCTCTAAATCACTATAAGACTTTATTGCATTTGAGAAAGTCACATCAGACTTCTTGGGGATTGGGAGGCTCCCTGACCATTGGTGCATTTGGGAATGCACTTTGAGCGGTGCCTCTCCCTATTGCGTATATATATACTCAAGGTTTACTGAGTCTAGTCACATTTATTGTCTTCCTTTATTATGTACACTTATTTAACTATACATTAGCAGAATGCTGCATACAGATTGACCCTCCTTCTGTTATATCACATATATAGTTGTGAGCATGCGAGTTGTTGCTAACGCTTGCGGGCTTGCGTAGCGAGGGCCGCGGCTCGCGCAGCGAGGGCAGTGGGCGAGGGCCTCAGTTGCTGGCATGGAGCGCCTTCGGCCCTCCATGCCAGCAACTGCGACCCTCGCAAACTTTTCCTCGCAACGCAAACAACATACGTTAACACACATTACGACCTCGCAACACTCGGACGCAACTCGCGAACATTACAGAATTCAAAACACAATACATACACACAGCACATACATAAAAAACTTACCTACAGCAAGAGGAAGCATCCAGGACCTCAAAAAAACTACTTACACCTTGATTTCACTCAAAATAAAAGAGTTTACACACTAAAATATTTGATAAGCGACAGAAAAAATGGCCGCCGAGCAAAACAAAAACGAGGCTACACACGCAAACACGATTCAAGACACGTTAGCACACATTACGACCTCGCAAAAATCGGACGCAACACGCGAACATAAAAACATTTAAAACACAATAAATACACACAACACACACATAAAAAGCTTACCTACAGCAAGAGGAACCATCCAGCAACTCAAAAAAGCAACTTACACCTTCATTTCAATAAAAATAAAAAAGAGTTTAGACACTAATAAAATCACTAAGCGAGAGAAAAAATGGCAGACGAACAAAACGAAAACGAGGCTACAGCACTCTAAACACGGAAAACACCACAACACACTCGCAAAACACCACAAGAAACTCGCAAAACACCACTAAGCACCTACGGATAATCCGCGAAGACGCATACCACAGATTACCCGCGATTTTACGCCAATGCGGAAGTACACCACTACGCTAACGGTTTGCTCTCGCGCACGCACAGTATTACACTGCACACATTCATCACCCTTACACAGCAGCTCCACACCACTAATGCTGCAGCAACATCAAAACACATTGACAGCTCTTCAACACAATGCTTCAAAATAGGTAAAGTATATTAATTTATTAATGTATTATATATTTCATTATTACACACCAAACAGCATTAGCTACCTTACAATTTCATTGCCGTCATTTTTTGACGGGCAATTCGCTAGTACTATTATACTTTCCTGTTGGTGTGGATGAATGATACTAATGCCCATATACCATCTGACACTAATACCTTGCGGTACAATTAAAGGTATATGCAAGTGAGCTGAGTTATCAATGCATCTGATAGAGGAGAATTAGTAGTGTATGAAAAATGTTTTTGCATGAAAACATCCCCCAAAAAAACATTAATTAGCTTACCTTGAAGCTAGCAAAATTTCCAATGTTTTTTGGCATTTGCATTTTATCGTGTACACACCTAGAAAACTCCACCACAATTAACATTCAAATTCAGAATCAGGATAATACATTGTTTCATTCTTCCCCTCAGTGGCTTCTGGCGTACTCAGTACAAGAACTGCAACAGTCACTTCCTGTGCTCTGTACCAGAAAGGTCAAAATTTGTATCTTGCTGTATTTCCTGTGTGTACCCAACTTATGTAAGCGTCCTGTGGGTGTGAACGCCCGGAATTTGACTTTTGTGCAAATAACTTTGCAAGTAAACTGAACTTTTATACATAACACATGTTTTCATACACTACTAATTCTCCTCTATCAGATGCATTCATAACACAGCTCACTTGCATATACCTTTAATGACTGCTGCACTATTTTGATTACCTTTATTTCCAACAATTTCTGGCATTTTTCACCCTTGGTTTTAGTTGCGGAATTTTTTTGTGGATATCAAATAAAGCTTTTTTCTTTTTCTATTGTTGAAATATAAAAAAAAAAGTAATATTATGTAGCACAGGGCTTTTCAGCTCTAGTTCTTAAGGGCTGGGTATCATTGTAGCTTGGTCAGAGTCCCAGGTATTTACATTTTAACGTACATATACTGAAAATTAGCCAGTCTCCAAACATTGAGCCCTGTAGTTGAACAAGGTTGCTAAAGGATTACAGTAATGCATTCAAAAGTAATGTTCATATGTTTGTTCATTGAGCATAGCATATTAAAACTGTATGCAGCTAATAAAAAAGAAATAATGATTAATATTTTTCATTTTAAATTGTCTGTTTTTTCCTCAAGCAGAGCTGCTTTTTCTCTTCCTCCTTATACCTTGTCAGGGTGTGTGAAAGCACGCTGGGTTAGGATGTCATTGGCCCCATCCCATGACATCATTAGCTTTATCCAGGTCACCTGCTTGGATGTGCTCAACAGGCCTTGCTCAATGACATTGCATGAGCCACCATGGACTCCCATTTACTGAGCCAGAGTCTGAATCTCAGTCTGAACTAGAATCGTATTCCTACATCCAGGCAGAGCTCCACATGCCTTCTAAGGTAGAGATAATCAGCTGTGCATGAGGGAAAAATTATACATTTAAAAGTAAGAAAAAAAAAAAGAAAATTTATTTTAAACTGCATGTTGTTTTTATAGTCTATGCCAAAAAACAAACATGTGACCTTTACTTGTAAATGCACTACAGTGGCCATTTAAGGCCACTGTAGGACCATTTGTTGATCTAGACCCAACTGTACATCCACCACCCTGGGTTATTTGGTGGATATAACTTTATTTGCATACTTTTACTAACAGAATGATAGTCTGTGGGTCTACATGCCTTATTCTTATGTTTAATAATACAAATTATATAAACAAAGCTAACTTTAATTCAGTAATGTTCTTTTTGTAATAAAACTGAATGTAGTATTACAGCCAAAAAAAGCCAGATGTATTGTTAAGCTAATCAAGTTACACGTGTGTAATGTCAGTTGATAAAAAAATAATCTAGTTTATTAGTGTTGTTATGAGAAGACCAGAACAGACTGAAGAGCTAGTGAGTGGGCGAGTAAAACCCAAGAGGTTATGTCCTGCGTTCCTTACCAGTTTAGCTGGTTTCACTACTGTAAGATCATCAATCATAACAGCATTGTTTCCCATTATGTGAGTGAGCAGCAGTGCATTTAAAGACAGGACACATTTATTTTTGTCCGTCCAGTCATAGTATATTCATATAGAGAAATGCAATCAATACGGATAAAATAAAGGCTGCAGTGGAAGATAAATCAAGAAAATACTATAGAGGTGACATCTGCATCTCAAAACATCATCTGAAATGAAAATATGTCTACTGGATTTATCAATAGAAATTCACATCTGATAAAGTCCAATTAACTCACATAGACGGCTGTTTGCTGTACAATCTCTAGAACTTTTTGACTTGGCCTTTATTTAGAGCTCAGGATAGTCTTATTTTTTATATATTGCCCTCAATCACGTCTCCTAGGAAAATATTCTGAACACCCTCTATAAGCACAAAATGAAAAAACAATAAAGGAAAAAGCACATAAGGTAAAATGATGTATCTTACTACTTACATTAAATTACATTTGTGAGAACATAACAGAGGAACATGTTTGATCTTGACAGACTGCAATCTAATCATACTTAAGCACTACAAGAATAATTACTCAGTCTCTTATCCTATCTCATCTACACTACTGCAACCATTTACTCTCTAGTCTTTCTGCCTCTTATCTCTCCCATCCTCTATCAATACTTAATGTAGTGGCTCATATCACCTCTCTCTCTTCTAAATTTCTTCCTTATTCGATGCTAAAATTCCTCAATCAAGTCAAGAATAGCCTATATAACTCTGCTACTCTGCTTCAAGGTTATTCACTTCTCATCTCTCTCTATACCGCAGCTTGTCTTCTTCTCACTGAAAGCTCAGCTCCTCTGGAACGTACTACCTCACAAAATAAGAAAAATCCCTAATTCCATCACTTTCACCTCTTTAAAGATGGTTTCCAGCAGCTCCCTTAGCAAATGCACTTGTAGAAAGTAGCATCTTCCCTGACATTTAGTTTAATATCAAATATTGGATTTAAAAAAAAAATAGATATCAAATCACTCTGAAAAGGAAAAACCACATACCTTTTAGCTGTAAATAGCATCAGTCAGAAGCTAGGTACAGTGACCAACGGGCCCGTATTTAGTTATTCTATTTTCCTTATGGAGACCCTAAAAGATCTAAAATACACTAATGTACAAAGAAAAAGAGAAAGATGCACATTAATAGTGCCATGTGGTATATTACCCACCTAGGTTAAGTATCATTTTGCTCACTTCTGCCACTGCAGAGGATAAATCTCCTGAAACATATCAATCAGTTGTTGTTGTGTCGTTCAGTCTTGCCCAACTCCCTGTGACCTTATGGACTGCAACACACCACGATCAACTTTATGTCCATGGCTGGACATACTGGAGTGGGTTGCCAGTTCCTTCTACAGCATGCAGCTCCTGGTATACCAAGGTTGTCTCCCATCCACCCACTGACTAGGCCCAATCCTGCCCAGCTTGAGGATGGTGTGACCTCTTGGTTCCTTGAATGAAATTGAACCCAGGTCTCAGTGGTGACAGCGCCGAATCCTAACCACTGGACCACCAGGGAGCACACAGAGACTGTACCGTCAATGGGCATTCTCCCATGGGACAAATATAAGTGATGTCTGTCCTCAGGTCTCGGTCACTCTCTTTCTTTTGAGATATTCCCTAAGCTTTACTGAGTCTAAGAACAGCTTCATTGTGCCCTGTTTCCTAAGAGAAAAACTGCTATCACAACTGTGATAGCTTAGTATATATCTCCCAATAGGTAAGCAACATCTCTGTTTTTCTATTTCTGTATAGGTCATTTAATGTATTTTCAATTATTTTTTAATATCACATTTTACTTATTTATGAGAAAATGTTCTCTGCAGAAGAATACTCCGGGAAATCGAAATCTGTGATGTAAACACAGTTTAAGTAGTGAGATCCTTTATAAATAATGCATCTTTTGCTTTTATTAGTATAAATCTACAGGTAGCAGTTTGGGTGTTATTTCATGATTTCAGAAGCATCAGCTCAACACAAATTACCAAGGGAATTTATACAACTTAATTTAAAAAAATGCAGACGGACAAATTCAGACAGACTCATTATTTGCAATTCATTATTTAAAACTCTGGCTTATGATACATACCGTGTGTAAGAATAATAATGGCTATAGTTCTGCAAGTTTCAGCAAGTCTGATTTATTATCTATTAATTGGCAATTATAAAATGCCATAACTCACCTGATTTACACTTAGTAATTAATTATGTATAGATTTTCACATATAAGGCAAACAAAAAAACAGTATTATTATTTAAAGTTGGTGGATGGAATATTCAGAAGCCATTTAATAAGTACTGCAATACAGAAAATGTGCCAGACTAGTGCACAAGTAGATTAGAATGAAATAGTTTCTTTATTTACTGTATAGCTTTACTGGTCTAGGGCCCTAATCAATTGCAAGCTCACTCTTTAAATCCAAAAATAGCAACTTTATACATTGCTCCCTTAAAGCATATGCCTGCTGTATAAAACAACTTTTAAGCAAAGCATCGGGTTGGATTTTAAACAAACCAAGAATGATAGCCAAAAGCTTGAAACAGGCCTGTATATGAGTGATTCTTGGTTTGTGTAAAATCAAACCTGATGCTTTACTTAAAAGCTGTTTAATACAGCAGGCATATGCTTTAAGAGAGCAATGTATACAGTTGCTATTTTGGGATTTAAAGAGTGAGGTACATTGTATTCTCATTTGCATGTCCCTGCCTTTTAGACATGAAACGGGCTTATTAATGTATTATTATTTGTTTTCTGTACTCTGTACGGTAGAGAGCTTTTCTCACTCTAGTGCTCACCATACACTAAATGATTGTTGTAATATATATATATATATATATATATATATATATATATATATATATATATATATATATTTATTTATGTATATGGATATATATATATATATATATATATATATATATATATATTTATGTATATGGATATATATATATATATATATATATATATATATATTACATACACAAACAAAATGCACATACTTGAAAAAAACTCATTTCAAGTCCTGCACTGAAAAGTTTGCACAGATCACAATTGGTGGGACTCTGATAAGTACACAACCCAGATCTGCTGGGGGCACTGAACTGCGGGGCATATCAGCCTAAGGAGATGTAGCTGAAGGAGCCGAGCACAGTTCCCGCCGGCAGGGCCTGAGAGATGCCAAGATCTCAGTACAGAATCTAGATATGAACAGACAAGACAGACTACAACAGACCTAAATACTTGAGAGGTAAAAGCTAATACCGAGTGACCCCCCCAGTGGCATCCATCCGTTGTCTGGACACTCAATGGCTACCCCGGGTAGAAGCAGCTCCATAAAAATGGGGAAAAACAAAAAGTCATTAACATCCAAAAAAATTGACGAACATTTCAAGGCTTCAGCAACACTGGTGGCACTGATGAAGGACCCTGTCTCGGAGCAATCTGACACCTCTGACCTGGATCCCCTGGAGGGGGCCCCACAGCCTGAAGTCTCCATCAACAGCGATTCAATGGCAAGAATTGAGGCTCTCCTGGCCTCTCACATAGACAGGGCGGTCATATCTTTGCAGAAAGACATACATGAGATTGGCCAAAGGACCCATCAACTTGAAGAGACCGTTGACCAAGTGGTAGAGGCCCAGGAGAGAGACAGGGCCACCATTGCGGATAACACCTCCCGTATTTGTGGCATAGAAGATAAACTGGAGGATTTGGAGAATAGATCCAGGCGATTCAACCTGAGGATCAGAGGCGTGCCTACGGCAATAGTCGACCTTCCTCGCTACCTTAAGGCCACGATCGACGAGATCCTCTCAGGTCATCCAGACCACGAATGGGAAGTGGAGCGTGCCCATAGAGCCCTTGGGGGAAGTCGTAACCTAGACCTTCCCAAAGACATCATTGTAAGGCTACTACGCCAACAATCAAGGGATCTAATCCTGGCAACTACCCGCAAGAAGGTTGTGATCACAGGCCCAGACGGGGCCAAACTTCAATTTTTTGCGGATCTCTCCCCTTCCACACTTCAAAAACGGAGGCTGATGAGGCCAGCCCTGGAAGTTCTTCTCCACCACGGCATCAGGTACCGTTGGGGATTCCCATTTGCCCTTATTTTTTCAGTAGGGAGCACCCAGTATACAACACGTTCTCTAGAAGACTGCCAAGAACTTCTGAAGAGTCTGGATCTCTCTGGGGGGGACCCGACCTCGACATCACTTGCATCAACAGCTTTATCTCTCCCGAAAAGGCAATGGTCTGAAGTGACCAGGCACAAGAGGCCCACTGACCAAGCCTCAAAGACCACTCATAGACGACCCTCCCAGATCATGGACTCATAAATGCAATAATTCAGCTGCTGCCAACTCCAGTGACTTTCAAATAGGCTGGTCCGCTTGAAAAGACAACTGGCTAGCAAAGACTTATTTCGGCATCCTAAGGATTTACAAGGGCTTAAAAACACCATATCAAAATTCCCTGGTAGAGACTAACATGGAAGCCACCTGGAACTGACCTGGCCTTTTCCCAGGACGTGTTATTTTTCTTACTTTTTTTTACTTAGGTCCTCAAAGGAGCCTGGGGCCCTTAGCGGGGCCATGTTTACCAAAGACTTTTGGAATGTTACTAATCCATGTTTTGCTTTTCCTTCCCTCTTCAGCAGGTGTTAGCTGACTGAAAAAGCTATAAGTTTTAATACACATGCAGATAGTACTTTACTGGACCGGGTCTAAAGGTTTACTCTGCTTTAGTCAAGATAAAAAATTATGTTGTTAAACGTTTAAATAAGCTATTCATGGTTCTGTCTGTATTCTGTTTTCTTAATACTTTTCTAGGTTACTTTTGCTTGGCCTTGCCGGCGGGAATTGGAACAGAGGCTCTAGGGTTCCAAGAGGGTAGAATGTTTAAGACAAGACGGGTGGTCTTGGGACATTCAGACCTTTTGGCAGCAACTGTTCTCTCTTCCCTCTGTGTTTTCTTCATTGCTGCTCTTCTCCTTGTCACCTATCAGCATGGGCTCTCTTGCCCCTGTACTCCCCCCTACTGCCTAAACGAAACTTGCCACTTGGTGCCTCCTAGTTCGTGTTTTCTCTTTCTCTATGGCTGTTTAGGGGATTTTGAGCCAAATCAGGGTTTGCTCTACATAGCTGGGCTTAAGGCGGCGGCCTGTCTGCTGGACAGTAGGCCAAGTTGCCTGGCCTCAGAGAGTGGAGGACCCCTGGTACTATTGGAACGGATCTCATTTCAGCCTATTGAGTTGGGTTCTAGTAGTTCTGAGATACTGCCAGACTTGTCCGGTATAATCCTGCCTCCCTTAGACTTCTTGGGCCCGTCTCTGCACTACTTATACTCATGCCTCTTTTCCCCCCACAGAGCTAATCATACTGGACCTCTTCTTGGCCGGGCTCAACCACTCCTATCCCCCAGAGGGGGAAATCCGCTCTGCACTCCCTCCTCGGCGCTCCTCCGGAAGGGTAAGGCTACATTAATGCACCAGAAATATACACCTCAAGTCTATCCATGACCGCACCAATGACACTACTTACCCATAATGTGAAAGGTTTCAACTCCCCTTTCAAGCGAAGGAAGGCTTTCCTATACTATAAGACCCTTAACCCCATGGTGATCTTCTTACAGGAGACACATTTCGCCAGGAATAAAGCCCCAACCTACCTTGACAAAAATTATCCTCATTTTTACTACTCTACCCAGGTCTCCAAAAAGAGTGGCGATTTTGCTCCACAAGAGCCTCCAATTTCAAATGACAACCAAGATAGTGGACCGGGAGGGCTATTACATCATTTTAAAGGGTACGATTCTGGGTTCTCCAGTTTCACTAGCCTCCTTCTATGCCCCCACGAAAGCACCACATAAGACCCTGATCAGATTTTTAAGGGTCCTGGAGGGGGGAGAATGGGGCAAACTAATTATAGGAGGGGACTTTAATCTGGGATTAGACCCAGTGGCAGATAGATCTAAAACTTCACAAGAAGTTCGCTTCTCCAAAAAAAACAGGCAAATCTTAAAACTTCTGCACTCCTTAGATCTGGTTGACGCCTGGAGAGGTCTGCACCCCAGAGGAAGGGACTATACTTTTTATTCCCCCACACACGGGACTTATTCCCGTATAGACACAATATATATATGTAATTCGCTTCTAGACAGCTCAAACAAAGCGGCTATTGTTCCGTGCACCTGGTCGGACCACGCGGCGGTCACACTAGAGGTAGACCTGGGAGCTCAATTTCGGATGCCCTATACCTGGAGACTTAATGAATACTTAGTTTCGCAATCCAGATTCCAGGAGCAAACTGAGAGGGAGTTGGTGGAATTTTTTGAGTCCAATGCGGGTGGGGAGACAGGGGCGGGTTGGGTCTGGATGGCGCACAAAGCCTACATAAGGGGGGTGTTTATCAAGCTAGCCTCCCAATTCAGAAAACAGAACAGGCTAAAAGAAAAGGAGCTATCAGGGAAACTATCTCAATTGGAGCGGCAACATCAGCTTTCTCCCTCGATAGCTTTAAGGAAACAGATAGATAAGGCCAGGCTAGAGCTGGATAGTATTTTGACCATAAAAACGGATAAGGCATTAAGGAGGACTCAACATTTGTTTTATGCTAAGGCGAATAAACCTGACAAGCTACTAGCAAGGAGCTTAAAAGCTAAATATGCTCAAGCCAGGGTATCCCAAATCAAAAATAGGAAAGGCGATCTCACCTACAGCCAAAATGAAATCCAGGAGGTCTTTAGGGACTTTTATCAAAATATTTACTCCACTCAGAAATTGGCCTCAGAAAATGTTATTCATTCCTACCTAAACTCCCTTGATCTGCCCCAAATTTCACCCCTGGATTTACAAAATTTGAATAAAGATGTGACGGTCAAAGAAATTTTAGATGCCATTAAAGAACTGAAGCTAGGGAAGTCCCCCGGTCCGGACGGGTTCACTAACATCTATTACAAAAAGTTCTCGGACATACTGGCCCCCCATTTATGTAGTCTCTTCAATTCAATTCTAAGAGGAGAGACAACTCCCCCAGAGCTGAATCATGCAGACTTGACGCTCTTCCCCAAGGAGGGCCGGGATCCAAAGGAAGCTAAAAATTATAGACCAATCTCGCTTCTTAATGGGGATGTCAAACTGCTGGCCAAAATTTTCTCCCAGAGGATCTCGATCTTCCTACCCGCCTTAATACATAAGGACCAATCAGGCTTTATTCCAAACAGGCAGACTAGTGATAACATCAGGAGGACTTTAAACGTCATTCATTTGGCCAGGGCTAGGGGTCTCCCTGTGTGCCTACTCGCATTGGACATCGAAAAGGCGTTCGATACCCTGGAATGGCCCTTCCTATTTGCCACTTTGGATAAGTTTGGGTTCAGAGGAAACTTCTTAAACCTGCTGCGTACTTATTATACACTCCCCAGGGCCACACTAAAATTGCCTGGTTCTCATACGGCCTGTATTAAAATCGAGAGAGGTACGAGACAGGGCTGCCCATTGTCTCCTCTTCTCTTTGCTCTGGCCATTGAGCCTTTGGCTCAGGCGATCAGAGTTAACTCCTCTATAGAGGGGGTGCGGGTGGGACACCAGCAACTAAAATGCTCCTTGTTTGCTGATGACCTGCTTTGCACCCTTTCGAACCCTAGCTCTTCTGTAGGCGCCCTGATGGACATGATAGGAGTCTTTAGCAATGTGTCAGGCCTGAGGTTAAACCAGGACAAGACAGAAGCTTTGAGTGTTGGGATCCCTTTGGATATTTTGAATCACCTGAAGGGAGTACACAAATTTATATGGCCCCCCTCACACATCAAATATCTAGGGATTAATTTGACCAACTCATTAACTAATTTGTATAAAGCTAACTACCCACCTCTCTATAGGGCTCTGCGGCGAGACCTGGAAAATTGGACAAACCGACATATCTCATGGACGGGTAGAGTAGTCACGGTTAAAATGAATATTTTGCCGAGGCTGCTCTATCTTGCCAGGACGCTGCCAATCCAGATAAAAAATACAGAATTGGCCCGCTTCCAGACCCAAGTGTTTAAGTTCATATGGAGAAATAGACCCCCTAAGATAGCGAGAAAAACGATGTACGTACATAAATCCAAGGGGGGCCTATCTTGCCCTAATTTCCTGAGTTACTTCAGAGCAGCCCAGCTTGCCTCTATCCCACTAGCTCACTCCATTCCACTTCAACCAAACTGGGTCTTTGTAGAGGAGTTGCAGATGGCCCCGCTAACGTGGGGTATTATCCTGTGGGCTCCAGGTGCAAGCGCTTTTTACTCTAGAATACAGAACCCCATAACTAAGTTTACACTGAGAGTTTGGATCTGGGCTAGGAGGAAATACAAACTGACTTACCCGGTTTCTCCCCTCACATCGATCTTTACATCGCCCTCCTTATTAACCACCATCACTGCAGAGTCCAAGGAATATTGGACTTCGCATGGTCTGGATAAGCTGGGGGCTTGGTTTGAGGGAGGGATTATGAGAACTTCAGAATCCATGATTAGGAACTTCGAGTTTCCACACCGGGAACACTTTAATTACATTAAAATAAGGAGCTGGATTGATGAGATACAAAGAACCCATGGACCCCCGAGGGAAACTTGGATGTCGGTGGTGTGTAAGAGTGAGGCCCTGTCCAAAGGAATCTTGGGGTCAATATACCAAATCTTCAATAGTCCACCAAGCACTTGGAGGCCTTCCTTTGTATCAAGGTGGGAGTTGGACCTAGGGCAAATTTGGGATGGGAATAAATGGGCTGAATCCTTAACGAACCTCTCTAAGGGTTCACTTAATTATAGTTTATTAGAAACCTCCCTTAAGATTTTACATCGGGCATATACAACTCCAGTTCGACTAAATAAGATATCCCAAACAAACTCAGATAGATGTTTTAGGGGGTGTCACGGAAGGGGAGACTTCATTCATACTTGGTGGAGTTGTCCTAAGGTATTTAAAATTTGGTCTGAGACGACCAATCTAATTTCGCTAATACTCAAAACCCCACTCCAACCATCAATAGCAGTCTGTCTCCTGGGAGCACGCTTCTCAAAATTGGGTAGGGAGGGGAATAAACTGGCCCAACTGATATTTCTAGCAGCTAAGAACACCATCGCAAGACGATGGAAGAGTAGGGATATTAATTTCCATGATGTAACAAACAAAATAAACTTTATTTGCATTAATGAGCGGATGACCCATATCATATCAGATACACATCACTGCTTCCTGGAGGTTTGGGAACCTTGGATTCTATTCACAGACAGTAATATATAATAAATAAGTTAAGGGAACACATTAAAGAAGCCATTCCTGATGTGCGGCTGGGGAGTGGAGTGTGGAGAGGACGGGGAGAAGTGGTGAGAGGTCCCGGAGAGATATTTCTTCAGTACGCCAAAGGTACAGGGGGGGAGGATGGCTACCTTAAGATTGGCTGAGCAGGGAATTAATGGGGGATGACACCCCACCATAGGTGTTATATAATGTCACTTGTTTTTGTTTTTTTGTTTTTTTTCTATTTTATCTTCTTTTAACATATCTCCTGCTGCTCAGGTTCATCCATGGAAATGTGAATTACTGCAATTTGAGCAATGTGACTTTATAAGCTGTATATATTGCTGAGTATTAAGAAACTAGTGTGAATATTTTTGGACAGCATCACAAAAAAAAGAAAAAGAGTTGGAATGGAGTTTTTATTTAAATGGAATGGTTTTAATATATTAGCAATATGATGTTAGTTATAAGACAACATGTGGACTATGTTTTTCATTATTCTTTTTGTTTTGTCATTGCAATTCCAGAACTTCTCAATAAAATTTATGTTATAAAAAAAAAATGCACATACTTACAATTCTATATAATGTATAGATGAGTATTGATCTTATAATGGAGACATATAAAGGGTAAATAGGGAATGCAGTAACATTATAGAGAAGATTAACTAATTTTATAAAAGTTACAGAACTTGCCTATTGTGATAGTTACGTCTCCTTGATTGTGGAAAGCTGAAGTTACCATTAGAAGTTCAATTTTCATCACTGACATTTAGAATGCTTAGCCGGGTCTGTGAGACGTTCACTACCTAAAGCAAAAGCCAAACTGCAAAACTGCAGTTCTAAGCCGTCACAGTTACATACATGTTCTGCGTTCTTCAGCAGCTTTACACATATGCTTGAACTTATTTAAGTGTAGTCCTTTCATGTAAAACAAACTTGTGTTTAGTTGAACCTTTCCCTTAAAGCTTCTGCCTGCTGTTGTGACACACACACCACAAATTGTGTATGCATGAGATAGCTAATACACCTACAGACAGCACTTTTTCATTCTTGTGTGGCTTATTGCTAACTCAACTGATCTCACACCCACCTTACACCTCCTCGTGTTCATTCATCAGCCAGATGATTTTCATAACTTTTGCTGTATGTAAAAAAAATAAGGGGAGTTTTTTTAAGTGGAATGTCAGTTCCATATTTCAATTGGGTGGGGATGTGGGTGGAAGTAACTTGCCAGAATATTACTTTCTGCACAAGGATAAAATGAACCCATAAGACAATAATGTTCATTTTCTATCCGATTGATCAATTAACTGTATCTTTATAATTATTACACAGTTTGAAAGAATAACATAATTTTATGCTTATCTACTTTTTTATTTTAGTATTTATATTGCATATTAGAACAGCAATATTAGGAGAGAACACAGGGAGAGACAGATAATTGTTCATAGTATCCCCTATTTTCTTTAGTCATAAAAACAATGCATACATTTTTGCAGACAGTGTGATTGTTGTTGTTAAAAACTACTATATATGAGACTCATGGAAAATGACAAGGAGTACCACAAATATACAAGTCTTATGATCACACAACATTTAGTTACAAGAAAAGTTGAGGGCCCTGCTCCTGTGAGCTTATAGTTTAAATTGATAGCGCAAGTGAGAAAAGATGGAGAGGAAATTCATGACAGCCAGTAGTTTAGTTGATGGACTATATCCACTGGTAGAGATGGCTGTATATCATGGGGTAAGAGATTTAAAAAAAATGCTCTCAAAGATGTGCATCCCCTCTTTCATCCTGCAATGAACTCATATAATTGTGAAAAAAATTACAAAATGCTATATACATAAGTTAAAGACAATTCTGGGGGCTTCATACATTTATGACACAATAATACATTCTGATACAAAAGGACTTGAGGTCCCTGCTACATAGAGTTTAGGGGATTGTTGCTTTCATCAAAGAACCCCATCAGTGGGGGAGCTCGAGAATGGAGGACCATGGTGCAAAAAACAAAATGTTGTGGCCCCTCCTGAGGAGGTGTGGTTATAAAAATGTGTTTGTGCTGTCCCCTCCATACCAATTTACTCAGTGTCCTTCCCCCTTCCCATAACAGTTCCCCTCCCTAAGAACACTTTGATAACAGCCCCCTTCCCCAACAACTTTTTCCATTTCTGCTCCAACCCCAGACCTTTCCATAGTTGATCCATTTCCCTTACCTCCTGCCTGCGTGAAGCTCCTCCACCTGCAGCATAGCTCCAGGATGTGCACGATCAGCCAATATCTTCTACAGGGGAGGATGGTGCAGCTGAGGAAGCCCAGTTCCTCTCACATCCATTCCCCCAGAGTACCTTCCCCTATTAACATCCTACATAGACTCCCAGTCCTTGTCAGCAGCCATCCCCTCTCGGCATCCATCCCCACAGGAGCATCCAACCCCTCTCAGCACCCACCTCACATAGCATCCAACCCTATCTGCTTTGCTCCACCTCATAGAACCCATCCCCCTGTACTTTGCAGGCCTTCATCTCTTAGCTTCTTCCATGATACACATCCCCAGCATGCTGAACTGCTCCACACTGCCACCTCTCGGAGCTTTAGTAAAAATTCTCTTTTTTAAACAGATGCGCGCTAATTTTTGGCCATCAGGGTATGCGGCCAAGTAGGCCCATGGGGCCTAAAGGGCCCAGAATGGTCTGCGGTGGGATAGCTTGTAGTGAGGAGGGCCCTGTAATGTAAGAGTTCTGGGATTTAGAGTATCACGGTATCCGGAGGTCACATTTCAGTCTTGTGAGATCTACTATAAGAAAACTCAGTTTTTCCACTATATCATGTACCAACAGGCATGCTTCTGGGGATACATGTATACATACATACATACATACATACATGCCTACAAGGGTGGACAAAAATATTTAATGCTTAGAAGCCAGAAATATTTATAAAAGCCAGATAACAGAATATAACTCACTTAATATACACCAATATGGGAAATCTAGAAATGATTTACACTTCTGTACTTTTGATTTTATGATATTTGTGTACATGAAGTAAACAATGAATGTTCTATAAATAGTAAAAAATCATTACTAGTTAATTAAAAGAACATATTATAATTATGGAATTACAGTGTTCCTTTAAACATAATTATGTTCATGTGTTGCTATATCTCTAAGATATGTTTTCTTACATTTAAAAAAAAATAGTATTATTTGAGAAACCAAGGTTTAAATGGTGATGTAAAATATTTAACCTGATGCTAAATCAATCAAGTCAACAGGTGTGAAAAAAAAAATATTAAAAAAAATATTATTTTTAGTTTACTTTTCCTTTATGTGCTAGAGGCAATACCACTGCCAGAAACTTGTTCAGCAAATTTAATTAGTTATTTAATCATCCATAGATATATTGTCAGTATGCCAATGGAAAAAATTAGCAGAGTGAGAGACAAGGAGTCTGATAACATCTTTGTGGGATTTATATGATGACACAGCTAAGAAAGACAAACCAAATGCTCAATAATATTGATGCCACACATATGCCAGGGTAAAATATATATATTATATAGTGGCAAATCAGACCTTTCTTCATTAAGCCAAATCAAAAAATAGTTTTTCAATTAATATATTGGAACACTCTAGACAAGAGTCAAGCATTAAAAATGTGAAGGTACCTTTACAACAAGAGTATCATTTTTTTTCACATGAGAGGCTTTTTTCCCTCAAAAGGGTCTGTGGTATTAAAAAAAAATATATATATATATATATTGTATAAGTGTATTCGGAAGGGACAACTGACTATTACCAATGACAATTAATCACCTATTCAACTAATTACTCGGTCCTTTGGTCCCCATAGGCCATGAGATGTTGTTGTTTAGTCATTAAGTCATGTCCAAATTTCCCTGACCCTAGGGACCTCAGGACACCAGGCACCTCTCTCTGCCACTGTCCCTTTGAGCTCATCAAGCTCATGTTCATTGCTTCAATGACCTCATCTATCCATTTCCACCTCTGCCGTCCCTTTCCCAGCATCAGAGTCTTCTCTAGGGAATCCTGTCTGCTCATGATATAACCAAAATATTTCAGCTTCAACCTCATGATCATACCTTCCAGTGAGCAGGGGAGTGTTGGCATCAATTTTATGGTTCTCAGACTTCTTTATGGGGCAGCTCTCACATCTGTATGTTACTACTGGGAATACCATGGTTCTAACTATGCTGACCTTTGTTGAAAATGTAATATCTTTACTTTTTACTAGCTTGTCCAAACATGTCATAGCTTCCATCCCCAGAAGCAAATGTGAATTAATTTCATGGCTACAGTCAGCATTTGCAAGATCTCTTGGAACGCAGGAAATCTATCACTGCCTCCACTTCTTCCCCATCTATTTGCCAGGAACTGAAATTGCTGTTTGTCATGATCTTCGTCTTTTTTAAAAACTGAGCAGTAGGACAGCTTTTTAATTCTCTTCTTTCAACCTCATCAAGAGGCCCCTTAGTTCCTCCTCACATTAAGCCATTAGAGTAGCATCATCCACATATCTAAGGTTGATGCTATTTCTCCCAGCCCTTACGCATGATGTACTCCACGTATAGGCTGAATAAATAAGGTGTCAATATACAACCTTGCCACACTCCTTTCCCGTTGTTAAACCATTCTATTGCCGCATGTTCAGTTCTGGCTTTAGCTTCTTGGTCCACATACAGATTCTTCAGGAGGTGGATTAGATAATCTGGTACTCCCATCTCTTTAACAACTTTCCACATTTTGTAGTATATGCTTCTCTGAAACACTTTTACTTTCACTAATATCCAGCAGATATTGCCTCTTCCTCTGCGGAACCCGGCTTGCACATGTGTTAGATCCCGGTCCATATATTGTTGGAGCTGAGCTTGTAGGATCTTAAGCATTACCTGGCAGGCATGTGACATGAGTGTAATGGTTCGATAACTGGAATACTCTTTGATCCTGCTTTTTTTGGATCGGGATGTGGACATTTTTCCAGTTTAATGGACACTGTTTTTCATATTTATTGGCATGAGGCAAGCAACACTTTCACAGCATCATCTTTACCATCTATACCATTTGGAATAGTTCTGCTGGGATAACCTGGACTCTTGCAGCCTTTTTATCAGCAAGGCTTCCTAGGGCCTATCTCCCAAGATGTGTAGCTCCAGGTCATTGGAGAAAATATTGAGGTAACCAATGCTGTTAAGATCTTTCATGTATACATCTTCAGTGTATTCCTGCCACCTCTTCTTTATTTGATCTGTTTCTGTTAAATCCCTACCATTTTGTATTTTATCACACCTACTTTGTCATGAAAGGTTCCCTTGAGATCTCTAATTTTTTTGAAGAGATCTCTGTACTTTCCCACTCCATTATTTTCTTCTATCTCTTTACATCACTCATTATATAATGTCTCCTTGTCTCTTCTTGTTATGCTGTGGAATTCTGCATTCAGTTGGACAAATCTTTTCCTATCTCCACCACTGATCCCTTTCCTTCTTTTCTGGTCTCGATAGACAGCAAGTTTGCCTTCTTAGTTTTCTTTCTTTTGGGAAAATTTGCTTCTGTTTCCTGGATAATGTCACAAACATCTATCCAACGTTCTGCAAGCATTCTATCTACAATGTCCAATGCCTTAAATCTATTATTTTCCTCCATTGCATATTCACTGGGATGTTACTTATGTCATATTTGCTTGGTCTGATAATTTTCCCTCTTGTCAGTTTAATTCTGAACTTTGCAGTAAGAAGCTCGTGGTCTAAGCCACAGTCAGCAGCAGATCTTGTTTTTGCTAACTGTATAGCACTCCTCCATCTTTGGCTACAAAGTATTTAGTCAATCTGATTTCTATATTGACCATCTAGTGATGTCCTTGTATAGAGTTGTTTCGGAGGCTGTTGGAAGAGGATGTTTACTATGACCAAAGAATTATCTTGACATGATTCTACTAATCTCTGACCTGCTTCATTTTGTACTCCAAGGCCAAACTTGCTTATTTATTCCAGGTGTCCTTTGGTTCCCTACTTTAGAATTCCAATCTCCCATGATTATAGTAACATCTTTTCTTAGTGTTTTATTTAGGAGGTGTTAAATATTTTGTGAGAAGGTTAATAGATGGAATTAGCATACCTTTTCAGTAACACTACATAAGTAGACCGGGAGACCTTTTTTTAATACTTGACCTCTGTCTAGAGTGTTCCAATATATTAATTGAGAAACTATATTTTGATTTGGATTAACAAAAAAATGTCTGTTTTGCCACTATGTAATATGTATTTCTCCCTGGCATTAGTGAGTATTTGGTTTGTCTGTCTTAGCTGTATCAGTATATACATTCCCGACAGATTTAGCCGGCTCTAGCGCATACAAGAAAAGTAAACTGAAAATAATAATTTGCTTTATATTTTTTTATTCACACCTCTTGACTCATTTATTTAGCATCTGGTAAAATCTTCTTCATCACCATTTAAATCTTGGCTTCGTAAATAATACTGTTTTTTATATGAGAAAACAGCACTTAGAGGGATAACATAATTATGCTTAAAGGTACACTGCAATTCCTTAATTATGAAATCTAATTTTTAATAACTAGTAATGGTTTAGAACTATTCATAGAGCACATTTATCTATATATTTTAGCACTTGTTCTAGTAGATTCAGGTTAGGGCAAGGAAGCCTCTGTCACTTTTTCCTGTCAATCCACAGCCTGTACTGATTTACAGACTAAGTAGGTCTCCTTATCCACACACGGTAGTAATAGTAGTAGTGGTAGTAGTTGCCAACAAAGCACTTGCTAGGTCCATATATTGATGCTGTGCCCAGTTGAATCATTTGTGCCAAACTAGTAAATTCAGAAATGTTCCTGTTCATAAGCCACAGGCAAACCTCTTCTTCCTGTAATTAAAGTCCCAGACTACTCAGTATGATTGGTGTTACTCCATAGTCCATGTGGGGCGGTGATATTATTTAGTCTGATGCTGTGTACTTTTCGAGTGTGCGTGTCGGGGTTCCCCAAAGCATAAGTACTTCAGACCATTTTCATGGATAAAAATATATTTATTTGGTAAAAATTCCAGTTTGATTCTGGTACAGAAATCCAGTGATAAAAATCGTAAAATCAATAGATAGTAAAACAAGTGGCAGACGCGTTTCGCTGCTGTGATCTGCAGCTTCCTCAGTGACAAATAAATTCCTTCCTGCAATGATGCTCAATCTGGCCTGTTGCTGGAGTATGGAAGGTTCTAATTATCCATATATTGAGAACTTGTGTTATTATAGTATTTCAATTGAGTTCATCATTACGCAGATATGATCTCTTGAGCGCTAAGGCTAACACGGGTTGCGGTACGATCGAACCCAACCACACAAAAATCCTATCACTACTTAGTATGATTGAGCCTCTTCAACAAGTGTTGGTACTGGTATGGCCTAAATGTTTGGACAGTTTGTGCTGGTTATCTTTTTCTGTGCAACACAACATATTACGCCCACAAATGTTACTGATTGGGTTGGTCCTTTTATGATGGATTAGGCTCCCACCCACAGTTCTCCATAAGCTCCATCAATTTTGGTAGAATTTCAGTTACTGTAATCATGAGGTCATCAACAAGGATGTCTTGTACCAGACTTTCTATAAGTCTTTGGCAGTGAACCTGTGTCATATGATTGGGGACTGTAGATATTCCTGCTGCAGCACCTGAAAGGTATGTTAGCATCCCTTCAGGTGAATGTGAACTGGCGAATCAAAGTCAATGCGTATCGAAAAGTCAATCACATCATGGCACTCTTGGACCTAATCAACCACCTGTTGAACAATATCAACCATGTCTGGCACAGCGGCTACTAAAAGCATCAAATGTCATCCAAAATCATCCTCCAACTCCTTGTTGAGCAGTATAGTTAAAGTGTCTGGTAGCAGAGCAGATGACTCCAAAGTTCAAGAAGACATTTCTTCAAATCTAATTCCTCATAGTTGCACTTGTTAGCACTAACATTTTGTGTAATTTCCTCTAGCATAGAAGTGGATTTTAAAGAAGTTACCATACATTAGCATTTGTTATATACTTGGTTGCTGTCAACATCAGATGCAGGTTTATACTGGCTCAAAAACATATCACACATCTTCCTTCTGCAGTTAACAGTGTCGCTTCTCAATTGTGTGATGGCATAATTTGTTAACAGTATTTGTAACATAATTTTACTTAGTATTGCTTTTGAGTTAAGAAAGAGTGTTGCAACTATCACAAGCATGTCTCTGTATATTGCAATAGTTGTATTATTCATTTGTACCACTGACATTCACAAAAAAAATATTTAGGGTCCAGAAGCACAAATTGTAGTAGCCCTGCATATAAGATGCAAAAGATACAGAATTTTATTCTACAAATCACTATATTTAGTACTGATTGAATCCCTAAGAAGGACTACTATGAGCTCACACATTTTAAAAGGACCACTGCACAATGAACATTTTTTTAAAACTTTTAGTCTAAATAAGAGCAGAATAAATCAGTAAACAAGTGCTACTAGGAAGTTGTGGGCTGAAATGTGCTGCTGGGGGGTTGCAGGGGTCCACTGCACTACAGAAGAGGAACAAGAAAACTTAGTTTAAAAAAAAACAACTATATATATCTATATATATATATATATATATATATATATATATATACTATATATATATACTATATATACAGTATCTCACAAAAGTGAGTATACCCCTCACATTTATGTAAATATTTTATTATATATTTTCATGTGACAACACTGAAGAAATTACCCTCTGCTACAATGTAAAGCAGTAAGTGTACAGCCTGTATAACAGTGTAAATATGCTGTAAAAATAACTCAACACACAGCCATCAATGTCTAAACTGTTGGCAACAAAATTTTACTTCCCCCCCTCCCCCCCCCCCTCAAGTGGAAATGTCCAAATTGGGCCCAAAGTGTCAATATTTTTTGCGGCGCCATTATTTTCCAGCACTGCCTTAACCTTCATTGAGTTCACCAGAGCTTCGCAGGTTGCCACCGGAGTCCTCTTCCACTCCTCCATGATGACATCACGGAGCTGGTGGATGTTAGAGACCTTGCACTCCCCCGCCTTCAGTTTGAGGATGCCCCACAAATGCTCAATCAGAGTTTAGGTCTGGTGACATGCTTGGCCAGTCCATCACCTTTACCTTCAGCTTCTTTAGCAAGGCAGTGGTCGTCTTGGAGATGTGTTTGGGGTCGTTATCATGTTGGAATACTGCCCTGTGGCCCAGTCTCCGAAGGGAGAGGATCATGATCTGCTTAAGTATGTTACAGTACATGTTGGCTTTCATGGTTCTCTCACTGAACTGTAGCTCCCCAGTGCCGGCAATGAAAAAGAAAAATGTAACTTTTAGTCTAGCTAAGAGAAGAATAAATCGGTAATCAAGTCATACAACTAGTTTTTAATTGGAAAAAAATAAATGTTGAATGCTTCTGCTGGACCCTGGTGGAATCCATGATACATAGGTGGATAGCCATAAAACACACCCTTATGCATGGGCAGATTTATCACCGGTGCAACCGGTGCATTGCACCAAGGCCCTTGTTCTGTGAGGGGCCTAGGGCTGTCTCCCCCCAGGGCCCTCTCAGCAGCCACCTTCAGACCCTCCTCTTACTTGTGCACTGTGCTGTGTGGTTCGGTTTCCATTAGTCAAAGGCTGGATATCCTTGAAGTATGAAGCTCCGGCAGGGGGAGGATATCCAGCCTCTGACTAATGGGAACTGGACCACGGAGCTCAGTGCACAAGTAAGAGGAGGGAGCTGAATGGAACTGCTGTGGGGAGCTGAATTGGGCTGCGGTGGGGGGGGGGGGGGAAACTGCTAGGGGCTAAATATGGCTGCTGGGGGTGGAATGGAGTTTCTTGGGGAGGTAAATGGGGTTATGGGGCTGTTGGGGGGTTGGGGGTCACTGCTGGGGATGAATGGTGCTGCTGGGGGTGTCGGATTGGGGTTGCTGGGGGGTGAATGGAGTTGCTGGGAGGGAGCTGAATGGGGCTGCTGGAGTGTGAATGGTGTTGCTGGGGGAATTGTGGGGCTAAAGGGTGCTGCTGGGGGGAGTGAAAGGTGCTACTGGGGAGTTGTGGGCTGAAATGTGCTGCTGGCGGGGTTGCAGGGGTCCACTATACAGAGGAGGAACAAGAAAACTTAGTTTAGATATACAGTGGATATAAAAAGTCTACACACCCCTGTTAAAATGTCAGGTTTCTGTGCTGTAAAAAAATTAGACAAAGATTAATCATTTCAAAAAAATTTCCACCTTTATTGTGACCTATAAACTGTACAACTCAATTGAAAAACAAACTGAAATATTTTAGGTGGAGGTAAGAAACATTATTTTGCTCCTCCTTTTTGGGAGTGGGGGGGGGCAAATAAAATATTTTGCACTGGGGCCCTCCATTCACTAGCTCTGCCGCTGCCCTTATGATTCAGATCTGAGGATGTGATGTAATAACTACAAAATTAATGGAACTAGCTGCTTGTTACCTTCTAATGCTTACTGGGACTGCCATTGAGATTCATTTTTGACAGGATGATGCCACATATTAAACACTAAATGATGATGTGGTTAATAACCTTCCCAAAAAATCTATAGCACGATTTAGGTACCAGCCACACACCGATGAGATCCATATTAAGATAAAAACAGTGACTGTCTGTGGGTAGGTTTCCGAACTCATGCATAATCCATCCAATGTTATGCTTTAAAGCTGTAGAGAGCATATGTTTTAAAGGAGACATGTATAAAGTGGTATTTGGATTAAAGAGCAAAACATTTATTGTGGGCTAATTTGCATGTCACTGTCCCGTTTTCCAGAGTGCAGTGCAATAACTGTATTTATGGGGATTCTGAGCAGAAAATACATTCCTCAACTTGGTTTTAGATATTTAAATGTGACCACAAATATACTATTTATTTACCTTTATTTTTGCAATTATTTGAGATGAGTATATTTAGCTAAAGATACCTTCCTCAATAGTCTATCTATAAGTGGGAATAATGGTAGTGGTAGTGTATTTTATGTTATATTTTTTTTTCAGATGGGATTTAAAAAGTCAGTCAAGGACGCAAAAAAAGTTTTGAAACAGACCAATTATCTGGTAAGTCTTGAAAGAAAACAAAACGGGATGTAATTGCATAAGTGAACACTTTAGACTAGGAAGCAAGTGCAGAAGTACTGTGGTTAAGCCAAAGCAGCAAGAGGTCAAAGTGGGAAAATTCCCAACAGTCTCCTTTACTGGAGTAGAAAGATATTG
This sequence comes from Discoglossus pictus, assembly GCA_027410445.1. Classification (NCBI taxonomy): domain Eukaryota; kingdom Metazoa; phylum Chordata; class Amphibia; order Anura; family Alytidae; genus Discoglossus; species Discoglossus pictus. The sequence goes on from CM050166.1 coordinate 290,109,925, forward strand.
TTTATTTTTATCATAGATGTAGTATTTGCCCTGTTATTATGATTATTGATGTTATCAATGTTCTGCAATGTTGTATGCAAGGGGCAGTTGCATAGCACAAATTATAGTGGCCTCTTAAATATATAGGAGTATCTATAAAAAAATGTTTATACCTGACATTTTGAAATTTGCCAGATTATTGTTGCCAGTGTTTTTATAGAAAACTAGACATTATACAGTGGCACCTCTAGATTCATCAGCCAGGCTAAAAAATGCTCCTATATTCATACAAAAATCCAATATAGTCACAGAATAAAAAAATAAAAACAGACAGACAGACCGAAACAGACAACATCGGACAAGTTCTTTGCTAAATCGAGTGCTATTGAATCATCGGGAACAAAAAAAATACATCAATCACCAGAATTGGAGTTACCTGATGTTTTAATGTAAGGTGGCTCCCCTTCTAAATGATTCCTTTCCTCCTCTTCAGCTTCTGCCATCATCAATGTAAAGCCCTGGTTACATTTTTATTTATTTATGTATCAGATTCCGGGCTGGGAGTGGATTATTCCAATATTAGTTAATTCCCATGAGAAAAATGTATTCTATATTCATCTGATTCAGTATCAGTCCGTCCCTCAGGAACAGATATAGAGGTTCCACTGTACAGCATTATAAACATGTATTTCCCAACCTTCCCACTCCCACCCTTTTATCACCTCCTCTCTGTTGACGTACCCTCTCACCTTCACAATCTGTCTCCATATACGGTCACCTCAACACTTCAAACATCACTGTGGTAATATTTTCTTATGTGGTCTTTTAAACAGCAAAACTTGCTCTATTGTTTTCAGGGTAAAGCTATGCAAAACCGAAAAGACTAAACATTCTTAAACCCAAGGGAACAACTAGGTTGTTTAGGTTAGTTGGTAATAATTTAAAAAGAAACATTAGAAATATGTATCCATCCATGCTTACTGGATGGATCAGAAAGTCTGATTAAGTGGTAAAAATGCAAATTTCAATATAAGCTTACTTTGAGAAAATTCAGTTGGTAAATTCGCATGTTATTACCTCTCTTTTAGTAGTCTTATAGCTCTCTTTAATTTATTATTATCAGTGGTGGAGCTACTTCCAGTGCAGCAGGTGCAAAGGCCTGGGACATGGTTGGGACTTCCTGCTACCCACAGAGGGACTCTTAATTTATAAGAGGAAAGGGGCAGAAACAGTAATTAATTATATAGAAAGATAACCTGATCTCATTAAGGTTGATCTGTCCACGATGTTTTACTGACCCCTTAAATCAACTACCTTGTATAGGGTAGTTGCAAGGGGGACCACAGATTCTGTTTAAGGGGGCCCTCCTTTCTGTATTTCCACCTCTTTTTATTATTGATAGCATTATGAGGATGGCATTGTTAAATCTAACACCTTCTTCTTTTCTACAGCAGAGCTCAGAAGTAGTTTCTGGAGTTCTCTCGAAGCTTTGCTCTCTTCCATTTATCAGAAAGATCTGTAAAACGCTCTCATCGTAAGTGTTACCACTACAGAATTAGAGCATGGCCTTGCATGTCTTGTCTTTGTTATTTCCAGACCATTGCCATGCACATCAGCGTTTCACTTGGCAGGCTTCTTTGCAATTGTGATTGCTCAAAATGTGTGAAATGTGCTATGCAGAGTTTGATGAATGTTACTTACAGGCACATTCATTCTTACAATTGGGGCTAAAGATATCTCTGATACATTCTAAATTTTACATCTCATTATTTCTTCTGAATGTCTTGACTGCATAAATGTAAGAACAAGATAAAAAGTGTTGCTCTTAAAGAACAACTGTAATAACGAAAGAAGCAGGTTGTTTATATTATGCATTGATCATTCATAAAATTCCTATTCAATCATATATATAGTTGTCGCAATTGCGAGTTTGGCAGGGAGCCCGTAGGTGAGGTTGCAAGCTAATTTTTCTGTTCAATTGGTGTCTTTTGGCGGCCTCCCAATGGCTTCCAAGTTACGGGTTTGAAAAAAAAACGTAACTTTTTTTCAAGCCCGCAAGGCTTTGATCAATAGCAATTTATGATTTAAGCCTTGCAGGCTTAGAAAAAGTTACGGGTTTAACCGCCGCCAAGCCCGCAAATGGTTTTCAAACCTGTAAACGGCAAATGAGACAGAGGGAGAGGGGGCCAAAGAGAGACAGGGGAGGGAGGGGGGGGGAGAGACAAATGGGAGGGAGGGGGGGAGAGACACGGAAGGGAGAGGGGAGAAAGAGACAATGAGGAGGGAGTGGGGGAAAGGGACACAGAAGAAGGAGAGGGGGCAATGAGACAAGGGAGGGAGAGAGGGGGAAAGAGAAACAGGAGGGTGGGAAGAGACACAGGGGAGGGAGAGGGGAGAAAGAGACACAGGGGAGGGAGAGCAGGGCAAAGAGACACAGGGGAGGGAGAGGGGGAAAGAGACACAAGGGAGTGGGGGAAACACAGGTGAGGGAGTGGTGGAAGAGACACGGGGGGTTAATTGCATGGCCTGCAATGTGTGCGGAAGGCGCTCATTGCAAGGCTCATGAAGTGGAGAGAGAAGAGGGAGAAGATACAGAAGAAGGGAAGGAGTGAGACAGAAGCCGTGCATAGCAGGGCTCGCATTGCGAGGATTCAAATTTTTATGCTGTCATTTTTGACGGGCAACTCGATAGTTTTTTTTAAAAGCAATATTCAATTAGAATCTTTTATTTCAATTTTGAAAACTTTCAATGATTGCTGAATTAGCCATCAGTTGTTCTCCGCCCTTGTAAGGTGATCCTGGTGAGGTGTTGAGACAGGTCTAGAGGGCTTTCAGAACAATCTGATTAGGTAGAGATTAAAGGGAAATTGAGGTTTCTCTGTTTTTAATATTGAAATAAACTATTTAAGAAACCATTGTATATGAAAAAATGTATAGTTAGATTGGAAGTTATAGTTAGATTGGTAGAAGGGTTATTCATCATCTGTTACCTATTTCTGCACTCTGCTGTGAGATACAAGCTTCCAAAATAACGTGTTCAGTGAAAGATCTGGAGGAGTGTCACAAAGAGATCATGTGACTGCCAGAACACTGGATAAAGTGTGAGATTTGATGTGCATATGAGTATGAGCCAAATCTCTGGCAGAACACTTTGTCTAGTGTTCTGGCAGTCACATGATCATTGTGGGACATGCTTCCAGATCTCTTCTTAGTGTGAGATGAGAAAACTACTTAATAATTAACCTTTCCCACTGCTAATCTACCTATACTTTTCTTTCCTGTAAAGTGAACCTTTAAGCATGTATTTCAATATTTAAACATCATTTTATTAACAACTGATAACTGAAATCTTCCAAATAGTCCCTGCAAAGGTCTGCTCCCTTAAACTCATGTACAGTGTTTCTGTAGTACTAGGGGCCTCATTCAAATCCTACGTTTCTAGAATAAGTAGCTGCAAGGGGGGCCCCAAGCTACTTAGCTATTCAATTTGCGACCTCCGAGAAGGTTGCGTCTGTCAAGCTGGGATCCCTTGCGATTAGCTCAATCCCAGTTTACTTCCTTCAAAGCCTTTGATCTTGCACAGTCGCAAGAAAGCCCAATTCACTATTCAAAGGCTATACTCACCCTTCCGTCAAGCCCGTAAATCGCTAAAATCGAGCCGCAGCTTACTTACACCAAAGAGGTCCCTCTTACTTACAAAACGTAGCACTAATTAAGCAAAATATAAAAGCCATCCTGTACTTTTATGAGGAGTGAAAGTGATTTTAGGTTTTAGAATTAATAGCACAACATTCCCCTACTCTCAAAATCTGCAAATAAAAATAGTGTATTTCAAGTCCTACAGGCTTCAACCTCCAAGTCCTTAGGACTTTTGAATCCAACCTCCGGACTTGGAGGTTGAAGCCCGTCGGACTTTATGACTGAAATTTAACATGAAACAATGTAGTTATTTTTGCCGATTTGCGAGTTTGAGAATATTGTGCTATTAATTATAAGACCTAACATGACTTTTAATAAAAGTACAGAATTACTTTTTTATTTGCTTAATTAGTGCTACGTTTTGAAAGTACAACCTTTGCGTTCTTACAGGCTTGAATGACCTCCAAGCCTGTAACTCTTCATTCAAGTCCTCAAACCCGTAACTCGTGGTCCAAGCCTGCAAACTCAGAGCACTGTAAATGTAAATATAAATTCAATACAGCACTGTAAAGCACTGGAAATGATGGGTAACACAATGGGTGACATGTGGATTAAAGGCACAACATTCTCAAGCTGGCACATCGCCACAATACAATACTTTATTTCACGTTTAATTTATGTCCAAAGTCCGACGGGCTTGATTAACCTCCAAACCCGTAAATTAAACGTGAAATCAAGTATTGTATTTTGTTGATGTGCCAGCTTGTGAATGATGTTCCTTTAATCCTCATGTCACTCATTGTGTTCCCCATCATTTACAGTGCTGTTGTGAATTTATATTTGCATTTACATGTTTGCGGGCTTGAAACATGAGTTACGGCCTTTGGGCCGCGTACTGGTTCAGGCACGCAATTGCTTACTGCTGATAGCATGGTTTGTGATTGGCTGTAAGAGGGAACACCTTGCGGCGCCGCTCAATTGAATACCAGTGTAGAGGTATCGATAGGGGGACCGTAACCCGGCCGCAAGGAATCCCAGGCTTGCGTACTTTTTACAGCCCCGATTTGAATGAGGCCCTAGATGTTCTAAACAATGAAAGGCTATGTCCCAGCAGCATGCTACTAAAATTCTACTGACAGTCTTTCATTTGCTAATACATCCAGTACTAAAGAAACACTGTGTGCATGAACTACAGTGACTGCTTGGAAGGATTAAGTGAGTGAAAATAGAGCTTTTAATCACTTGTTAAAAACAGATGATGAATATGCAAATAAACACTTTGGTGTTTTATTTTAATATTCAAAAAAAGTAACACTCAAATATTGTTTTTCTTTGTTGGTTGCATCAGAAAGAGGGTATTTCATAATGTGTTTTCTTTTTTCAAATAAAGGTCTCAGAGCACAAAAAGATATTCAGAAGTGTAACTGCTATTTTGCCCTCTACCAGCCAATGAGATATACAGATAAAAAAAAACAATCATTCAAAAGACAACTTTTGTAATGTGTAAAACATGCTCTTTTAAATGCTTGAAAAAACAGATTGTGTTCCATGTCCCTTTTATTTTAGTATTGTAAAATTTTAGTATTGTATTTAGTATTGTAGTATTAGTATTTTTAGTATTGTACTGGTCCTTTAATCTAAGACACTTGCATTTATTCATAAAGTTACTCATTCTGCACCATGAGTTTATTGAGGAATTTAATGGGTCACTGAAATTCAATATTGAGAGGGCCCTATTCCTGAGCTCCCATAAATCTAACCGCTCAAGATAAACCCATCCAAGTGCTTAAACTGTCCTTAATATCTTAAGACTGAATGCCTGTCCTCTAATATAATTAAAATTGTTAGCCGATGCTCCCCCCCCCCCCCCCCCCTCCCAAGTACCTGTAACTATTAAAAAAAGCCATCAGTCAACCAGAAAAATACCTTGAAGAAGTCTGGATGGCAAAAAACAGACACTAGGAAGGAGCTAATACCTTCATTGTGTTGGATTTGAGGCTTGATTGCTCAAATATTCCAGAATTAAGGGGGTACTACCATACTATGGACCCCCATGGCACCTAATATTACCCAGTTACTATTATTTTTCTGATTTATGTTATTGTATTATTTTTTTTTATTAGGAGTAGTGTTAGGAGGTGCTTGCGGACACAGGGTATAGGGTCCTTGGGGGTCCTTTAGTAGTAGTTACGCTACCATGGGTGTTGCAAGGCTCTCCCCTCGTGTCCTTCCAGTTTTGTGCTTTGAAACGATCATGTTTGATGCTCATCGCAAAGACAGATATATACTATATCTATATTTTTTTAAATAATAGTTAATTAATTAGTTACTTCATAAATTAATATACTTTACCTATTTCTAATTAATATATCCAGCAATCAATAGCCTGAAGAGCTAATAATCTGTTGTTATCTTCCTGCAGCATACAATGTACAGTTGGATTGTTGCTGCCCTGAGGAGAAAGAGTCATCAATGTGCCAATTGTGCAGTGTAAATAGGCTGCTTGCGCGAGGACAAATCGTTGGTTTAGTCGGGTACAGCTCCATTTTATGTTCGTAAAGTTATTAGTTGCAAGTTAATGTATTTTGTACCTCGTGCTTTCCTGGGAAAAAGTGGTACGCGGCTGTGATTGTGTAGCCTCGCTTTTATTTTTTTCTGCCGCCACTTTTTTTCTTGCTTAGCTAATTTTTGAGTGAAGAAACTCTGCAAATTTGGCTTAAATTTGTGTGCAACCTCACTCCCAGATGTCCTGGCTGTCCCCCCGTGCTGTGTGTGATTTTTTTTAATTTTTCCGACCTTGTAATGTCCAGCATCTCGCAATTTTCTTTTTCTAAGTCCCGCGTTCCTCAACTATTTGCAGCCTAAGGTGATCCTGCATTTCCTAACAGCTTGGAGGCCAAGTCATGCGTTTTTCAATGCCTCAACAGCTCCCCTCGCTTTGCGAGGATCGCGGGAGCTCCTTCGGCTCTCATTTCTGTCTAAGTCCCGCGTGTTTCAATGCCTCAACTGCTCGATTCGCAAGGTTTGCAGGCGATGAGCGCCTTCTGCGCTCATCAGCTAAGTGCTCCAAGCTCAGAAGACTTCTGCACTTCAACTGCTCGCCTCGCTACGTGAGACTTGCAAGCGTGACAACGATTCGTAGTTTGACAACTATTATATGTGATAACTGCAGTCATTGCTGGAAGTACTTAACACATGCCACTGGTACTAGAAGGTGCTGCTACTGTGCTGATAATAATTCCTGCGTCTAAGAACTTCTCTATTGTAATGCTGCTGTCATCTGGCTCCACCTTCACCCGATGCGCGTTTCTCTGCTACCAAGTGGCTTTGTCAAGGGACTGGCTGAAATCCTGGTTTGTTTTCAGCATAGAATTTTCCTACCCCTGGTCTACTTTAATAGTACCTTTAAATACACAAAAAATATACACAAAAAATACTATTGATGGACTGCCTTATGCATTTTCTACACAGAATTGCAGCTTTATTTCTATTCAGTGTTATTCATTATTATTCAGGTTTTTTTTTGTAACTGTCCATAAGTGTACCATTTTATGAAACATATACTAGTCTCTCGAATGATATACAATATACAGTCTATACAGATATAAAACTTCCTATAGATATTCCTACTTCAGGAATATCTGCTTTAGAATTAATTAATTTTAATCATTTCTGGATTTTTTTTCAGTTCATTGCCAATGCAAGATTATGACCAGGACAAGTTCAGCGCCTTTCCAGTAAGTTTATTATTATTATTATTATTATTATTATTATTAATCATTTTTGATCATTCAATGGTATCAGGAATAGTTAAGAGATAATGTACAATATGTAAGTATTAAAGGGACTCTTGAGGCAAAAAAGTTTATAAATGTTTTGGCTACATTAATTAATTAATGTTATCCTCCTCAATGTAATTATCATTTAAAATGTTCTCTCACTTTCTTCTATGTACACCCAGGAGTTAGAGATTTCAACCTTCTGTGACTGCCCCCTCTCTTTCTGTATGGTGCCATGTTTTGCAGCTGCGATCTAAGGCCACACCCAAGGGAGGGGTTACACATTAACAGTGGAATGCTGTTAGCAATCAGACAGTGACATACTGTGTGTCTACATACATCAGCATTACACAAGTAGTGTAAAGCCCCTCCCTGCAGGTCTTAGGTCACAGCTAGGAAACATGGCACCCTAGATGAGAGAGAGAACAGAAAGAAAGGGAACAGTGCAAGAAAGTGATCACTCTTTTTTACTATTTGGATGTACAGTGCACAAATCTGAATGGTCCTAGGGCATTATAACATCAAAATAAAGGGTATATTATTCAATATATGACATATGGACTATATCTTTAGAGTTTTATTATTAAAATAATTTTGTACAACCACCCAAGTTCCACTTATTTGTATTTTATTTTACATCGTGGTACTATATTTTAAGCCCTATTTGCAATTCTCTATTACTGTATAACATTACCCCATTATTTGATGTAATATGGATTTTTTTGTATTCTACTTCTTATTTCTACTTCTGACATGAATATCTGCCTGACATTGACAGTATATTTATGTCTTTGTAGAAGTGCTTTCATCTCTCTCAAAAAGGGATTTGTAGTCACAGAGCCTTTTACCATTTTATTTCCATCAAGGCCTTTACTTTATTTCATATGAAATAGTTATCTCAACTTTTATCTTCAAAATGCCTTCAAAGTCTATGCGGATTCTTTGAGAGAAAAATTGATATGCCGGCCTCACAGTTAATTGAACATGGCTGCTGCTGTGTTCTGCACTTTATTGTGCTCTTAGGAACTTATGTCATAAAGATCTTGTGAATATTGCCATAACATTAGAAACTATTATTTCTCTTTATCACTGTGCATTTGCTAAATTTTATCCCTAACACAAAATTTTGAATGTTGTCACCCTGTCATAACAGCATTCCAAAATCATGATGTCTACTTGAATATCACATATATAGTTCCCAGCAGCGCGGGCTTGCCAAAAAGCGTTGGTAACGCAATGATAAAACTGCGAGTTTGCAAAGGCGCTCCTTGCGCTGGTGAAGATGATCGCTATAGGCGCTTATCCCTATGACCCTGCAAGACTTTGGCAGGGATCGCCAAAGGCGCTCACTGCGCTTGTGGAGATGAGCGCCGTAGGCGCTCATCTCTATGACCCCCCACAACTTTGGCAGGGAGCGATGAAGGTGCTCACTCCGCTGGTGCTCAACCCTACGACCCTGCACGACTTAAGCATCATATCTACGACCCGCGGGACTACAGATCAACAGAAAACTCAAATACACAATTGACAGTGCGAGACACGTAGCACTTTGAAAAAATCGGCTGCAAATATTACGACCTGTAACACTTTGAAAAGGAAACCGCCACTTACGACCCTCAAAAAATACAAAGTTAACGGCCGAACCGCGCACATCGAAAAACACAAAAAATATTTTAAAAAAAACATACAAAAAACCTCACACACAGCACGGAGGGACAGCCAGGACATCTGGGGGTGAGGTTGCACGCAAATTTAAGTCTAATTTGTTTCGCCACTCGAAAATCGCCTATGCAAGAAAAAAAATGGGCGCCGGAAAAAAGGAAAACGAGGCTACACAGCCTCTATGCACGCAAAACACCGCCAGGCACATATGACTTTTACCCAGGAACGTACAAGGTACAAAATACACATAGACAATCACCGCCATTTTACAACACTAACTTAAAACTAATAACATTACCATTCTAAAATGAAGCTTTACACAACTAAACAAACGGTTTATTTACACAGCCTATTTACACTGCTCACTTGCCACATTGCTGACACTTACACCTCAGGTCAGCAACAGTCCAAATGTACATTGTATGCTGCAGGAAAATCAAAAGCGATTGTTAGCTCTTCAAGATATTGATTGCTGGATATATTAATTACAAATAGGTCAAGTATATTAATGTATTACTTCATTAATTCATTAATTATTATTAAAAATATATATATATATATATATAAAAAATAAAAATACCAGAGGAGAGGCCAAAGGCGCTCACCGCTCACAGAACCAAAAGTACACCCGGGGGAGCCTCGCAATGAGTGCCAAAGGTGCTCAGCACAGAGCTTGCAATGAGCTCCGAAGGAGGTCACAAGACCAAAACTACACCAGGGGAGCGCAAAAGGCGCGAGGCTCTCAATGAGCACCGAAGGTACTCTGAGGACCAAAAGCCTTACATTGTGTGGCAAACAGAATTACCTGCCTTACAAATTTATTGCCGTAATTTTTTGAAGGGCAAGTCGCTAGTTTATATATATATATAGACTAGGGACTTGCTTGTCAAAAATGATGGGGCAATAAAATTGTAAGGCAGGTAATGCTGTTTGCCACTGACATTAAGTGTTTTGGTCGTCTGAGATCCTTTGGCGCTCATTACGAGCCTCTCGGTGTATTTTCTGTTATCAGAGGCGCTTTTGCTCTCATTGTAAGGTCCGCGCTGATCTCCTTTATTGCGCTTATTGCAAGTCTCTCCCCTGGTGTAGTTTGTGTCCTATGAGCACCGTTGGCGCTCCTTGTGAGGCGCGCTGTGAAGGGCTTTGTCTTTTATTTCGATACTGTGGTGTTTCTTTTTTTTGTGTATATGTAGTTTTTCATGATAATTAATTAATTAATTAATTAATTAATGAAATGATAAATTAATATACTTTACCTATTTGTAATTAATATATACAGCAAGCAATGTGCTGAAGAGCTAACAATCTTTTGATGTTCCTGCAGCATTTAATGTAGATTTGCAGTGTTGTGGAGCTGAGTAAATGTAAGTGTCAGCAATGTGTGCAGTGTGTAGTGTAAATAGGCTGCATGCGTGAGGGGAAGCCGTTGGTGTAGCTGTGTACTTCCGCATTCTGTAAGTTAGTGTTGTAAAATGGCCGCAAATGTCTATGTGATACGCGGGTGTGGATGATTTAGCGTCCTTGCTAATAGTGTATGTTGTACCTCGTACAGGTTTTTGTAAAAGTCGTATGTGCTTAGCGGTGTTTTGCGGCTTTAGGGGCCGAGTAGCCTCGTTTTTTTTTTCGGCGGCCATTTTTTCTCTCGCTTAGGGTATTTTCGAGTTTTTAAACTCTGTAAATTGGACACTTCTAGATGACCTGGGTGTCCCCCCTTGCTGTGGGTAAGGTTTTTATTTTATTTTTGTGTGTATTTTGTATTTTTTTTATGTTTTTTGCTGTGCGCGTTTAGGCCGTTAAGGTCGTATTTTTGCGAGTTCGTAATTTTTTTTTCTAAGTCCCGCAGCTCGTATTTTTTTGTGTAAATCCGTATTTAGTCATTGCGTGTTATAGTTTTTTTTTTCAAAGTCCCGCTTCTGTGGCTGTTTGTAACCACTTGTGAGGAGCCATAGAGCCTCCACCTGCGCATTTGCAACCTGCAATGAGCCTTTGGAGCCATTGCAGCCGACGTTGGAGCCTCCACCTTCTGCAAAAGCGGCCACTCGCTTTGCAAGGGTCCGCATTTGCGGCCCAAACTGCGTCTCTCGCTTTGCAAGGGACGCAGTTCTTGCAAGCTCACTTCGCGAGCTCTCAATGCGTATCGATGTTTCGTAGTTTGACAACTATTATATGTGATGTGTGTTGTGTGTGTGTTGCTTATACATTCTACCATGTATTTGCTTTCATTGTTTGTACTGTTTTGTGAAGATTGACAAAGCATGCCACTTAGTTGAATGATTTAGAGCTATATATTGGATTATTTCTGTCTAGGCCCACACTTCACCCAGGTAAGACAATTAGTATTCAACAAGCTGTGGGGCCTCTAGTTTCTTCCCCCATGTTCACATGATTTTAAACCTAAATCATGTCCTATTTGGAGATCTGTGAGCAGAAGGTCCAAGGCCTAAGAGAGTGCAATTGCAGGAGGCTGTCTCAATTTCATCATGCTGGGCCACAGAATAGCTTAACATATGCACATAAATGCCTATATCTAGTCATTTTTCTGTCTGTATGTGTAACTGACACTTTCTGACATACTTTATATATACATAGACACACAGAGCCTTTAATTTATTAACTATTATATGTACCTTGGGTGCAGTAGGAGTCGCCATTTTTGTTTCAGCTTATCTGTTTCTACAAGTGAAATGTCACCTGGAATCATTTGTTTGTGGTTTTGGCATCCATGATACAATTTACCCCAACACATGTGTGGGTATAAAACTTTAAAGGGACACTGTCATCCCAACAGCGATAGGAAGTTGGTTTTATCTTACATAACATGGAAATCTGGCTATACATTGTGCTAGCCTTTTTATATACAATAAATCATTAGTGAGAAATACAGCATTGTTTCACAAATTACGCTCGGCCCAGTATACTAATTCCTGGTTCAGAGTACTTGTTGAGGTTGAGGAGGGGTCCTAACTAAATTATAACACTGGGGGTCATTGATTTGGCCACAACGTGGACAGACAAGGAGGCTGATTCTAATTAGTACATTAATGCAGGATCTGGAAGCCATTAATTTGCATAAAAATATGCTACACTGTGTAATTTGACTTATTTCAGTTAGTTAAATATCTTTTAAAAAAAACAGGCCATAGCGCTTATTTTTACACCCATCCATCTGCTTCTAAAATTCTCTCTGGATTTCATTCAAAAATCTGGTCTGCTACCCTTCAGCTGGTCAGTTATTGCTCATATAATTATAAATTTAAATTACTCAAACTTCAGAAATAAGTAAAAATAAATCTGTAAGAACTAAGAGTGAATTAGTTATTGAATGTCTGTTTTATACTGTCTTGAACATGACAAGAACCAGTGCTAATACTATGTTTTTGCTTTCAAATAATTTTTTTTTGCCCATGACATTTTCAATGGGGTTTATAAATTGAGTTAAATTATCATCATCACATATAATAGTTGAGGAGGGGGGAAAAACACAGGGGAATGAGAAGGGGGAGAGACACAGGGGGGGGCACAGATGAAGGGAGGGAGAGACACAGGGGTGTGAGAGGAGGGGGAAGAGATACAGGGGAGTGAGAGGAGGTGGGGACAGATACAGGGGAGTGAGAGGGGGAGAGGCACAGGGGAATGAGAGGAGGGGGGGGAGACACAAAGGTGTGAGCGGAGCGGTTGAGAGGGTCAAAGGAGTAAGAAGAGTGGGGAGAGACACGAGGGAGAGGAGGGGGGAAGAGACACAGAGGAGGGGGAAGAGACACAGGGGAGGGGAGACATAGGGGTAGGAAGGGAGAGGGGTAGACAAATAGGTGAGGGAGAGGAGGGGGAAGAGACACATGGGGAGTAAAAGGGGGAGAGACAAAAAGGAGTGAGAGGAGGGGGAAGAGACACAGAAAAGGAGGGGGAGACACACAGAGGAGGGAGAGGAGGGGGAAGAGACAAAGGGGAGGGGGAGACACATAGGGGTGGGATAGGAGGGGGTGGACACAGGGGAGGGAGAGGAGGGGGGAGAGACACAGGGGAGGGAGAGGAGGGGGGAGACACACAGGGGAGGGAGAGGAGGGGGAAGAAACACAAGGGAGGGAAATAGGGGGAACAGAAATGAGGCAGGGGGAAGAGACATGGGGGAAAGAGACACAGGGGGGAAAAGAGACACAGGGAAGGGAGAGGGGGCAAGAGACACAGGGGAGGGAAATGGGGGGGAACAGACATGAGGGAGGGGGAAGAGACATAGGGGAAAAAGACACAGGGGAGGGAGAGGGGGCAAGAGATACAGGGGAGGGAGAGGTGGGGAAAGAGACACGGGGGGACAAGGGGGAAAGACACAGGGGGAGAAGGCAGAAAAACACGGGGGGGAGACACAAGGGAGGGAGAGGAGGGGGGAAATGAGACACAAGGGAGGAAGTAGACAGAGGTAGAAACTCGCAATGAGCGCAAAAGGCGCTCATCGCGAGGCCAGTAAAGTAGAGGGGGAGAGGGTCCCATTGTGTGGCAAACAGCATTGCCAGGTTTCAAATTTTTTTGCCGTCATTTTTGACGGGCAAGTTGCTAGTGTATTATAATCATTAAAATTATGGATGTAAATGGAGTTTGAAATGACATTTTATAATGTCCACATTTGGGATAATGGTTTTAAAATATGACTTGCTCATACAATCTAAGAAAGTATTCTAGAAAGAAATGGCTGGAATAAAATAAGGAGACAGTTAAAGCAACACTGTGGAAATTCCAAAAATTACAGAATTTAAATCCAAATGTAAAAACAAGTGATTTATAAATTGAATGTTAGCAAAAATGTAATTTCTTTTACGGAAAATTTACATTGAAGTTTGTAGCTTTTACCTGTCACTTAGCCTTCGCAATCCACCAACCAAACATATTGTATTATTTCATTCTTAACCCTTTGAATGCCAGGAGCATGGTGACTTTTAGAATCTCAGAGGCAAGGCATATTTAAAACAGTTTTGTTAGGCTTCTATTAAGGAGTGACTCTTCAGGGTATTTTTATAAGTACCTTCTAGTTAGAAACTAACCCTAAGGTGCTTAACAACTAATCATGGATATTGAACTTCATGTGCTCTTCTTACTGTATTGAAGTTCAATATTTTTATATGCACATATATTGGAAGGGGGGGGGGGTCATAAAGTAAACAAAAAAAAAAATCTGCCATATATTGTTTTATTTTAATGTAAAATTGCCATGGATGCCAACCTTGGCAAAGGGATCTGAAGATCAAACCATCATTTATCCACTCAAGATGAGCTACACTTAGAGGTATAGGGGTGATAGGGGGCTCCAGACATGGACTCCTTACTCACTGTTCCTTAGGGAGTACAGCTACACCTCCCTGATGAGGCCCACAGAGGCCGAAACATACATCTGTTTCTCCTGTTCAGGCTAGAATTGCCTGGTATTTCAGGGCTGGCTCACTCTTTTGAGTGAGGCCAGACTGATATACTACAGGATATTTTTCCCTGTGAAGGGCACAAGTGAGCTAAAAGACACTGCTCTGTCTATGTAACCAGACCTAGAGAACAAATCTAGGTGTTGTTCGTTCTCAGATGAGCACCTCTGGCTCTTTTTGTTATATGAGTATATTGCATAACTATGTGGATGGAGCTCCAGAGAAAACTGGTTCCTGTATGGTGAACTTTCTTTTCTTGTCCTTATATGAATACCACAAACACTATCTAGGGAAATACTTTAAAAAAAAACTGACTCCGCAGAAAGTGCTTTCTAATTTTTTATTTATGTATTACAATTTTTCAAGGATTTCTGTTAAATCATGCCTCATTTTTAGGTCATAATGTTTTGCATTGACGTTATTGTCTTGTTTTAGTCTTTTCGGGGATATGATTGGAGAGGAAGAGATTGCAATGATGTGGACCAATCTGTTTATCCTGGGAGAAGGTAATGTGTCTTTCTAGAAATGCATACTTTTTAATGCAGGATTAATTAATTCATGTTTACCAAGTTCACCAAGATACAAGTGCATTTGTGAAGATGTAACCACTATTATTTATTTACAATTATAAGCAAGGCTTATTATAATAACATTCATAATGGCACAGGGGAATAACTAATATTTTACTAATTAGCTAATTGGTTAATTAATTATTTGAAACTTTAAGAGGCATAAATACTACATTAACAAGGCAAAAAAATTTTTTTAATTGATTGTGATTTACAAAAATCAAAAGCAAATTGCTGGCTTACCCAATATTGTTAGAAAATGGTTCATCCAAACATTTCAAACTTTTGTAGAGTGTGAAGCACATTCCCCACATTGAAATGTGCTGGTTTTCCTTTCCTAGGACTTGGGCTTCTCACAATATTTCAAACTGTGGCAGGGTGTGCAGCATATTTTTGTCCACACTTTGTCACTAAATATGTTCTGTAATGAGGCAATTGCTGGGAAAGAGTGGGTTGAAGAGAGAGATAGAGAGAGGGAAGAATAGAGGGTAAGGAAGAGACAGCTAAAGAGAAACACAGAATGAGCTGTAAGGTGAAGAGAAAAACAGAGAGAATAGGGGATAGAAGTAGACAGAAAAGTAGGCAGAAAAATTTATAGAGCAATGATAGAAGATAGAAGATAAATAGTGAGGGGAGAATGGGGGAAGAGCAATGATAATTAGAAAAAGCAAAAGAAGAGAATGGAAAAGAGAGGTGTGGTGTGAATGGAGAGAAAGAAGAAAATGGGAATATAGAAAGTAGAGCTTGTCAGTCATTCTGTCTGTTTATTGAATACAAGTTAAAAAATAGTGTTATTTGTATCTGTGCTCAGATGGTAATGAGGATTTTGTGTGCAAACAACAGGTGTTTATGACAATATATATATATATACGGTAAATATATATATATATATATATATATATATATATATTGTGACAGTGGTCTAAACCTAATATAAACAAACTAAATATAAACAAAATGCACAATAGAGTGCAGTTAACCAGTATTTAATTAAGTAAGAGAAAAAGAAAAATAAAGAAATAAATAAACATCTACGTTAACAAACTTACTGACTTGCTGGAATACCCTGACTAGCTGGAGTCGCTGTTCGGCCTCAGGAAAAACATAAAGCAGGATTAATTAGAAACAGCAATTCTTTCCACGGGCGTGCACCAAACAGTTACTGAAATCAATCAGGTCCTATCGTCACCGGTTTTCTTTTTCACTTAGTGACCATGGTGTATCACCACCTAGTGGTCAGTGCACCGGCCCACCCTACTCTCCATGTGCCCTGACCCCAGGGACCCATACAGAGTACAGCGGGTACTCTGTGAAGATATATGCACTCTTGATAAAAACAGTCCCTTTCCTGGGGGTGTAAAGACAACTGGAAAACATGCTTCTGACCTAGAATATAGCTGGCAGTGGATGTCTCTTCAGTAGCTCCAGTGAGTATCTCCCCAGGCTGATGATGACCGACGGTTCTAGTAACATAGTTAGTAGTGATGTCGCGAACATCAAATTTTGGGTTCGCCAACAGCGGACGCAAACTTCATCAAATGTTTGCGAACGGGCGAACATCGGCGAACCGCCATAGACTTCAATGGGAAGGCGAATTTCAAAACCCACAGGGACTCTTTCTGGCGACAATAGTGATGGGAAAGTTGTTTCAAGGGGACTAACACCTAGACTGTGGCATGCTGCAGGGGGATCCATGGCAAAACTCCCACAGAAAATTACATACAGTCAGGTCCATAAATATTGGGACATCGACATAATTCTAATCTTTTTGGCTCTATACACCACCACAATGGATTTGAAATGAAACAAGGAACAGGACATGGCTAGCTTGGTATCCAACCTTGTGCAAATGGGGAGTTTGCGGTTGTGCAAAGGGACTGTTTACGGTTGTTTGCGGGGGAATTAAACGGGGAGATTGGTCTGTTACTGTGAAGCGGGTGTAACCCTTACACTACCTGATCGATACAACATCATACTTGATGTTTTAAAGCATGTTATTCCAAACAATTTAGGAATGTTAGGTGATTTATGCCCTTTATGGCTTAAAACCAGACTCTGCATCAACTACAGTCAGGTCCATAAATATTGGGAAATCGACATAATTCTAATCTTTTTGGCTCTATACACCACCACAATGGATTTAAAATGAAACGAACAAGATGTGCTTTAACTGCAGACTTTCAGCTTTAATTTGAGGGTATTTACATCCAAATCAGGTGAACGGTGTAGGAATTACAACAGTTTGTATATGTGCCTCCCACTTTTTAAGGGACCAAAAGTAATGGGACAATTGGATGCTCAGCTGTTCCATGGCCCGGTGTTGGTAATTCCCTCATTATCCCATTTACAAAGAGCAGATACAAGCTCCAGTGTTCATTTCAAGTGTGCTATTTGCATTTGTTGCTGTTAACTCTCAATATGAGATCCAAAGAGCTGTCACTATCAGTGAAGCAAGCCATCATTAGGCTGAAAAAACAAAACA
The DNA here is from genome assembly GCA_027410445.1 of Discoglossus pictus. Taxonomy (NCBI): domain Eukaryota; kingdom Metazoa; phylum Chordata; class Amphibia; order Anura; family Alytidae; genus Discoglossus; species Discoglossus pictus. Next base: position 290,127,440 of record CM050166.1, read on the forward strand.
AACCCATCAGAGAGATAGCAAAAACATTAGGTGTGGCCAAATCAACTGTTTGGAACATACTTAAAAAGAAAGAACGAACCGGTGAGCTCAGCAACACCAAAAGACCCGGAAGACCACGGAAAACAACTGTGGTGGATGACCGAAGAATTATTTCCCTGGTGAAGAAAACACCCTTCACAACAGGAGGTAGGTATATGTGTGTCAAAGTCAACAATCAAGAGAAGACTTCACCAGAGTAAATACAGAGGGTTCACCACAAGATGTAAACCATTGGTGAGCCTCAAAAACAGGAAGGCCAGATTAGAGTTTTCCAACCAACACCTAAAAAAGCCTTCACAGTTCTGGAACAACATCCTATGGACAGATGAGACTAAGATCAACTTGTACCAGAGTGATGGGAAGAGAAGAGTATGGAGACGGAAAGGAACTGCTCATGATCCAAAGCATACCACCTCATCAGTGAAGCATGGTGGTGGTAGTGTCATGGCGTGGGCATGTATGGCTGCCAATGGAACTGGTTCTCTTGTATTTATTGATGATGTGACTGCTGACAAAAGCAGCAGGATGAATTCTGAAGTGTTTCGGGCAATATTATCTGCTCATATTCAGCCAAATGCTTCAGAACTCATTGGACGGTGCTTCACAGTGCAGATGGACAATGACCCGAAGCATACTGCAAAAGCAACCAAAGAGTTTTTTAAGAGAAAGAAGTGGAATGTTATGCAATGGCCAAGTCAATCACCTGATCTGAATCCGATTGAGCATGCATTTCACTTGCTGAAGCCAAAACTGAAGGGAAAATGCCCCAAGAACAAGCAGAACCTACTGTAAAGACAGTTGCAATAGAGGTCTGGCAGAGCATCACCAGGGATGAAACCCAGCGTCTGGTGATGTCTATGCGTTCCAGACTTCAGGCTGTAATTGACTGCAAAGGATTTGCAACCAAGTATTAAAAAGTGAAAGTTTGTTTTATGACTGTTAATCTGTCCCATTACTTTTGGTCCCTTAAAAAGTGGGAGGCACATATACAAACTGTTGTAATTCCTACACCGTTCACCTGATTTGGATGTAAATACCCCCAAATTAAAGCTAAAAGTCTGCAGTTAAAGCACATCTTGTTCGTTTCATTTTAAATCCATTGTGGTGGTGTATAGAGCCAAAAAGATTAGAATTATGTCGATTTCCCAATATTTATGGACCTGACTGTAGTTGATGCAGAGTCTGGTTTTAAGCCATAAAGGGCATAAATCACCTAACATTCCTAAATTGTTTGGAATAACATGCTTTAAAACATCAAGTATGATGTTGTATCGATCAGGTAGTGTAAGGGTTACACCCGCTTCACAGTAACAGACCAATCTCCCCGTTTAATTCCCCCGCAAACAACCGTAAACAGTCCCTTTGCACAACCGCAAACTCCCCATTTGCACAAGGTTGGATACCAAGCTAGCCATGTCCTGTTCCTTGTCCTCACTGATGTCATTGAAGGTCTCTTCCTCCACCCAGCCACCAAGGGTCCCCGAAAGGTGACAACAAGCCCCCTGTGAAGCCTGCTGTGTTTGGTCTTCCACCTCCTCAAAGCCACCTTCCTCCTCTGACTCCTCTTCTTCAGACTCCCAGAGTCTGGGGGCTTCCACTGCCCAGCATGGAATATTATACACAGGTCAGAGTCTGGGGGCTTCCACTGCCCAGCATGGAAGATTATACACAGGTCAGAGTCGGGGGGCTTCCACTGCCCAGCATGGAAGATTATACACAGGTCAGAGTCTGGGGGCTTCCACTGCCCAGCATGGAAGATTATACACAGGTCAGAGTCTGGGGGCTTCCACTGCCCAGCATGGAATATTATGCACAGGTCAGAGTCTGGGGGCTTCCACTGCCCAGCATGGAAGATTATACACAGGTCAGAGTCTGGGGGCTTCCACTGCCCAGCATGGAAGATTAAACACAGGTCAGAGTCTGGGGGCTTCCACTGCCCAGCATGGAAGATTATACGCGTTGCCTCTGTCTGCGTTATTATAAGGTGTGTACTGTTAAGTAGTACTGTGCCTATCGGTTTAATCCCTGTTATGTCCACTATCAGGGCACGTGTATATGGCATGGATTTTTGGAAGCGGGAGATGGAAAAAGATGCTTTGTCGGTCCTCCCACTTCAAATTTGGGGCACTGCGCGTGCAATCTAAGGTGCCACCAGATAGGAGTGTCACTGTGCACTGGCAAAAGTTGGCAGAGTAGATGCAATAGGCTTCACACACACGCCTGTAGGCAGGCAATTGCTATTCAATCTATTACAGTCAAAAAAGTGTTGTTTTATTTCACTGAGCTCAATATAAGCTGTTAGGTGTTAGCCTGTCACACACACACGCTGGCAGGCAGGCATATGCAATTAGATTACACAGAAAAAAATTATAAAATAAAATAAATTATGTTGTAGCCCTAAAAAGGGCTTTTTGGGTTGCTGTCCCTCAGATGGAAGGCTCTGGAAGGGAGTGTATGCTGCTGATTGGCTGGAATGTGTCTGCTGACTGTGAGGTGCAGGGTCAAAGTTTCCTCAATGATAAAGAATAGGGGGCGAACCCAAAAGCACATGTGTTCACCCTCCGCTGCGAACGCGAACATGCCAAAATCGCCGCGAATAGTTTGCGGCCGAACTGTTCGGGACATCACTGATAGTTAGTTCTCCCAAGTTCACTATGCTTCCTGTCTCCACTCAAACTCTCTCACAATTGTGTCCCTTGGCTGGTGCTTCCTGGACTTATTAATAGGCTGGATGCTGAACCAGGTGCAGTTAATTGCCTTAATTCCCTGAGTGCTGGACACATTCTATGATACATCCAAAGCGCCTGCTGACTTTTCCACAATATATATATATATATATATATATATATATATATATATATATGTCTGTGGAAGGTGGTTTAGTTTATTTATGAGCTAGGCAGATTATACCTGTTTCAAATGTCGCACATTCATTTAGAACTCTTTCTACAAAGAATAAATTAATGAATTTGAATTAATACAAAATATTAAATTGTCCTGTCAAAGGCAAATGTAAATACTCCTTGTGTTCAGAATAGCAGATAATCTGTATTTCTGTAAATTTTGATAAACTATTTGAACATACACTTAGTTTGATAAATAAATGGAAAGCCCTAGCCATTTCATGGCTAGGAAGAGTGGCAGCAGTAAAAATTGTCTTTATTACCCAAAATAAACTACTTATTTAGATCTCTTCCTTTTAAAATCTCTAAAAAGATTCTAAATAAATTTAACAAAATAATAGTTTTTTTCCTGTACAAAAGGAAGAAAGCAAGGATTAACAGAAATATCATTAAAATTAGCTTTCTTATGGGAGGAATAGCCTCCCCATGTATTTCAGATTACTATGAGGCTGTGATGCTTTTCCATTTATTTAAATGGCCCTTCGTGGACCAAATAGAAAAAAACTTTTGCACCAGATGAGGACATTTCTCATTGGTTATGGGAAGACAAGGTAAACAAGCTGACAAATGATTCTGCTCCCATTGTAAAATATAGACTTTAATTCTGGCATAAGTGTAATAAAAGACATAATTTAGTTTATATGCCGGCTCAAGCAACACCACCTCGGTTAATAGTAAGGAAATTAAAGATTCCTTTTAGTGTTGATTGGAAGAAATTAAAAATATGTTATCCAGGTGATTTGTACTTGAAAGGTGTTTTTAAATCATTTGAATCCTGTTGTACTAAATATAAGCTACCAAAGATAATTGGTTTGAATTTGAAATTATGAAATCAAAAATAACGAATTCCCTATTTAATCAAAAAAGAGAGAACTCTATATTAGATTTAGAGAGACTGTGTTCCTGAAAGAATTACAGTCATCTGATTTCAAACTGTTATACAATTTTAAGAAAGGACCATCTTTTAGAAAAGACTGATAAGAAGAAAACATTGGAGAGTGATTTTGGCTTAGATGTGACATCAGAGTCGTGATTTACAGCATTGAAACTAACTCACAAAAATTATTATAAAGTTTTTTTTTTAAATCTACAAAGATGGTATTTTGTCCCTGCTAAAATCGCACTTATTTCGAAAGATGATAAATTAAAATAATGCTGCAGAAAGTGCAAATATTCAGGAACACACAAACATATGTGGTGGGATTGTATTGGGGTAAAAAATCTCTGGCTTGAATGTTTTGAATATATTTCCAAACAAATTAATAAAACACTAAATCCATCACCAGAAATAGCACCATTTCATATTATGACAGATTAATCTTTCTGAAAAAGCATTTATTGTTACATTTTTGACAGTGATCAAATGGCATCTTGCAAAGAAATTTTAACAGAAGTACCTGCTTTTAGTGATATTTTACTAACATTAGAAAGAAACAGACTGTTTGAATAGAATCTGTACCTTCTGGGTTTACAATCTCACAAAGTTAATAAATGGGCTATCTGGGGTAGATGTAGAGGTTAAATGACAAGAAGTTTTCTCTTAAATATATTAATAACCCATATTTTTACCATGTGGTGATTGCATTTTTTAATGTATTGTAATATTGAATGTGATTGAATGTTTTGTTTTATGTTGAAATATTTTTGTATAAAATACTTTATAAATACAATTTAACAAAAAAAGAAAGCAAAAAAAAAAAAAAAAAGAATAGCAGATAATCTCATATAATGTACAGTATATGACAACATGACTTTGTGTTCCTAATTTGAAAGATAACATTGTGTTCTGGAAAACAATCTGCCTCTCAACAGGATTTGTTCCATTTTCCCCCTGATGAACACAGCATGTTTATTTGTATAAAATATATGCAAAATAGTCCTATTTCTAATACTGTACAGTACAACACATGTAGTAGATTTAACTAAATGAAGTTATAATGCACACACTGTGAAGGATGTAATATTAAAACACAACTAATCTTATCAGAATCCAAAATGAAATCTGATAACCCATTTCAGAAAGGGCTGAAGGAAATTGATGAATATTAAACAAAGTAGAGAAAAAATATTAAAATGTACCTTAGTTCCCCAAGCCCAAAGGGTGTTGTACATGATGCACACTCAATAGTAAAAACCACAAAATCAAAGTGGATTTACTCTTGTTCAAGTATAAAAAAACAACCTTTAGAGAGTGTGGCAAAAATCCAGTATAAAAGGCTGCGGTCAGGATATGCAGTTGACAGAAAAACATGTACTTGACATTGGAGAGACGAGAAAAACAAATGTGTAGGTATATTTAGGGTCAGAAAGTATCCTTCTAAATTCCAAACATCAAAACAGCCAATGACTGAAGGTCAATGTGAGTGTGGAAACTCACCTGTATAAGAGGGGATAGCGATGTGCCTAATATTAATACATTTGATTATGTCTAGATAAAAGATGCAGAGAATACTTTTATGATAATCAGAATATTGTTTATATTTGTTTAGCCCAGAGGACTGGGATGCTCTACGAGACTCAAACTGCAATGGAATTTCTGTAAGTATTTTGTATCCAAATATCCTTCATCAAGAAAACTGTAAATCAAATCCAATTTAATAGTAAAACATTTTTTTTATCTGAAATAAGCCTGCAGCACAGTCTCTCCAAATTAAAATATTCAGACACAAACTAAAAATATATGGCAGAAATGTTTGTTATGTTTGTTTTCTCTTTTTAGCATAGTTAAAACCCTATGTTGATAGTTTCCCACTTAATTTATTTTAGATTTAGGATAGTCTTACATCTATTCAACAGACTATTGGCTTGTATATAGTTCCCCCGGTGCATAACACCACCAAATTTAAAATTAACTATTATTGGAAACATACATTTTCAAGTAATTTTTTTATTGGTTTTATGAGAAAACGATGCACTGCAGAAACTAAAAACATTTTTTGTTTTTGGATAATTTCAGCTCTTACACTAGACTAAATCAGTTAGTCCAACAGAACAAAGATTACATTAAACTATATATAGAGGGTTTGCCCACTATGTCTCCATTCTAATACAAGCACCAAAAATGTCTATACACACAACTATGACCCTACAAAGACGTATCTCCTATCTGGAAGGCTGGGCTAAGTTGCCATAGTCTCAGTCTGTGTATTCATCCATTTCTATTGGGCTGGTGAGAGGGCAATTATGTTTTTTTATGAATCCACAATAGATTTAACTGAGTTCATCTTGCTTGGGTGCAAGGTTTGACAATAATTTACTTATCTGGTCTGGGTCTACGGATGCTTTCAACCAAATTATAAATTTCATAGTCAAAGCACTTAGTTATAGTAAATAGTAATTAGTAAAAAGCAAACCCCTCCTGGATCCCTGCCTTATCGTGGTGAATGGGCTTGTTTATCTCAGTGAAGCTGTGAAATATACCATGTAGGGTAACCCAAGATTGCCAGGTCGTAGCAGAGAGGTTAGACAAATCAAGATCCACTGGAGAAAGACTTAGCAACCCACTTCAGTATCTTTCCCAAGAAAACCATAAGGATAAGCACAACCAGATACACAGATGTGCCTGGTGTACTGCATCCACATGGTCAGTAAGAGTTGGACACAACTGAAGGACCAAACATCAACTAATCAATTAAAAGGATGAAACTGCATCTCAGTTTTAAGAGATAAAAAATAGATAATGATAAAGGGATAGATAGATAGATAGATAGATAGATAGATAGATAGATAGATAGATAGATAGATAGATTATATGTATATATGTGTGGATAGATAGATAGATAGATAGATAGATAGATAGATAGATAGATAGATAGATAGATAGATAGATAGGCAAAGTTGGAGATAGGAACAAACAGGTAGATAAATACATTAGAATACTTTAGATGTATATTCAGCATAAGAAGCTGTGTGTTAAATATACTGAATGTACATTCAAGATGATATAACACATTTTTAGTAATATGCTGTCATGCCTTTCATTTATAAGTATAATTATCAAAGTTTATAAATATGTTTATTCAATATTTCTTACAAATTTTTAAAACATGAGGATGATTTATTATTAAAAGTATTTTATTATGCTTATACTAGTTGAAGAGTCTATTTTGGTCAATATTCATTTTATATATATTTTTTTTTTTATGAAGGGTTTTGATCCAGAAGATGGAATACCCTACGAGAAGAAGCTCTGCGAAGGTTTACATTTTTTTGTCACTTTTTTAGCTTTAGTGTAAAATGTGAGACAGTCTCAATAATGTGATCACATATATAGTTGTGAGCATTGCGGGTTGTTGCTAAGGCAAAGAGAGGGCCGCAGTTGCTGGCAAGGAGGTGGAGATTAGCACCATAGGCACTTATCCCTACGACCCCGTACAACTTAGTCAGTGAGCGCCAAAGGAGCTCACTTTGCTAGTGGAGATAAATGCCATAGGCGCTCATCCCTACGACCCGCAGGACTACAGATTAAGAGAAATCTCAATTACACAATTCACAATGTGAGACCTGTAGCAGTTTGAAAAAATCCAGTGGAAAAATTACGGCCCGTAACACTTTGCAAAAAGGAAAGCGGGACTTAGAAAAAAAATACGACCTGCAGCACTTCGAAAAAAAACAAAGAAAAAAAAAACACAGCACGGGGGGACAGCCAGGACGTCTGGGAGTGAGTTTGCACGAGAATTTAAACACAATTTGCAGAGTTTCGGCACTTGAAAATCGCCTAAGTGACAAAAAAAAATGACGGACGAAAAAAATAGAAAAATTAGGCTACATGACCCCTAACCACGCAAAACACCGCCAGGCACATAAGGAACGTACGAGGTTCAAAATACACTATTAGGAAATACGGAAAATGCTCCAGACCTACGTAAAACACATAGACAATCCCAGCCATTTCACAACACTAACTTGCAAATAATAACATTACCATTTTAAATGGCGATTTACACAACTAAACAAATGGTTTGCCGTCTCGCACGCAGCCTATTTAGGCTGCCACATCCTTGACACTTACACCTCAGGTCAGCAACAGTCAAAATGTACATTGTATGCTGCAGGAAAAACAAATTGTTAGCTCTTCAGGATATTGATTGCTTCATATATTAATTACACATAGGTAAAGTATATTAATGCATTATTTAATTAATTAATTAATTATTAACAAATGTATATATAAAAAAATAAAAGAGCAGGGGAGAGGCTCGCAATGAGCACCAAAGGGAAGAGGATCGCAATGAGCGCCAAAGGCGCTCAGCGCGAGGCTCACAATAAGCGCGGAGGGTGCTCAGAGGAGCAAAAGTACACGAGTGGAGAGGCTCGCAATGAGCGGGGAAGGCGCTCAGCGCGGTGCTTGCAATGAGAGCCAAAGGTGCTCAGACTACCAAAAGTACACGAGGGGAGAGGCTTGCAATGAGCGCCAAAGGTGTTCAGCGTAAGGCTCACAATCAGCACCAAAGGTACTCAGAGGACCAAAAGCCTTACATTGTGTGGCAAACAGCATTACCTGCCTTACAATTTTATGCAATTCGCTAGTATATTAATAATGTTCATTGCTGTGTGTCATTAAAGTCTTTGCTGAAGGGGTTCAGAGGTATTTTACATACTACTAAACTAGCTTTTTATTTATCTGTCTCAGAGGTTTATTTCTATGTCTAAAGAATCAATGTTTCTTTTTTTTATATATATAGTATTTTGGCTAACAAAACTTGATAATGGTGATAGAAGGTAAAAACAAAATCAAAAATACCAAACAAGCACAGCCTTGATATTTTATTTATAGTTTTTACTTTTCTAAGCCTTTCTCTTGCATCGTATATCTCAACAAGGCATGTCTATGTAAACTAATAAGCTTTCTATTAGACCAAATCAATACACTTGCAGTTTGTAAATGCCAAATTCCTATTATGCAGATGCAACGTTCCTGTGTATTCAAAGTTTCCTCCCATCTCAGCAACTAGATCACTGGAAACTAAAATGGCAGCATAATTGCACATAAAAGTAGTAAATTAGAGGCTGTATTTTTTACAATCTAACAATATGTTGACTGTGTCCAAATATAGTTCTTTAAAAGAGGATATTTTAAATTTTTACCACAAACTTGTATATTGCAGACAGCCAACTGAAATCCAGGGCAATATGTGTCAATGGGTGTAAGAACATAGGAGAGTTAAATGCTTGTCAAAGGGGTAGATTCACTAAAAGCGGTTAAGATGAAGTGCAGTAAATTGTGCCTTAATGCAGCAAACCACTGCAGACCCTTTCTCAGTATTCACTAATATTTCAAATAAGCATATGAAGTCTGGGATGCACTCACTCTACGCATTTTTTTTTTACTTTGCATCAGTAATGGTTACAATTGTGCGTACTCCGAGAGGTGTAGAAATACATTTTATAATGCTTAGACTGAATATAAAGGACATTACATTTCAGATATTCACGATGAGATCCACATAAATGTTATTACAATGTTTATTATTGCATTATAACTGCTGTAGGCAGCACCGTTCTTTTTTAATAGCAGTTGCTCAGTAATAAATAATAATAAATTGCTGGTACTATTAAAACAAGAGTCAAATGTAATTCAGTAACAATCTTTCAAAAAATGTTTTCTTTGGATGTCATGGCACATAACATATTATAAAATGCATTATAGTGTTAGAAAAGGGCACTTCACAGGCTTCAGGTTGCAGTGTAGTATAGTTGCATTGCAGTAGGAGAAGAGCAGAGAAAAAATGTAGTGAACTTTACAGCATCCACATAAAAAGTTCCAGTCTTGATGCACTGCATTGTTACTGGAATAGTGAATACTATGAAGAGTCCATTGTGACCCATTACACATTCTCCCAAATGAATAAGACAATCAAATGTATCATCACTGTATTTGGAGTATGTATAATCTTCATTATAGATGTATGTAGAGGAGTGGTGCATTGTTAGTCCAATAAATATCCATTTCCAAGATTTCTCCAACACTTGATCCTGTAGTATAGCTGGTCCATTGTTTATACATTTTATTTGATATTTGAAAAATCTGGCTAAAATTTGTTTTCTGATACCAGATTACTAAAGTTTCCTAGAAAATATATTTTAAATACATGATTGAAGTGTAACTGCAATGGTTTATTTTGCAGGTACTAATGCCAAAGGTATTATACTGCTGGGAGACTCAGCTGGTGCCCATTTCCACATCCCTCCAGAATGGCTCACACCTAAGGACATGTCTTCGGTAACTGAGAATTATTTGACTTAATCTATAGGTCATACATTTCTTTCCATAATTTACAATTAAACATATGATTGTGTGCAGATTAAAATGTTAACTTATTTATGTCATACAGTAATGAGTCGTAACTGTTCTTTAACTAAGCTACTGTAATGCCTGAAGATAATTAAAATGATTATAGTAAAACCTATTATCAATTGCATAATTATTATAATACAGGGCCCCGTCTCATGTAGTTACACATTAAGTAGTGGGTCAATGAAAAGTTACAGCAATGATTTGTAATTTTTAATGTTAACAAAGTTATGCAAAAAAGATTACTTATTTAATAGGGAAAATACTGTTGTGCAAAAAACATGGTATATATACCTCTCAACAGTTCAAACTAGAAAACATATATTCTTATATTCTTGATAAATTAGGAAATATTAAATTGTGTAAATACACCTAATATGTGACAATGCTCCATACAGACATACAGTATTTTCAATATTGTAAGATGCTTTGGAAAAAAAAAATACATCATACAACATAAGATTTTAAATTCAAAGACAGGTCTTTCCACTTTTTGCCATGTGTTTAATATAATTTTTTTCTTTTTACGAAACCCGTATATATAGCTACGGATGATGTTGGTGCATTAAAAAAAAATATTATCGTTATTAATATTCCTAATATTAATAATACTACTAATACTGACACTAAATGATACTATAATTCTCCTTGACTTTAAGAGAAAACAGCTTGAGGAAGCAGAGAAAGTAGAGGGCTGGTAAACATGGTTTTGCTTTTAAATTTAGGACTTTTCAGCAAAAGAGGGGTGTTTGGGGGGCTAAGAAGGACAGGGGGATCTCTCCTGAAGAGAGGGGTTGTCGCTTTAAAAGTGAGTAAACACCACAAAAAAAGAGTACATGAAATCCACTTCTTCACAAGGCTGCCATTATTATAACCCAACCTTACATCTTCCACTGCCATCAAATACAAACTATAAAACAATTTATACTTCTTCCACCACTGCCAATGACAACCCCAACCCTATTTCTCCCACCAGGTACATCAGACCTAAAGCATTCTGGGTCACTGATAAAACAGTGTCACAAAACAATGTGTGCCTGTCAGGGCTGTGTGAAGTTTTCTCTCAGCACTGGGTCTCAGGACTGGGGGCATGGGTGTAGGAACTGGGGGGGGGGGGGGGGGGGGGGGGGGGGCAGAGGAGACAAATCAATGTGTGTGTTTATGTGCAGAGAAGCAGTTGTGTGGTATTTATTTGGCTGGAGATTAGGCTTACTGGTAGTACCATGTTTAGCTCTGGGTATATTCACTGTACTATAGATGTGCTTGTTTTACTGTACTGTAGTACTGGGAGCATTGCATTTGTGTGTAACAGCTTGCTATTGTGGTTGTGTAATTTAAGCTTTACTGTGTGACTTGGTCTGTGGAGGTGTAATGAAATTATTGTTTGCTAAAGTAGATATAAGATGTCCTTTGTGGAGCTGAAACAATACTTGAAATGGGAAAGTCAATAATTGAAAGCCTCCTGTGGAGAGATGCAAAGAACGTGCTCCCTAAGTACAGTAGATTTTCAGTTATCCGGCACCCACAGGGATTGGTAGATGCCGGATAAATGTTGTTTCCGTTTGTTTGAGAGTCACTATTAAACGAGGCCTAGATTAGCTGCACATAGGATGCTCTGCTAAGTATATTTGTCAGTGAGGGCTGTTCTAGCAGCAGCAGCAGCTTTCACTCCTCACTTAAACAAAGGTAGGTTCCAACACTGCGCTGGCTCAGTCACTTATGTCTGTCTGCTTCTAGGTAAAACTGAATTGCAGTGGATGAAATGTAGGCTCCTGTAAGCATTTTGGGCATGACAACCTGGCTCCTGGCACTTATTGAGTCTTGTAAATTTACATTGTTTTTTAAAGTACAGTATTCAATTTTTTTCTGGTTGCTTGAGTCTACTGTAGTCACATATTTTGCAATAGTAATTAGGTTATTTCGGCCTTCTGATATAGTGATCTTAATTATGTTACTAAGTATTATTGTTTAATGGCACTACTGTGTAATTATTTTTTGTTCATGTGTTTAGTTACCATTGTATGTTTATCTATATACTAGTAACTTGCCCGTCATAAATGACGGTGTCTCTCCCCTCTCTCCCTTGTGTCTCTTCCCCCTCTCCCTTCCCTGTGTCTCCCTTCTCCCGTCCCTGTGTCTCTCCTCCCTCTCCCTCCCCTGTGTCTCTCCCGCACCCTCTCCTTCTCGTGTGTCTCTCCCCTAGCTCCCTCCCCTGTGTCTTTCCCCCCTCCCTCCCCTGTATCTCTTTTCCCCCTCTACCTCCCTTGTGTCTCTTTCTCCCTCTTCTTCCCTGTGTCTCTCCCCCTCTCCGTCACCTGTTTCTCTTCCCCCCTCTCCCTCCCCTGTGTCTTCTTACCCCTCTCCCTCCCCTGTGTCTTCTTCCCCCCTGTGCCTCCCCCGCCCTCCCCTGTGCCTCCTTTCTCCCTCTCCTTTCCCCCCTCTCCCTCTCCATCCCCTGTGTCTCCTTTCCCCCCTCCCTCTGCACAATGTGCATGCGCAATCCCCCTGCTGCTCACTCCGCGCATTACGCATGCGCAACCCTCATTGCGCATGTGTGCCCCCCTCAGCGCATTGCGCATGCTGAGCGTTACCAACAACTTTGCAATAACAACAACTGTTATAGTTTATTATAGTGATGTGCTGTGCCCTGTTCAGTAATGAGATCCTATGGTTAAGACTTAAGTGATGGTATTATGCTATTTTTCTGGATGCTGGGATTTCCATGCTCTGTTTTTGGCTGTCTGTTCTGAGGAAATGCTACTGAAATAGTGCTGTCTGCTCTGAGGTAGAAAGGAACCGTATGCATGGATGGAGAGTTATCCCCATGAAGTGACAACAAAAATATATAAAAAATATATAAAAAAATATAACTATATTAAAAGGTATAAAATGGGTCTTCTGCGGTGTGTGTGGTGTTTCTATTTACAGATTGATACGTCTATTTGTATCTAACGGGTCACGTGCGCATAGCATGGGAAATAAAGAACATGCCTCTACTCTTCATATATCAGCTGTAATTTATTATACTGCCGTTCAGTTTGCCTGTGGTATCGACCAGGTTTTGGTGAATTAATCTTATCACGACACTTGCTCTACATTTCAGTTCTGTGGAAATTACTGAGACACATTGCACCAAAAGCTACCTAGTTAATTATTATAATATATTTTAAATTTACATTGATTTAATTAAGTAAACATAAGCTGTTTTAGAAGTAGACTAGAGATTACAACATTGTATTTGTGAATGAGAAAGCAAGATATCTGTCCATGTGAGTAGAAAGACTCATACTCATCACTGCCTAGGATATAAAGGGCCACTGTGGTCAAGGGTTTTTATGTGATTTTTTTTTTAATAAGTAAACTTTATTATGGGCAAGAAATCCCTTTAGAGACAAAAAAAACAAATACATTACATTATTAACTTATATATGCAATTACTCTTTTCTGCAAGGTAACTTTTTAATTTCTTAGCTGATTGTGGGGCCGATTTACTAAGTCATGACTTACAGAGGGCTATGAAAGGCTACAAATACAGGTTTCCCTGTAGGAAATAGCTATTGCGGCCTTCTGTGACGCTTAGTAAATATTCCTCTATGTCTGCTAATTTCTCCGGAGAGGACTTTAGTTAGTTTAAGTGACATGGAATAAAATGTTTTTTTCTTTTTTTCAATCATTTAAAAGAACACATATAAAACATTACAGAGGTTGTTTTACATGAAAAAAAAAACATTAAGTAAAACCTATTTAAATTTCATTGAGACTAACAGGAAATACAGAGAGCATATTTTAGTCTGTAGACTCCTCACCGCGCCTTGAAATATATGTTTATTATTATTACGTTTTCACTCCCCCCTACTGATAGCACATAATGCAAAATGCCCAAAAATGTATGCTAATTCAAAACAGGAATTCTTCTCAGTATGTGTTAAGTTGTTGCATTGATATATAAAACTTGCACTAACGCTGTGTTTTATCTATTTGTTTAGAAAACGTTTTCCAATCTACCTCTGACTCTATCCAATGAATTTGATTGGCCACAATTCTCAATGTACACTGGCTATGTGAACTCTACCATTGGGTAAGATATTAGCAACTGTTTATCAAGAGTAGTAATCAGTACATACTATAACAAAAAAGCCCACAGTAGTTTGGCACCCCTTATATTTCTACTCTCATCTCCAAGTATACCCGCCCCACTTGTTCTTCTCAGAACCTACTACTTACAACTTCCCACTTTATATATATAATTATATATATATATTAAATAAATAGTACATCTGTGTTCACATTTGAATGTCTAAAACAAGTAAAAAAATTGTTTCCTGCTCAGAATTCCGAGAAATACAGTTATTACACTGCATTCTAGGAAGCTGAGCAGGGACATGCAAATGTGCCCACAAAGGCTTCATTGTTCAGTCCATAGCCATTTTAAACAAGGCTTCCTTTAATAAATAAAATATAAAAAATGTTGCCTAATAACCAAGGGGTATGAGGAGGAAGGGAAAGAACACCACTGGCTTGAACGTTAAAAATATGCACTCAAAACTTTTGCTGTTTGTCCTAACTTGATATGAATTTTTTTTGCCTAATATGTGCCAGTTCAATAAAATATATATGTAAAATAAACGTGTATATAGTTCTGACCCCTGCTTATCACTAATAGTACTAACATCTACGACCCATACAATTTACCTGTCGACTCAGGCTTCACCAATACACAAAGTCAAATCCACCACCCCTGCACCCTTTTGCAGTTTTCACATATAGATAAATTCACAGTAGCATGTCATATTCCTTGTAATTTTGCTGTCCTAATCTGTACTTTCTTTCAGGGGCTGGACAAGCTCATTATATCTAAAATTAAGGGAGTGGAACCGTTGCAACCACAGGGACTACCAGAACATCTCCAAGAATGGTACTTCTTGTCTTAGCATTATTACAGTCTTTAACACGTTATGTATATGCACATATCTGTATCATTTGTAAAATGTTAGCACGCAGTACATAATACCGGACCTGTTAATTCTGGGGTTCTGGGTTTCTTTTTATAGAACTTTAAACATGTTCTATACTATGCGGTAGGCATCTTTTCTAAAACAGATCATTCTTAAAGGACCACTGTAGTTTTAGAAAATTTCATGTGTCTGTGAAACATGTAGCACACTAACTGAATAGCTACATAAGCCATGAGCATAAAAACATTTTTAGAGGAAATCTTAAATGTTATAGACAGCTTCTGAGATCTTCCATCTTAAATTTCCACTTTGCTTGCTGGCTTATGGGGAGGGTTATCCTACTGAGACTTGCTCCTCTATTCAGTCTTATTGTCAAGTGGCTATTAAAATCGACACACTTTCAAAAGAACTGAATTGAGATGCTATCTGAATCCAAGGTTTCTCCCATTCATGTCTGATGTCATAAGAAATCATTTAATTTTATATATTATTTAAAAATTGAAAGCTGAATTTATTTATTGCCATGTCAAGTTCAGACTATAAATATGAGACGTGGTTGGTCATTTAATATATACACATTGAGTTACAGTAATCTACTAAATTAATTTGTGATCACTATAGAAACTAAGTAGCATACTGTACTATACCATGCCTTTGATTAGCATACTATGTCACTAATTAGCACAATTGTTGGCCTTATCAAGACTAATTGACACATGCTATGTTGGGAAACTGCGTATCCTTCTTTTGGATTGTCATGGGCATCTAAATGTATGGCAATGTATGGATATATGTTTTATATGAATTTCAACTATTTTGTAATCATGGGAAACATTTTCAGTTAACACTACATTTTTGTACTGTTTTGGGGCTTCAATCGTCACAGATGAATATATAAACAGGTGACTTTTGATCTTTTAATAGGTAAAATATACTGACTTTCAAAATGCATCTTGAAAGGGACTTTTCTATCATACTGTAATCCATTTAGTCCCTCCAAAATCAAAGTTTTAGGTCTTTTTACAAACACACTGTAGCTTTTCTATGGATTATTCCATGATTAATTACATGTGCCTACACTTAGCCACATTACAAGCCCGTAAGTGCAACGTGAGCCCCGCAACGGCTGCAGGCTTGAAATTTGGGCAAGTTACAGAGCTATTAAATTCGAGCAGGGAGTGATCTACGGCCTTGAGATGCAAACCCGTAAACCATTTGTCGAACGTTGAATGCGCAGCTGTGAACATGATCAATTAGTCAAACCTGTAGTTACAGGTTTAAATGGAGCCAATGGCAACAGAGATTGTCATCATTGCATTACTGAAAAATGGAGGTGGGATTTCAAAGTCTTACAGGTTTCAATTACAAGTTACGATCAGACCCACGTTCCAGTTATAATGCAATAGTGATCAAGCCGTAAATATGATATTCTATTACATGCAAGTTCCATTATATGTATTAACACATTGATTGCCGGGATCGATATAACATGGAAATTACACATGAAATAAAGTATTTTATATTGGCGATTTGCGAGCTTGAGAATGTTGTGCTATTAAATCTAATACCTAACATAATTTCCCTTTTATTATATGTACAGTAGTGTGTATATTTGCATTTACAGTGCTACCGATTGGACTTTACCCCCCTTGCAGGTCCTCTCTAGCACCCGTAGGCTTTTTGGCTCCATTTGCGGGTTACGGGCTTGAACGCCAGTGAATACGTTGCAATTTAATAGCGTGATTTGAACATAACAGTTATGGGCTTGACAGGTCAAAGGATTTGCGGGCGCGCAAGTCGAATTCTCACGTCTCGTAGGGTTTTCTCGCACCTTCCGCGCAAGCCATTGGCGGGTTGCTTTACAAGGCCAATTTAATAGCCGTAAGTCTTGCGGTTTTCAACTTTGAGGGAATTTAATGTG
Organism: Discoglossus pictus; assembly: GCA_027410445.1. Classification (NCBI taxonomy): domain Eukaryota; kingdom Metazoa; phylum Chordata; class Amphibia; order Anura; family Alytidae; genus Discoglossus; species Discoglossus pictus. Next base: position 290,144,552 of record CM050166.1, read on the forward strand.
GCTAACTGTGTGGTGAAGGCTCTGTGAATACAATGATTTATAGTTTTCCCCCTGAACTTAGGAATGCAGCAGGAGATGTTAACCCCCAACTGACATTTTTAGGTGTTTCCAGCATTCCTTTCTCTGCACAGATGTTTTATTTAATGGTTAAATAGTTTTTTGCTTATGCTCACTTCACCGGAGCTGTTGCTATGGGCCTGCCTGGGGGCAGCCATTGACTCATGTAACCAGAGATTTCATTTATCAATCATTAATCTCTTTTAAAAAAATGCACGTATTTAAAAAATGTAAAAAGTATTCCAACATGCTTTTAGGAGATCTTTAGAGTGACGTGCTCCAAGTTGTACTGAATTAATTGGCCCTTTAAACTATGTTTTAGTTCACAATTGATCAACATTAAAGTCCAAGTGCAAACAGCAGCACTGAAAAACTTTAGCCAGCAAATATCTTTTAAAAATATAGTTCCCCTCAATCACGACCACTGCTTCCCTTACCCCTCGCCTCCCTCCTTCTCCTGGTCACAATTGTTTATATTACAAACAAATAAACATAGATTGCATTAATTATGCAACCAGATAACCTGGTGCGCGCTCAGCAGGATAAGGCTGCTATGACTGCAACCCATAACCATGGGCTCTCCAAATTGAGCATACTCCAGGTAATCTGATATTTTTGTCTTATATACAATAGTGCCCAGGACATTATATAGTCTTGCTTAAAGCTGTTGCACATGTTTTTTGTAATGTTAATTAATGGTGAACTAAAAATAGAATTAACTCGAAGAGTGCTTACACTGGCCTTATAAAATTGCAAGTTTGAAAATAAATATGTCTGAGAAAGAGATAGAACTGTCTTGTACAGGGCATGTATGCATGTATATTCCTATATCCTTTAGAAAACACCAAATAATAATATTACTGACTAATGCAATATTTTTGTTTTGTTGTTTTGTCCAGGAGCTTCATCGGCCAATTTAATTGAGTTTTTGAAAAGGTAAAGGACTCTTAGCAGACATTTCACTGGTGACATTAAATAATTGTTTATGCTATTTAGAACATTAATATTATAGAGCAGGTTGTTATTGCTATTTTCTTGTTTCAATATATAAAAAACAAGGTATAACACAATATATATTATCAGTTTTTATATTGAAGACACATGCAGTACAGGAGGATGAAGTAGTCTATAGTGGTTTTAATCCATCTGGCTCATTTGTTCTAAACCACTTAGTACACGTATGGGAGTCTGGTGGTTGAGTGCCTCTTCCTTACCATCTCTGTTTTTTTGTTTTTTTTAAATGCCTAGTTCAGAGTATTGATATAGAGGTGGGAATAGCTGTGATCTCAAATGTTCCCCATAGGAAATAGTGCATTTTAAATATAGGGAGGCACATCTGTCACTTGAGATGTAACCGACCCCCCTCCCCACCCCAAAGTTAGTTGCTTATCTTACTACATGTGTTTAAGGGACCCAAGAACGTATTCTGCTTGCTGCAGTATACCAAACTTCCTCTGTGAATCTCTCATCCGCAGATGCGCTCGCAAGTTGGCAAGCAACCGTGGGTTAGTGGGAGCAATAGAGAAAGAGGCAAAGAGAGGAGTGCAGAGCGAGGGAAACACAGGGGGGAGAAGGAGAGAGAGGGGGGGGGAGAGAGAGAAAGAGAGAGAGGAGGGAAAGAGAGGAGTGCAGAGCGAGGGAAACACAGGGGAGAGAAGGAGAGAGAGAGGTGGGAGAGAGAGAGAGAGAGAGAGAGAGAGAGAGGAGGGAAAGAGAGGAGTGCAGAGCGAGGGAAACACAGGGCAGAGAAGGAGAGAGAGAGGGAGAGGAGAGAGAGAGAGAGAGAGAGAGAGAGAGCGAGAGGAGGGAAAGAGAAAGAGGCAAAGAGAGAGAAGGGTGAGAGAGAAGAGGCAGAGAGGGAGGGGAGAGAGAAGGGTGAGAGATAGAAGAAGGGGAGAGAGAGAGGGTTGGGGGATGGGGAGAGAGGAGGCAGAGAGAGAAGGAGGGGGAGGCAGAGAGAGAGGGGCGGCAGAGATAGAAGGAGGTGAGAGAGAAGGCAGAGAGGGAGGGAAAGAGAGGGGGAGGGAGAGAGAAAGGAGGCAGAGAGAGAGAGAAGTAGGGGGAGGCCGAGAGGAGGAGTGGAGGCAGAGAGAGAGAGAGGAGGAGAGAGTGGGAGAGAGAGAAGGAGTGGGCAGAGAAGGAGGGAAAGAGAAAGGGAGGGGTAGACAGAGGGAAGGGGAAGTGAGGGAGGGGAAGAGAGAGGGAGAGAGAGAAAGAGGAGGGGAATAGAGAGAGGAGGCAGAGAGAGAGAGAAGGAGGGGAGAGAAGGAGGGGAGAGAGAAATGTGGCAGAGAGGGAGGAAAAGAGAGAGGGAGGGAGAGACATAGAGCATACAGCCAGCAGAGAGAGAGACATCACACATAGAGAGAGAGGGTGCACAGAGAGAGAGAGTGCACAGAGAGAGACAGAATAGACAATTGAACATAACATATGATACCGTTATTTATGACTGGCAAGTTACTAGTAGTTGTAATTCAGCAACAATTGCTATGCCTTGGTCCCTAGCAGAGCGACTTTTAAAAGGCCACATTTTTACTTTATGATAACGGGCAAACATTTTTTAGAACATAAAATAAACAATGCAGTTTTTAAATATTTAGGTTTTTTAATTATTCTTGATTGTGGGTCCCATTTACTTTCAGTTTTTTTTAGCTGCTCTCTCTGCACTGTCTGTTCCAATTAGCTTTCCATTAATACCATTAAAAGCACTGGTGTTTGTAACTGACACATTCCAATTGCCCAAAAGAGTAGATTTCACTGTAACATACGATAATTGCAGATAAAAAGTAATAACGTTAATAAATTAAAGGCTATAATATTATTTTTTTTATTTCCCAAAAACAGTTTTCCAATTTTTAAGGGTACATTTTCAAAATAATGCATTTTAAATATAGGACTGCAGTGTTTTTATTTATATTACTACATTTGATCTATCATATTTATACAAAGATTCATAATAAGCAGAAAGTTCGAGTTTTTTTCCAAATTATAAACAGACAAAATCAGCACAAAGCTTATACACTATTCTTCTGTTGTTCTGAGTAACAAAATAAATCTGCTGTTTTTATGTTTGTGTTGTTCTAAATTTGCCACAACACAATACAAACAGCCCTTGGTGTTTAGTTTACTAAACTGCTGCCAGATTGAGCGCTGCCTGCAATTTAGTCAACGACAATGAAAAAGCGGAATAAAAATGACTGCTTTGTTTGTGGCATTAAATCCTTACAATAATTCTCTTTTCAAAACAAAATGACTATAATGCCTCATTGTAGTTTACACATTGGCTCATTATCGGAAGCCTTTTTAGATTTATTTTATGCAAATTTTACAGATGAAGTGTATGTTTTGCATTAGTCCTAAAGGCAGACATTATTCCGAGCTGTCTTTTTCATAGCCACGATAGGAAGGTAGTTAATCTTGAGTTTGCCTGCAGTGTAGGAGGCGAGTGTACTTGGATTGCAAATGTATAATGTATTCAGACTGTTCAAAGTGCAACTTTCTCAAAAGGGACAAGGCACAGAATAATACTGTGGAAAATGTATTGAGTTTAAAACATAAAAATATACAGCAGTGTCTGACAGCAGGTAGGACCATAATGAGCTCCTTATAGTCAGATCTTTGTACATTTTGCCTTTTATTCCAACGCGTTTCACACAAATTAGATTTTATACATTAGTTCAGATGGGATTGTTTTTTGTGACAAACAGTCAATATTGCTCAAACCATAAATTGCCCAAAACCTATAATAGTTTTCAGTTGTGAATAATGCCTGTGAGATACGTTCTGTGCAGGCGTTACTCACAACTGCTATCTGTAGAAAATTGCACAACTACACAGGTGCCTGATTTGCGCAATGTGCAGCATGTGTAGCAGAGTTGCGGTACTGGGAGGGAAGGAGAGAGACGAGGCAGAGAGAGGAAGGGGGAGAGGGAGGGAGAGAGAGAGGAGGCAGTGAGAGAGGGAGGGGAGAGAGGGTGGAAAGGAGGGAGGGGGAGAGAGGAGGCAGAGAGGGAGGCAAAGAGAAAGGAAGGGAGGGAGAGAGAGGAGGCAGAGATGGAGGGAGAGGGAGAAGGAAGGAGGCGTAGAGAGAGGAGGGGAGAGAGAGGGGGAGAGAGAACTCTTGGGGGTATCAAACAGTTTTTCTTAAAGAGTTAATGTAATGTTCTGCAAAATAAAATAAATAAAATAACTTTGCCATTTAGTTTGTTGCTGCTCTTCCCCAGCATGTTAGCTTTTCTTGTCAGAGCTGCTGTCAGTGCAGCAGGTGCAAAGCGCCAGGGCCCAGAACAGGGTAGGGGCCCTCTGCATTGGCTGTGGAATTAAGTAAAGGGGGGTTTTCATTCACTTGGGGGGAGGGACACATTTATATTTATAGAAAGGTAACATGATCACCATAGGTGATGCAGGGGGGGGGGGGGGGTTGACCCTAGGCCCTCAATTCATTAGGTGTATCAGTTTATATGATTGCTAGCGAATTGCTCGCCAAAAAATGACGGCAATGAAATTGTAAGTGAGCTAATGCTGTTTGGTGTATGATAATAAAATAAATAATACTTTAATAAAGTAATATACTTACCTATTTTGAAGTAATATATGCAGAAAGCATTGTGTTGAAGAGCTGGCAATCTGTTTTGATGTTGCTGCAGCATTAGTGCTGTGGAGCTGCTGTGTAAGCGTGATGAATGTGTGCAGTGTAATAGTGTGCGTGCGCGAGACAAAGCCATTAGCGTAGCTGTGTACTTCCGCATTGTATAAGTTATTGTTCTAAAATGGCGGCTAATATGGGGTATGCGGCTGTGGCTGATTTTGCGTCCTTCGTTTTGGATGTCGTCTGACTTTTTCGGAATATCCGTAGCTGTTTGGTGGTGTTTTGCGTGTTTAGAGTCCTTTAGCCTCATTTTCGTTTTGTTCGGCGCCCATTTTTTCTCTCGCTTAGGTGATTTTCAGGGTGTCTAAACTTCAAAATTTGTACTTAAATCGAGGTGTAACTTCACTTGCAGAGGTCCTGGGTGTACCACCTTGCTGTGGGTAACCTTTTTATGTGATTGTTTTGTATATTTATTGTGTTTCTAATGTTTTTCGGGTCGCGCGGGTTGCGTCGTTGTTTTCAAAACTCGTAAGTCTTTTTCGGGAAATTAGTAGTTGTTTGGTGGTGTTTTGCGTCTTTAGACTGCTGTAGCCTCGTTTTCGTTTTTTTCGACGGCCATTTTTTATCTTGCTTAGAGAATTTTTCAGTGTCTAAACTCTTTTATTTTGAGTTAAATTGAGCTGTAACTTCGAGGTCCTGGATGCTCCCTCTTCCTGTAGGTAAGCTATTTATGTATGTGTTGTGTGTATTTCTTGTATTTTTCATGTTTTGATGTGTGCGGGTTGTGGACGATTTTTGCGAGGTCGTAATGGGTCGTAATGTGTCTCATATTTTCCTTTCGTAACTACGAAAATTTTGCAAGGTGCGCAGTTGCTGGCAAGGAGCACCTGAGGCCCTTGCTTTGCGAGGGCCGCAGGCTCGCTGCGCAAGCCCGCAAGTGTTAGCAACAGCTCGCATGCTCACAACTATATATGTGATTGCCAATATTTCTTCAAAATCCTGCTCTAGACTGTATTGACATTTTATCAAAAACTTTGTGCTAAATTATTAAAACTATCTACCTTTTAGTGTAAGTGTTATATGTGATATAATTCTCACAGTTGGAGCGATTAGTATAGCATGCCTACATGGTATAAAAAAGAATAATGATACGACTAACACAACCTCTGTGACCATTATTATTTATCCATCTGGACACTCTTTTGTGGATTTTCACCTTTAACTGTGAGAGATACTTAATCACTTGATATACTGTAAATCCATTATGGAAGTGGGAGGACATTTTCAGGTAATTCATTCTTAAAATACTAAATTGTCAAGCTCAGTTATCAAACACTTCCACTGAAATGTTTTAAACACAATCAATTATAATTATATTGATTCATATGTGTGTTTTTAATTTCTGCATTAACTTTTTCTGTGTATCTTTAACTTGCACCAAACAATACCTTAACAATACAATTATATAACACATTACAAATGTATTAATACAAATGTATTATTAAAAACCTTGTTCTCTCTTTCAGCTTGGCAAGAAATCAAACACTGGACAAACCTGCTGTGGTTTTTTATGCAATGATAGGAAATGATGTATGCAATACGTAAGTTATAAACATTCAATATCCCTTTAATGTGGATGTCGGCCTATCCAATATTTTCTAGTAAAGACAAGTCTAAAAACTAATACAACACTTTGTCTTGCTCTAGCCATGCAGATACACTGAGCAGGATGACTACACCTCAAGAAATGTTCACTAATGTCATGACGGCCTTGGAACTTCTAGACTCCCAACTCCCCAGTGGAAGTCATGTGGTTTTGGTTGGCTTAGCCGATGGCCGTATCCTATGGGACTCCTTACACAACAGATACCATCCACTTGGTAATTTCTATTTACAACAATACTTTGAATATTCATATACAAAACCAACAAAAATGTAATTAATTCATATTCATTATCAGTTCCATTAGGGTGTTTATAGGTTGTATGTTCAGTCTCTTTGAAGAACACTTCAAGTAATACAAATCAATGTGTGTATGGAAGTAAAGAAAAAAACTACTTTACTAACAATATTTTAAAACATAATACAGAAGACTCTCAGTTATCCATAACTCAAGTAACCAGAACTCTCAAGCAACCAGAAAAAAAATTGAATACTGTACTTTAAATAAAAAAATAATTCTACATGGGTCAACAAATGCGAGGAGACAGATTGTCATGCCATAAAATGCTTACCTGCACCTAGATTTCATCCACTGTATGTCACTGCAATTCAGTTTTACCTGGAAGCGGACAGGCATGAGTGAATGAGCCAGCGCAGTGTTGGTGTTATATTCCCCAGGTTAAGCACTGCACCCTCCAGCCGAGCGTGAGGAGTGAAAGCTGCTGCTGCTAGAACAGCCCTCACTGACAAATATACTTAACAGAGCATCCTATGTGCAGCTAATCTAGGTCTCTTTTAATAGTAGCTCTCAAGCAATCAGAAACTACATTTATCCGGCATCTACCAATCCCTGCGGGTGCCGGATAACTGAGAGTCTACTGTAGTCATATAAAATATAACATAACAAATCCTTCACTTGACAAAAGTGGAACAGCAGAGGAGAAATGACTGGCAACATACAGTAAAAGAGCCTTGCAAAGCATTTAAGAGGAACTGTAGTAGGCAGAGTCCACTTTAGAGTGAGTTACAGTAGTGGAGACCGGAAATAATAAGGAAGTTAATTAGGATGTTGGTTGTTTTTTGTATAAAATATGTGTTGTCATAGGAAATAGTATGTAAATATAAATCGCAAAAGCCATATAATACCATAAACTAGCTCATACATGATATATTTCATATTCATTTCCATTATTAAGTCTTTGGATTCAGTCATTCATTTTATAGACCCCCACAATAGTTCCATGTCAGATTGTATTTGTAAAACACTGGTCAAGACAAAACATTACATTTCAAAGAGCAACTTCTCTTCCCTTTAACAAAATGCATTTGTTTCTCTGGATACAGTATCGGCATCATTTCCCCCTAAAAAAAAATGGTATTTGAGTTATATATCCATAAGACATTTAATATATTTTGTATTGAATCATGTTTAATCTATTCTTCATGTTATACAGGTCAATTAAATAAGGATGTCACCTATATACAACTGTACAGTTTCTTAAGCTGTCTTAAGGTATGATGCTACTTTTGTCCTTTCTTCTTTAGTTGAAGCTTGTTTTATTTTATTTTGCAATACAAAATAGATTTGGAGGTGTAATGTAATTTATATGTGGAACGAGATACCACTGAAATAACACATTTATTCAGTAGTTATACATATTGTGATTGGATTACATATTAACAACATATAACAAAAAAAATGAAGTGGAAAAGAAATGTAAGAAGAAGGGGAGAGAGAAAAGTATATGGTGAGCTGATATGACTGATTCTTGGTTGAATTAAATAATCTAGGATATAGGATTTAGTTGTAGATAACTTTTTGGAAATTCTGTGTTTATTCTCCATTTTTACGATGAGGTAGGACCAGTTATTTACTCATTTACAATAATAGTTATCCAAGTTTGCTGACATCATCATGATCAGATTATAAATTTGCCATATTTTGTTTTCGATTTGTGAATTTGTTGGACTTCATTACAACATACATTATAGTTATTTGCTATTAGTAATCTTCTTTTTTACATTATATGAACATGGCATCCGGTACCTACTTGTTTGGGTCGAAAAAACATAATTACCATCAAGCATATGTACTTAAAGTAGTAAATCTACAAAAAAAAGTTGCTAAATATGATGACAAATATAATGATCTTTATTTGCCCATTACACTTAAATATTTGAGTTCATAAATCAAACCAAGACAACGCTTCAATAAAATACACACATTATTGAATGGAACTGTATTTTTTTATTATATTTTCTTGCAAAAGCCTTTCTTTGTTTGCACATATGTGTTTAATGTTAATAAATGGTGAACTCAAATAAATCGATTTTACAAGGAAAGACCCAACACTAGCCTTTTAAAATGAGTCAAGGCTGGTATTGTTTCTCCTCCTCTGTCCTGACATGAGGAGCATAGAGCCATGTGAACCTCTGAACTGCAGCAACATTGTTAGTTTATCCTCATTCCTTTGAATTTAAATCACATTAGAAAGCACAAATATATGTTGATCTATAGCAAGCCACATTTAGCACCAAATCCATAAGTTCTTATTCTGTGCTTTAAAGGAACATTTTGTAGAGGGCTACTGAAATGCTCCAGTACTCTGTATCATGTTGTGTTCTACAGTAAGATAAACAACTTTGCAATATACTTTATTATACTTTGTTTTAAAAAGGCCATTTTATCATAGAAATCTTACTTCTGAAATTGCATGTGCTTAAATAGAGCCCTATTCAATTTGCTATATCTCAATTCAATAAGGCTGTTTATTAGCAGACTTGAGATGGCTCTGATAATCAAAACATTTTACTAGTCCTAAATGATAACGGCTGACCTGACTAAGAGTAAAATATGAAAGCATTTTTCAGCTATTTTTGTACTGTAGATGGCAGCACTGTAGAGTAGTATAATTCTCAATGGTGCCAGGGACCAGCTGTCAAACAAACGACTGAGATACAAACTACTATTAAAATACATTTTTTTTCATTTATTAATGTGTCACTTGTTTAAGTGGTCAGTCACTCCTAATTATCAGTTTTTGACACCCAATTCATATATTTTTTCATCATATGCTATAGTCTCCTTTCTTTCTGAGGAATGGAAGAGCATGTTCCCAGTATTGGCTATTGAGAAATACTACTGTAGAGCATAGGAACTTTGAAGTAACTCATTTTTCATGACAAAAATATTTTGGATTCTAAACAGATTATACGTACATGACACATTGATGCCCATTCAGAGCAGCACTGGCCTCATTTGTCCATATCTAGTGTTGTGATGAACCATTAACATTAAAATGCCCATTTTGATTTTAGAGCAACCCATGTGAAGGATGGATGAACAAGAATGAAACTCTCCGCAATTTAACCACTGAGGTACGATCTAAAAGATTATTTTCAGACAGTTTATTCTAAAATAGACACTGACCTAGATTCACTCTGCTTTGGAGGGATGTAGAAGGGTCAAGATGTCCTTTCGAGGTCTCTTAAGTATTCACTATACTATGTTTCCTAGTATGAAATACAAAACGGGTGGTTGTACCTTTTATATAGGTTATTAATGTGTTTCTTAGTAGTTCATATCTGACTGACAAAAGATGGAGGAAGGGAGGGTAACAAAAGAACAAAAAAAAGTATGGTTATAGATAGGTAAGTATGATTGTAAATAGCACCATGATTAAAAAAACATAATCAAGCTATGGTGTACACTGAAAGTCCTTTTTAACAGATTTTTCAGAGAAATATGCCTTGTGGTTTATGGGATTCTACTCAAAGTTTCCAGGAGCAAATACATTGCAGTGTGCCATTTTGAGCTGTTAATCAGCCTTTCTGGCTCACCCAAAAAACAAAGTAGAAAAGTTATTTGTTAATGAGAGAGCGTTTAATTTAATTATTGATAAACCCCTTCATTGTCTTCAGTGCAGTTGCCTTGGCCTGGGCATGTCAGGTCTCGTTTTGTGCGGCTGACTGCACTGAAAACAATGCCTTGTGATTATCAATAATTAAATGCAATGATATATCATTAAGAAACCTACGGAAATAACCTATATAGGTGTTGTATTTTATTTGTTTACTAGCAACTTCCCATCAAAAATGACGGAGCAATAAAATTTGAAGCCATGGCAATGCTGTTTGTCACACAATGTAAAGCTTTTTCTACTCTGAGGACCTTCGGCGCTCATTGCAAGCCTCTCTCTGAGCGCTCATCGCAAGGCCATTAAAGTAGAGGGTTGGGGGAGAGGCTTGCAATGGCCGTCTCCCGTCAAGTAGAGTGTGGGAGAGGTACATGGGGGGAGAAGCTTGCAATGAGTGCCAGAAGCGCTCATCGCGAGGCCAGTAAAGTAGAGGGAGGAGAGACTTGCGATGGGCACCGAAGGCACTCATTGCGAGGCCTGCGATGAGCGCCAAAGGCGCTCATTGCGAGGCACGCAGGTTAGAGGGGGAGAGGCTCCCAATGTGGGGCAAAGACCATTGCCAGCCGTCATTTTTGATGGGCAAGATGTGTGTGTGTGTCACGACTCACTTCTTAAACTGGTTTTGACCTACCCAGCGAATTGTGAGGGTGTTTGTATATATCCCTGCTAGCATTAATAAACTTCCAGACTGGGAGTCGACCACCGAACAGGACCAAGGGACCACCGGAATCAGGATACCAAGATACCAAGATAGCAGAGTCCCTTACTGTAACTCTAGTCAATCACATGCAGCATCAATAACCATGATGTATAGGATAATCCCTTCCCCAGAATAAATAATACACATAATGTATGCATATCCAAACAAGAACAACTCATATTTATGTCACAACTTTAGCAAACATTCTCTTAGTCAGTCTCCAAGCTCTATTTTCCTCACCATGTGGGTTACCTGTCAATCAAAGGCTTATTGACCGCCCAGGTACATGGGAGCCTGAAACAGTAATTAATAACTTGTCAAGGGGGGTTAACTGACTACTTAAAGATGGAGACAGCTTGTCTGGCTGCCTACATGACAGCTCATGCTAGGATGAAAGCAAGCCCATTTGGACAGCTCTTAAAAGTCACCAAGGGACAATACGGGTTATTTAGATCTTCCTCTCTCTTCACTTAATTGAATTACCAGGGCTCTTAGGAGACTGATGGCCCTCCCTTGAACCTCTGAAACCTTCCGAACCCCCTTAACCTGGTACCCCATAACTCTGACCTTATTCCCCAAGGTTTCAGGGGATACAATATGCTTTATTGCATTCCTCTGGGAAAAACTGTCATTTTGATGCCCACCATGATATGGGGATTAACATACTTAACAGTACATATATAAGGCATATATGTTACAATCATACCACAGGCAATAATAACCAACTTATGCCAACAGGGCAATAACTAGTCCAGGTATCTGGATGGTGCAGCAATGTTTTTGAAGAAAGGGACCAGTTGTGTCACTTTAATCCGTGCCCATCAAGGAATCCATAGGGGCCCCTGGGTGTCAGAAAGCATACACATGGCAACAGCAAAACAACTTCAATAATATTCTTGTTGTTTTTTAGTCGTTCAGTTGCGTTCAACTCTCTGTGACTCTATGGACCGTGGCACCCCAGGTACATCTCTCATTCACTGCCCCTCTGAGCTCCATCAAGTTCATGTTCCCTTCTTCTTGTGCCTTCAATCTTTCCCAGCATCAAAATCTTGTCTAGGTAATCCTGTCATCTCATGATATGGCCAAAATATTTTCGCTTCAGCCTTATGATCATACCTTCTTGTGAACAGTTTGTCTTGATTTCCTGAAGTACTGATTTATTGGATCTTCTTGCAGTCCAAGGGAGTCTAAGCAGTCTTCTCCAACACCACAATTCAAAGGCATCAATTCTACAGCGCTGAGCCTTCTTTATGGTCCAGCTCTCACATCCGTATGTTACTACTGGGAATACCATACTTTTTACTATGCAGACCTTTGATGATAATGTAATATCTTTAGTTTGTACTAGATTGTCCAAGCTTGCCATAGCTTTCCTCTCCAGAAGCAAACGTCTTTTAATGTCATAACTACAGTCACAATCTGCAGAGATCTTGGATCCCAGGAAAATAAATTATGTCACTGCCTCCACTTCTTCGTCTATTTGCCAGAAAGTGAGATTGCCGTATGCCATGATCTTCGTCTTTTTAACGTTGAGCAGCAGGCCAACTTTTGTACTCTCTTCTTTTACCCTCATCAATAAGTCCTTTAGTTCCTCTTTACTTTCAGCCATCAGAGTAGTATGATCGGCGTATCTGAAGTTGTTGATATTCCTTCCAGCAATATTGATTCCGGCTTTGAATTCATCCAGTCCAGCCTTACACATGATATATATATATATATATATATATATATATATATATATATATATGGAATAAATAAGGTGACAACATACAACCTTGTCGCACTCCTTTTCCGATCTTGAATCATTCTGTTGTCCCATGTTAGGTTCTGACTGTGGCTACTTGGGACATATACAGATTCCTCAGGAGGATGAGATGATCTGGTACTGCCATCTCTTTTAGAACTTGCTACATTTTTTTTGTGATTCACACAGTCAAATGTTTTACAATAGTCTATGAAGCAGTAGTAAATGTGTTTTTTTTAACTCTCTTGCTTTCTCTATTATCCAATGGCAATTTGATCTCTTGTTCCTCTTCCTCTGCGGAACCCAGCTTGCACATCTGGTAGTTCCTTTTACATATATTGTTGGAGCTTGGCTTGTAGAATCTTAAGCATTACCTTGCTGGCATGTGAAATGATTGCAATTGTTCGATAATTGGAGCATTCTTTGGCACTGCCTTTTTTTTTTTTTTTTCATAAAGTTTTTTATTAAGAATAATCAAGAAAAACTTGTACAAAAATAAGCACATTCTATAAAACATAATTTCACATGTCAAGAAAGGATAATTACTATCCTAAGCAACTGCTTCTCTTTGTTGAATTATTCCTTAATATAATTTTAACGTTTTCAGTGCATAAATTGGTTTAAATAAACAATCGTGTTACAATCAATATATTCTACGAACATATGTGAAAAGAGAAAGAGGAAGAAGTGAAGAAAAGAAGAGAAAAATAAACAAATAACCAAAGAAATGAAGAAGTAAAAGGAAAAGAGCAAATAGTAGATAATTGCTTCCCATCCGCTCTTCTACTTCAAAAGGTCAGGATTTGACTAAACCGTGGCCTTTTCAGTTCCTGTGCTACCCAATCTTAGTTTTACTGTCGTTACCTTTCGTCCGAAGAAGCCTCCAGTGTCCTCTCCCGCTCCGCCTGTTCCAGTCCGCCCCCCGCTCCACTCCTCTTCCAATTGTAAAGAGCCTCCTAGCAAAAATTCAACTTGTCCCCCCACTACCTATGAAATGCAGTCGGGGGAGGAGATCCAGGGTCCCCAAATTTCCAGAAACTTATGATGTGTGTCCAATAGTGGATGAGTCATTCTCTCATGTATAAATAGGAAGTTTATTTTGTTTTTGATTTCCTGGAAGTTAATGGAATTGTCCTTCCACCTTCTAGCTATGATGTTTTTTACTGCCAGATAAATCAATTGTGTCAATTTATTGCCTACCCCTCCCAGTTCCTTATAATTCCTGCCTAAGAGACATGTCGCTATGGAAGGTTTAAGTGGGATACTAAATAATCTGGAAAGTAGATCAGCCGCTCTAGCCCAGGTTTCAGAGACTAAAGGACATTTCCACCACGCGTGAATGAAGTCCCCTCGTTCCTGACATCCCCTAAAACATTTATCAGAATTTGTAGGCACAATTCTATTTAGTCTAGCGGGGGTCATATACGCCCTATGTAGGATTTTCAGCGAGGTTTCCAACAAGCTAAAATTAAGGGACCCTTTAGAAAGGCTAGAGAAAGCTTTAGACCAGGAGGGCTCATCCCAGGTCTGTTCCAAGTCCAGCTCCCACTTCAGCATAAAGGAAGGCTTTGGTGAATCCAAGGGGGGAGCATTAATTATGTTATATATTGCTCCCAGTGTACCCTTAGTAAGGGCTGAGTGTTTGCAAATTGTGGTGAGCCAGGAGTCTTTAGGCGGGCCAAATTCCCTAAGAACTTCTTCTACCCAGTGCCTGATTTTAATATAGTTAAATATTTCCGTATCAGGAAACTCCCTCCCTCTGCAAACTGTTCCTAGAGAAATAATCTTCCCCCCTTCCAGCCATGAGCCTAATTTATCTAATTTTTGCAGAATCCAAAATTGTTTAGAGTTAGAAGAGAGGGTAGCCGAGAGGGTGGGGAAGTGAAAATCGAGGTAAGAGGAGTTACCGGGTATGCTAGATTGTGGGTTTTCTTGGCCCAGTTCCAGATTTTTAAAGTAAATTTAGTTATTGGATTACTTATGTAAGACCTAAGAGTATTCGAATTTGGTGCCCATTGGATAGTACCCCACGTGAGGGGGGGCATTTGTGCCTCCTCTATGAAAACCCAATTAGGCTGGAGGGAAGTGGAATGTGCCAGAGGAATAAAGGCCAGTTGTGCCGCTCTGAAATAGCTAGAAAAATTCGGGCATGAGAGACCTCCCTTGGATTTATGCCTATACATGACCTTCCTCGCTATTTTCGGGGGTCTATTCCTCCAGATGAACTTGAACACCAGGGACTGAAAGCGAGCTAATTCTGAGTTATTAACTTGAACAGGAAGGGTTCTGGCTAGGTACAGGAGCCTCGGGAGGATGTTCATCTTCACCGAGGTTATCCGACCCGTCCAATCAATATGTTTCCTCGTCCAAATGTTCAAGTCCCTCTGAAAAACCCTGAAGAGGGGGGGGAAATTGGCCTTATAAATTCCCGCTAAAGAACTAGTAATATTTATCCCCAAGTAGTGAATATGATTGGCCGGCCAAATAAACTTATGGCTTGATTTCAACTGGGACAGAGTATCCAAGGGTATGCCTATGCCTAGTGCCTCCGTTTTGTCCTGGTTTAATCTAAGTCCAGAAAGTGAGCTAAATAAACCTATTGTGTCCAGCAGAGCTTCAATAGAGGAGCCAGGGTTAGTAAGACTACACAATAGATCATCAGCAAATAAGGAGCACTTTAAATGCTGGTTTCCCACTCGCAGACCCTCAATAGAGGAATTTGCCCTAATCGCCTGAGCCAGCGGCTCTATTGCAAGGGCAAAAAGGAGAGGGGAAAGAGGGCATCCTTGTCTCGTTCCACGCCCTATCTCTATAACCGCCTTCTGGGAGCCCGGGAGTTTTAAGTTAGCTTTGGGAAGATTATAATAGGTGCGAAGCAGGTTTAAAAATTGGCCTTTGAACCCAAATTTATCCAGAGCGGCATATAAGAAAGGCCATTCCAGGGTATCGAAGGCCTTCTCTATGTCCAATGCGAGCAGGCAAACCGGGGTGTTTCTATGTCTAGCCAAGTGGATGATGTTTAGGGTCCTTCTAATATTATCACTCGTCTGCCTGTATGGGATGAAGCCAGATTGGTCCTTGTGAATCAGGGAGGGCAAAAAGACAGAAATCCTTTGTGAGAATATTTTAGCAAGGAGTTTGATATCCCCATTAAGGAGCGAGATCGGTCTGTAATTCTTTGCCTCCTTTGGGTCCCTACCTTCCTTGGGGAAAAGGGTCAGATCCGCGAAATTAAGTTCCGGGGGCATTGGGTCCCCTTTCAAAATTGTGTTGAACAGGCTGCATAAGTGTGGGGACAAAATGTCCGAAAACTTTTTATAATAAATGTTGGTAAAGCCATCAGGGCCAGGAGATTTCCCCATTTTTAGGTCTTTGATTGCCTCCCTAACCTCCTCTACCGATACCTCTTTGTTTAGGTTAAGAAGATCTGGCTCTGATATTCTAGGCAAATCTAAGGAATTCAGGTAGGACCTAATAGCGTTCTCTGGAGGGGAGTTGTGGGAGGAGTAAATGTGCTGGTAAAATTCCCTAAAGGTCTTTTGTATCTCATTTTGGCTAAACGTGAGTACTCCCTCTTTGGTTCTAATTTGAGAGATTTTGGACTGAGAGTACCTTGCCCTCAGACTTTTTGCCAATAATTTGTCTGGTTTATTCGCTTTAGCATAGAAGAGATGCTGCGTTCTTCTCAGGGCTTTATCTGTTCTAATAGATAAAATACCGTCTAGCTCCAGCCTAGCCTTGTCAATTTGGTCTCTTAACGAGGAAAAAGGGGAAATTTGATTCTGTTTCTCTAATTGAGCTAAATTTTTAACAAGGTTTTCCTCAGTTAGACGAATTGCTTTTTTATGTTGTGAAGCCAATTTAATGCACGTACCCCTAATATAAGACTTATGAGCCACCCAGACCCAACCTGGCGAAGTTTCCCCACCCGCATTGGACACAAAGTAGGCTGCCAGTTCAGAAGTAACTTGTTCCTGGTATGTGGGTATCGAGAGCAAATATTCGTTTAATTTCCAGGCAAAAGGTAGTCTGGATTGGGATCCCAGGTCAACTTCTAGGGAGACTGCAGCATGGTCCGACCACGTGCAGGGAACAATATCTGCCTTATCCGAGCTATCAAAAAGCGAGGTACTAATAAGAAGGGCATCAATACGGGAGTAGGACTTATGGGTGGGGGAGAAGAAGGTGTACTCTCTTCCTTTCGGATGGTGACCCCTCCAAGCATCCACGAATTCTAAAGAATGGAGCAGTTTTTTGATTTGTTTAATCCTTTTAGAAAAGCGGATGTGCTTAGAGACGCTGGATTTATCCATGCTCTGGTCTAAGACCAAATTTAGGTCCCCCCCTATTATCAATTTCCCCCCCTCCCCCCCCTCCAGTGTCCTTAAAAGTCTAATCAATGCTTTGTGTGGGGCTACGGTGGGGGCATAGAAAGATATAAGCGACGTAGGGGTGCCCAAGACCTTCCCTTTCAAGATGACATAATAATAACCTTCCCGGTCTATAATTTTGGAGTCTAGCTGGAACTGAAAATCCTTGTGCAAAAGGATCGCTACTCCCTCTTTTTTCGAAGCCTGGGTGGTGCAAAAAAATTGGGGATAATCTTTATTCAGGTAGGCAGGAGTAATATTCTTAGCAAAATGGGTTTCCTGGAGGAAGATAATGTCAGGTTTGTGGGTTTTATAATACAAAAAAGCCTTCCTTCGCTTGAAGGGGGAGTTAAACCCTTTTACATTGTGGGTGAGTATCTTTGTGGGAAATGTCATGTGCTGTTGGCGTAAGCATGTGTATAACTAAAAGCCACATACCTTTAGTAGCAGCTGAGCACGAGGGAACGAGGAGCGGCTTTCCCAGGCCAGGGCGAGGAGGAGCTGGAGGGTCCTGTCGGATCTCCTTGGACAGAGCTGATCTGATGAAGACGAAAGTGGGAGCAGGAAGACAAGAGTTAGTTGGGTTTAGCAGAGTTAGCCAGCATATTCTAAAGCCATTACCTAAGGGAAGTAGCTCCCTAACAAGTCTGCTATGTAATAGTCCCATTAGACCTAGCCATCCGCCCAGCGGACATAAAACTGGCTTTACCATATATTGGAACCTATAATACCTCTCCGGGCCTACTGCCCCAGGGAAGAGTGAGAAGCAAGAGAGAGTGAGTAGAGAGAGAAGTAGCTTGTGGGGCCAAGGCTTTGTGGGGATCAGAAAGTAGAGAAAGGAAGCAAATAACCTGCTCAAGTCTATCAGAGGGAAGAAAAAGAAGGTGAAAGCAAGGAGACAAAGAGAAAAAATACAATTTACCATTGTGCAATTCAAAACTTAACGATCAAGTCTGGCCAGATCTAGATCTAACCGTTTTCCTCAAATCTAATCTATATCCGTCTAAATCTTAGCCGGTAGGGGTATTAAGATAAGGCTAAAGAATATTTTTGGATGAACCTTGCTGAGCATGGAGACTCTTAACTATAACTTGGGATGAAACGTCCCTTATCTTAGATATAGCTGGCACTACAGCCCTTCTTATATCTGTTTTTCTCTTTAAAAGCTCTGAAGCTATTACCTTAATCTAAGGTAGTTAGACCTGCTCAGGGAAAAAAACAAGCATGAAACAAGCATAAAAGAGACAAACAGCATAGTTATAAAACAAGGTAACCAAAACAAGAGTCCTGTGGCAAAGTCTCTGTCATAGAGGGAAAAATGTGCCTCTATAGGCCGGTCCCTTCTCTGGCTCCTAGAGTCAAGTAGCCCCGGCCTCCAGATCCTGCCTCGGTCTTTGAGAGACTATTTGGGGAGTTGGGTCAACTGTCCTCTTCTGTTTGGAGGAAGGAGTCCACTGTCTCTGAGGGAGAGGGAGAGGCAGAGAGGCTCCCTGTGTCCGGGCTGTTGCTCCAGTGGCCAGGTTCAGTCTCTGAAGAAGATCCAGGCATTCCTCCAAGGAACGCACGGAATGGGATGCGCCACTATGAGAGAACGTAAGGGCAAAAGGAAAGCCCCATCTGTACCTGATGCCATGCTGAATAAGAATCTCCAGAGCAGGCTTCATCTGTCTCCGTTTTTGTAGGGTTGGAGGAGATAGGTCTGCAAAGAACTGCAAAGAGGATCCGTCGGGGCCCTGGATGGTTGTCATTTTACGGGTGGTTGCAAGAATTAAGTCTCTGGATTGCTGACGAAGTAGTCTCACTATTATGTCCTTTGGCAAATCAGGGTTTTTATTTCCACCCAGGGCCCTGTGGGCTCGCTCTACTTCCCATATGTGATCCGGAAAGCCTACCAGGATCTGGTCTATAGTGGCTTTGAGATATCGGGGTAGATCAATTATTGCAGTTGGAACCCCTCTTATCCGGATATTGAATCTTCGAGAGCGATTCTCCAAGTCTTCCAGTTTGTCTTCAAGGGAAGTGATGCGAGAGGTATTCTCCCCAATGGCACTCCTATCTTTTTCCAGGGCCTCCACTACTTGATCCATTGACTCCTCCAGAATATTGGTCCGCTGCCCAATGTCATGCAGTTCTTTTTGTAGAGCCGTGACTGCTCTATTGATATGGGACTCTAGAAGGGCCTCAAACTTTGCCATAGAGTTGTCAGCTATGTTGACCTCCGGGTGTACGGCCTCTGAAACCGAATCAGAGTCAGATTGGTCCAGATGTTCCGGGCAAGAAGTTTGCGTAGATGTCGGTGGGGCCCCGGCCATCTTGAAATGCTCCTCAATTTTTTTAGAAGGCAGGGCTTTCTTGTTTTTTCCCATCTTGCCTGGGATTTTGACTCGCCGTATATTAGCTGTGATGTTGCTGCAAAGTCTTGGTCAGGGAACAAGGCAGGGACTCCAGTAGCACCCCTCACAAGGCCCAAGCTGGCTGTTCTCTCTGAGTTGCAAGAAAAAAACAAAAGAAGTCAGATCATCCTCAGAAGCACGCTTAGCCCCTACCGGCCAGCTCCATTCACTGCATTAGCAAGCCCCTTCCAGATTGCAGGGCGGCAGAGAGGTAATTTTTTAGAAATTTAGGCCGCACTGTGGCAGAGGCGCCACTAGATGGCAGTGTCGCTCTCCAGGCTGGAGACAAGGATGTTGTTTTGCTGAAAAACACTCCTAGGGTGCGGCAGGCAATAAAAAAAAGAAAGAAAAAAAAAAGAAAACTGAAGCACAGGTTAGTCAATGAGAAAAGTTCAGCACAAAAGTAACCCAGCTCCAAAAAGCCTAACCAAGCATTCAGTCTCTCAGTTCTTATATGCCACAATCCTCTTCAGTACCCCTCTCTCCCCTGCTGTTGGTTTCAGGAGGGTAAGACAGGGTATGATCTAGGGAAATATCTTTAGGGGCTCTCACAACTGCTGCTGTCAGTGGCCAGGCAGCCAGGATACCCCTAGAGGGCCATGGGGTGCAGAGTCTCTGCTCTTCCTCTTCCTTCCCTCACTCCGTCCCCCAGCACTCAACAGGGGCCACCAGGCACAGGGCCAGGTTCCCTTCTTACCCCCTGACGGTCCTCTGGGTTCCCAGCTCCTGTCCCGGTCTTCCGGTGTGGCTGGGGGGTAGATGCTGCCTCTTGGCGCTCTTCTGAGCCTTGGCGCGCTTCCAAGCGCCGGCTCCTGGCTTCTGGTGGCGGCAATCCGCCACCGCGTCCCCTGCTGCTGCCTCCGGTACTCACTCTCCCTGGCACAGGGCATCTGACAGCCTCACCTGCACCCCTCCGTGCTGGTATACGGGGGAGAGCTAGAAGGGGTCTGGGGGGAGGTCAGCGTTGCAAGGCCCCGACAGGCCTCGTTGCCGGATCCTCCCGACGGGGTATCCGGAGGTAGGGAGAACGCTCCCAGATAAACTCTGGAGGTGGGGGAGCCTCCTCTGGGGATCCCTGCAGCTTTAGCTGCCGAATACGGCCACTTTGGAAGCCTTTTTTAGTAGGCCGACACGGAGCTCCAGCTCAACGCCTCCTCTCGCTTTGGCTGCTTAGCCACGCCGGCACTGCCTTTTTGGGGGATTGGGATGTAGACTGACCTTTTCCAGTCCATTGGCCATTGTTGAGTTTTCCAAATGTGGTGGCATAAGGCAAGTAACACTTTCACAGCAGCATCCTGTAGAATTTTGAATAGTTCAATTGTGATTCCATCACCTCCTGCAGCCTTGTTATCAGAAAGACATCCTAGGGCCCATCTCACTTCGCTCTCCAAGAGGTCTGGCTCCAGCTCATTGGACAAGCTATTAAGATCCTTCCTGTGTAGATCTTCAGTACACATCTGATAGTTCCAGGTCCATATATTGTTGGAGCCGTGCTTGTAGGATCTTAAGGGTTACCTTGCTGGCGTGTGAAATTAGTGCAATTGACATCCCCAATTTTCTTGAAGAGATCTCTTGACTTTCCCATTCTGTTATCTTTTTCTATATTTTTATATTGCTCATTATAGAAGGTCTCCTTGTCTCTTCTTGCTATCCTCTGGAATTCTGCTTTCAGTTGGACAAATCTTTTCCTATCTCCACTACCTTTTCCCGGGGATATTTCAAAGCCTCATCAGACAGTCAGTTTGCCTTCTTAGTTTTCTTTCCTATTAGATACCTGTATACATTATTTGGAACCTCAGCTGTATCACTTTAAATTTTGACATGGTTTTAAAAATGTCATTAACTTGGAAAAATAGTTTATTTCCAGAATTGAATATAAATAGGATTTTTCTTTACATTAACCTCCAGTGTCCCAAAGGTTTGCGAGAGCTGCAGAGCAGATATGTGAAGGCTGAAATGTGTATTTCCTGCAAAGAAAATTGTCATTGCAGCCTCAGTGAAGTCCTTTGTAGTCTTTGCAAAGCTTAGTAAATCTGGTGGTATGTGTGTTCAAGATGGCACAATTAGCTCCATAAATTATTAAATACACAACAGCGTACAGTATGTTGAAAGTATAAGTGCTAATCATATTCCAAGACCAATTCAAGACTTGTTACATGATGCAATGATGACTTATACCCCTGGTTATTATATCCTGAGCACATATCCAGATAAGCACAAGCAGATTTGTTGCCTTATACACCCTCTAGTAATCATATTACTAATTGTGCATTGTGAAAAATATTAATTAATTAAAATTTTTCTTTCAGAGGGCAGAACAGCTTTCTAACGTGCTAAAAGAAATAGCATCTTCCAAGACGTTTAATAATTTTGATGTCTTTTATTCCGAACACATATACACAAAAGGTAAACTGTTTATATTATGTATTACATATTCTGTTAAGCTGCACTTTGTAGCCAGTAGCACATGACGATAAACTGGTTTATATAAAACTCTTACAAACATTGAAATATATAATAGGAAATTGGTTCCATCGTAAAACTGTATGTACATTGTACTATCCATTTTTTCTACTGTAAATCATTTCTGACATATTCAGCACTGATTATGGGGCGAGTTAATGTTAGCATGCAGTTCAGTGTGGTACTTTGCACTTTGAAGGTACTGCATGATAACCTTATGGGACATTGTTTTGCCAAAAGAGACAGACAAACATACTGTAATCCTAAAACAGCTAATTACTATACTAAAACGGCTCAATTGCATAAGAGAACAGCAGAAAAAGCTGATTGTTGCAGGAATGATTCAAGTTAGAATGGTGACATATATCTAAATAGCAGCAAAACTAAAGATCGCCAAATACCTAAAGCTTACAAACGTGTCCAGAATTTGAAGCTTTACTGAATATTATATATAAAAGACTATGCAAATGTTAAGTCAAACAAAGACATATACAAATATCAGTTTTGGCATTGATGTTTAGAAGGTAAATGAACCAAACTGAAAAGAACTAGCAGCTACTGGGGAACTATTTATTGTATTTGTATAATTCTATAGATTATTTTCTCTAGAAAAAAGGAGCATAAGAGGGGATATGATTACCTTATATAAATACATCCAGGGTCAATACAAGGCTTTGTCAACTGAGCTTTTTGTGCTAAGAGGTTTTCAGTTGACCAGAGGACATCCCTTGAGGTTAGAAGAAACTTTCCACCTTAAAGAAAGAAAAGGGTTCCCCACAGTAAGCATTGGATATATTTTTTAAATAAAAAGGGCATTCAATGTTATCCTGGATACTTAGAGAGGAAGTATTGATCTAGGGAGCAATCCAAGATCTGGGGTCAAGAAGGAATTTTACATAATTTTTTCCCCTTTTGTGACAATTGGCTACGTTTCACTTGTTTTTTTTTTTTCTGTTTGTCTTCCTCTGGATCAATTAACAATACATCTGCATATTACAAAGATCTAAAGGACTAAAAGTATTTTTTCAACTTCAATTACCATGTAACTAGGCGTAAAAACATAAATAAAAAGTACTGCCTTCGTACATTGCCCTTTCATGATTGTATACAAGAAGCTTAGAACTAAATCTGATGTACTTTAAATACCATTGGGGAGAATTGCTAAGTATCTCATGTGCATCCCTTGATTTACTGTGTACTTTGGGGAAAATTGAGACCACAGCCCTTCTCACCTCATCTTATGTGAATAGATACTTACAAAATTATCCCATTGAATTTTGCTGCCAAAAATCTAGCAAAAGTACTGCACATTCAAAAGGACTCTTTAATGCCACGTCCATTAGTCAGCAAAAGTATTTGACAAAATTGTGGTCACTTTTAAAGAATCAAAGTGGGTTCCAAATATTGTATAATTCAAAACTATGGATGATAAGAAGCACTTGATCAATGTTATTAAAAATGCATTTTGCTACAGTAAACATTCAGGTTTGCAACACTGAGTTGTCAGTCAGCCTTTCTAATGTATCCACAAATCACAATTGTAATATTTTGTTAATGAGAGACCATAGCCTTAATTGGGGATTAGCCAATGACTCATTGGGTCCATTATCTTGAGTGCAGTCACATGGGTCTGAATACACCTAGTCAACTTTAGTGACTGCATCCAAGACAATGGCCACAATGTCTTAGAGACTAATCAATCATTAAGGCAATGATCTCTCAATTAAAAAACATTTGAATCTTGTTTTGTCGGTGGATCAGAAGATCGACTAATAGTTAAATATTGCAAACTCTAATGTTAGATTACTGTAGGAAAATTCAATTGTTTAATACCATTTAATTGATAAAGTACTTACCTACAGTTTTAACTTATATCATATTTGACCACTGTGTCACTGTAATGTGCCATGATGTTACACTAATGCTGTCCCAAAAGAATGCAAAGTGCAAATGCTCCCTCTCATATTGCTTATTTCCAGCCAAATTTAGGAAATTTATGGAGAAAAGACCATCTTTGAATATGAGATCTGGTTGGTGGTGAATGCAACATGGGAATATAACTGTGTATATAAATGTGAAGGCAGTGGATAAAGTATTTTGCTATATCTTTCTTGTTGGACAGCTACCAAGTAGGGTTATAAAATCTACTGCTTTAATGAACAGCTAGTAAATAATTAAACAGTCTTCTAGCGGAACTGGTGGAAATGAATACTTCAAGAAAAAAAGACACTTGTTTGAGAAATATGTAACAATCTAACAGTATTAGTAGCAGTGTATGTCATAGACCTAAAACATTTGTAGAGAAAATGTGAGAGATTGATCATGGGTGTCTGTTTATCTATCAGTGGATGGAGAGGTGAGGTGGAGGAACAGGTAGAAGGCTTTGTAAGATAATTGTATTCAATTGAAACTGACATCACACCAGTTCCCCTTCAAAGGCCCAGAAGCAAGATGTTGCATCAATAGATACAGCCACATCTCTCCTCTAATCTGTGCATACAACTTCCACCAATGTTCTATGGATGCCTCATGCGTCCAGCAGAGACTTCAAAATGTGTATTTTTTCTAATTAAAAAGTAGCTGTATGACTTTCCCCTCCTTAATTATGCTCTTAGTCAAACTCAAAGTTTTCAAACATATAAAAAAAAAAATTTTTTTAAAAGCCAATACTTTTTGTACAGATAGTATGGGCAGACTACAATGCAAACATATTTCTTATCTTCTTGTCATATATATTCTTCAAAGATTGTAAGTAGCGAATTTCCAGTCTTGTAGGGTGCTTTGGAAAAGGCACTTTCTACAAAGATTTTAAGCTCAAAACAAAACCCTCCAATTTTCTACAGTTTGTTAATAATGTACTGTCCTTGTTTTTATCCCCTGTACAGTGCTACAGAATATGTTGGCGCCTTACAAATAAAAGTTAATAATAAAATGTAAAGGGCCACTGTGATCATATATTTAAATTATCCAACATTTTTTGTGAGACCAATTGTTTTGATAATTTTATGGGTACATCATAGAATCCCTTTAAGATTCCAGTGCTGTACTACAGCAAGTATCCTTTTAAGCATATGAATGTGCTTTTAAACTAATGTGCTGCTCTTATCTTGGAGGCATACAAATATATTACTGTATCATGTCTCTGGGTTATAACATGCCAGGCCTCTGATTTACAAATATCATTTCACCAGAGATGTACCGTCATATTTCATTCCACCCACACAATGTCCCCCTGCCACAAGACATAAGTGTTTCTGTCGCACTAACGCCTTTTTTCCCTTCAATTGGCTGCAGGGTTTCAAAAATTGTATTAAATGTCATTGTTATATAATAAAAAAAATCCATCTGTGCAAAAAAAATTAAATAAATCATGATGTTATGTTATTCCCCCCAAAACATCAACTCATTTTATTTTTCCAGCATAGTCGTGTGCATTTTGGCTGAATTAATGAGTCATAACTTGAAATTACATTTTTTATAGCTCAAGCCGCCCTGTCTTCTTGCATCGGTTTGCTATGCAGCACATTCATTTATAGTCATTTATGCTTACTGGGTTTCTGTGCATAAATACCTTTAATCAAAATAATGTCTTGCAGTCTCCTTTTTTAGAAACGGATCTTATTTGTCGTATATTATGATTGTGGGTGAAATCGCTGTACAAAAAAAAAAACTTATTTCAGAGAATTGGAGAGCAAGAGTGCAAGAGTAATCTGGGCTTAAAAATTCAGTTGACAGCTCAATTTCATCCTCAATTTACAGCCCAATAATTGAGACTAAGAGTATACCATATAAACTTTTTATGTTTTAAATCATGGAAAATTGGACAGTGACTGCTGATGCTGAAAGACTTAAATGACCGCGGAAGTCAGACAAAATTTAAATTTTAATCAATATTCCCCTTTATAACATATTTTCTTGCAATAATACTTTCTAAAAATAATTAACTGCTTACTGATTTGTTAGGCTTTCTATTTTGCACTGTGGGCGCAGCCATTTTGATTATAACAATCATACTGTCATCATGGCCAGATTACCTATTAAGCCAACTAGGCAGCCGCCTAGGGGGTGCATCTCTGTAAGAAGCACCACTTTTTTTTAAAAATGGTTCCAGGCTTAAAATAAATGAATTGCTGCAGCTCATAGACTGGCTACTAGAGGCTTACCACTTAGAACAAGAGAGTTACAACAGGAAAAGGCACTTACACACACATAAAAGGCAAAATGGAATTATGCATACCTTGTGTACTCACTTCACTGTCTAGGGGCTCCAAAAATTTAGATCTGGCCCTGACTATCATAGCGATTCCTTCATCTCCACTGGTGACATTGCAACGGCCAAGTGAGATATACAGGAGTGCAAAAATTTGGCCCATGTTGTAGATAAAGCGCAACAACAATATTTGCAAGTTGGAGGTATTAATATCAAGGGAGGGCTGTTAGTTGAAAAATTATTGTGTCCATAAAGGGAGCCAGAAAGTCTAAATGCTGTATAAGCAGTTTTATGCATTTCTTTTCTCACTTCATTTGCCCTTTACGCAAATGTTTTCTTAAAAAGAATATAATACCATAATAAAGTTGTGCTCAAAAGTTTGCATACCATGGCAGAAATTGTGAAATGTTGTCATTTATTTTGAAAATATGACTGATCTTGCAAAAAAAATGTCTTTTATTAATGGAAATTGATCAAATGAAGCCATTTGTAGTCACATAGTTGTTTGGCTCCTTTTAAATCATAATAACAGAAATCACCCAAATGGTCCTGGTCAAAAGTTTACATACCCTTAGTTCTTAATACTGTGTATTGCCCCCTTTAGCATCAATGACAGTGTCATTGATGCCACTAATTCTTGCAGGTGGTATAGCATCCCATTCGTTTTGGCAAAATACCTCCAGGTCATGCAAAGTTTTTGATCTTCTTGCATGAACCGCATGTTTGAGATCTCCCCAGATTGGCTCGATGATATTAAGGTCAGGACACTGTGATGGCCACTCTAGAACGTTCACCTTTTTCTGCTGTAACCACTGGAGGGTCAGCTTGGTCTTGTGCTTAGGGTCATTGTCATGTTGGAAAGTCCAAGAGAGTCCCAAGCGCAGCCTTTGTGCAGAAGACTGCAAATTTTTCTGCCAGTACTTTCTTTTAACATGCTGCATTCATCTTGCCATCAATTTTCACAAGATTCCCCGTGCCTTTAGAGCTCACACCCCAAAACAACAGTTAGCTACCACCATGCTTCATAGTGGGGATGGTATTCTTTTCACTATAGGCCTTGTTGATCCCTCTCCAAATATAGCGCTTATTGTTGTAACAATAAAGCTCTACTTTGGTCTCATCACTC
This sequence comes from Discoglossus pictus, assembly GCA_027410445.1. Classification (NCBI taxonomy): domain Eukaryota; kingdom Metazoa; phylum Chordata; class Amphibia; order Anura; family Alytidae; genus Discoglossus; species Discoglossus pictus. The sequence continues at coordinate 290,171,782 of CM050166.1, forward strand.
CAAATTACAGTGTGCCAGAAGCTGTGAGGCGCATCAAGGTGTTGTCGGCATATTGTAACCAGGCTTTTTTGTGGCACTGGAGCAGTAACGGCTTCTTTCTGGCATCTCAACCATGCAGCTCATTTTTGTTCAAGTATGCTTGTATTGTGCTCCGTGAAACCACCACACCGTGTTTTTCCAGAGCAGCCTGTATTTCTCCTAAGGTTACCTGTAGGTTTTTCTTTGTATTCCAAACAATTCTTCTGGCAGTTGTGGCTGAAATCTTTCTTGGTCTACCTGACCTTGGCTTGGTATCAAGAGATCCCCGAATTTTCCACTTCTTAATAAGTGATTGAACAATATTGACTGGCATTTTCAAGGCTTTGGATATTATTTTATATCCTTTTCCATCTTTATGAAGTTCCGTTACCTTGTTACAAAGGTCTTTTGACAGTTCTTTTCTGCTCCCTATGGCTCAGTATCTAGCCTGCTCAGTGCATCCACGTGAGAGTTAACAAACTCATTGACTATGTCTACACAGACACTAATTGCAATTTAAAAAGCCACAGGTGTGGGAAATTAAGCTTTAATTCCCATTTTAACCCGTGTGTGTCTGTCATGGCCAAACATTCAAGGGTATGTAACCTTTTGATCAGGGCCATTTGGGTGATTTCTGTTATCATTGTGACTTAAAAAGGAGCCAAACTATGTGATAATAAATGGCTTCATATGATCACTATCCTTCAATACAATTTTTTTTTTTTGCATGATCAGTCATATTTTAAAATGAATGCAAAAAAACACAGTTTCTGCCAGGGTATGCACACTTTTGAGCACAACTGTATAACACCATATAACACCAGAAAAGTATAAAATGTCATTTTTTTCTTGATTAATGGAAATACAATATGTGTAACAAAAAAGTTTACTTCTCCAAAAATAATTATTTATGCTCCTATAATAAGCATATCTGCTGCATAACTCTGAACTATGCAGAGCACAATTATAATGCATTGAAGGAAGATCTGCATTTGTAATCTGGATAGCAACTATCTATTGATTCACTGCCTACCAGTTACATTTTACAATGTCATTTAATACCATATATATGCACTCTCGTTATTCATTTCCTTCCTGCTATCCTACCTGTACTCAGCTGTTTATCTCTATAGGAGAATGTAGGAGTGGAGGTGAAACACTGTTCAGTAAGAAAGAGTTATATCATTGTTACATTAAATGTTGCTTATATTAATATTGCATGCATACAAACTTACTATGCACTTCTTAATGTATCTGTTTATAATTTTAAGTCTGTTTTTTGTAGTGATGGCTGAATGGACCAGATTGGGAGGAGAGCCATGGGAGTTGATTGAACCAGTAGATGGATTTCATCCTAGCCAGGTACTGCAACATATATTTATCTCTGTACATATAGTCTATAAGATATAGGGTAAGTATATTGCTGATTATATCCATTGCTTGGCAGCCACCACTTTGGATGAATAGAGAATTGTAGCAATTTGATCAACATATGCAATGCTATATACAACAAATACAGTTTTATGGTATTAAGCAGACGAAAAGTACACATAATTACACTACCAAGGCTTGTGCCAAGAATATGGAGGATTTCCATGAACAACACCTTCAAGTAGATTAAGTGGTCTCTGGATCTTAGAAGGCATTACTCTTGATTGTTTTCCACAGGTATCCAACATTGAAAGGACAGTGTTGTACAGGGTTCAATTGTGTTACAACTTTTTTTTTTTTTTTATTCGACCAGCTCAGGGATAAAGAGAAGTAAGTGGGTAATAACAGAACATTTGTTACAGAGAGTGATAATAAAATACATAGAAAATATAGGCATAATAAAGTGTGAAACATTAAATGGATAGGGAAGTTTTATGGATTTTATCTTGGTAAATAGTATACCTGTGTATCTTTTTTATTTATACACTATGTACTTTAAGAAGTGCTTAAAAGCTCTATTTTGCTGCCTAAAATCAAATAAATAGCCCCTGTATCGATCTTCCCACCGCAGTGTTTGCAGACACAGACCCTGTAGGGCTGGATATGCAGTGTAGTGTCCAAGCCTATCAGGGACCATGTCTTAGCAACATGTTGCAGAATGTTGTGGAGATATGGTCACTGATTGTAGTGCTGTGTATGCAGTGTCTCATACTAACCAGAGTATGTCTACATGAGCTGCAGAGGGAAGACCTAAGCAGGTAATATTTAGTCATATTTGCTTTTAGGCAGTAATAACAGAGTGTTTAAACAAAGTACATAAAGTATATATACATATATATATATATATATATATATATATATATATATATATATGTATACAGGGAGTGCAGAATTATTAGGCAAGTTGTATTTTTGAGGAGTAATTTTATTATTGAACAACAACCATGTTCTCAATGAACCCAAAAAACTCATTAATATCAAAGCTGAATATTATTGGAAGTAGTTTTTAGTTTGTTTTTAGTTTTAGCAATTTTTAGGGGGATATCTGTGTGTGCAGGTGACTATTACTGTGCATAATTATTAGGCAACTTAACAAAAAACAAATATATACCCATTTCAATTATTTATTTTTACCAGTGAAACCAATATAACATTTCAACATTCACAAATATACATTTCTGACATTCAAAAACAAAACAAAAACAAATCAGTGACCAATATAGCCACCTTTCTTTGCAAGGACACTCAAAAGCCTGCCATCCATGGATTCTGTCAGTGTTTTGATCTGTTCACCATCAACATTGCGTGCAGCAGCAACCACAGCCTCCCAGACACTGTTCAGAGAGGTGTACTGTTTTCCCTCCTTGTAAATCTCACATTTGATGATGGACCACAGGTTCTCAATGGGGTTCAGATCAGGTTAACAAGGAGGCTATGTCATTAGATTTTCTTATTTTATACCCTTTCTTGCCAGCCACGCTGTGGAGTACTTGGACGCGTGTGATGGAGCATTGTCCTGCATGAAAATCATGTTTTTCTTGAAGGATGCAGACTTCTTCCTGTACCACTGCTTGAAGAAGGTGTCTTCCAGGAACTGGCAGTAGGACTGGGAGTTGAGCTTGACTCCATCCTCAACCCGAAAAGGCCCCACAAGCTCATCTTTGATGATACCAGCCCAAACCAGTACTCCACCTCCACCTTGCTGGCGTCTGAGTCGGACTGGAGCTCTCTGCCCTTTACCAATCCAGCCACGGGCCCATCCATCTGGCCCATCAAGACTCACTCTCATTTCATCAGTCCATAAAACCTTAGAAAAATCAGTCTTGAGATATTTCTTGGCCCAGTCTTGACGTTTCAGCTTGTGTGTCTTGTTCAGTAGTGGTCGTCTTTCAGCCTTTCTTACCTTGGCCATGTCTCTGAGTATTGCACACCTTGTTCCTTTGGGCACTCCAGTGATGTTGCAGCTCTGAAATATGGCCAAACTGGTGGCAAGTGGCATCGTGGCAGCTGCACGCTTGACTTTTCTCAGTTTACGGGCAGTTATTTTGCGCCTTGGTTTTTCCACACGCTTCTTGCGACCCTGTTGACTATTTTGAATGAAACGCTTGATTGTTCGATGATCACGCTTCAGAAGCTTTGCAATTTTAAGAGTGCTGCATCCCTCTGCAAGATATCTCACTATTTTTGACTTTTCTGAGCCTGTCAAGTCCTTCTTTTGACCCATTTTGCCAAAGGAAAGGAAGTTGCCTAATAATTATGCACACCTGATATAGGGTGTTGATGTCATTAGACCACACCCCTTCTCATTACAGAGATGCACATCACCTAATATGCTTAATTGGTAGTAGGCTTTCGAGCCTATACAGCTTGGAGTAAGACAACATGCATAAAGAGGATGATATGGTCAAAATACTCATTTGCCTAATAATTCTGCACTCCCTGTATATATACAGGTTTATTATACACCAAGTAAAGTCCAGAAACCTTCCATATCCCATTATGAGAAACAGAAACTAGACAGCAAAATAGCAGGATAATGGGTAAAAGACTTGGCTGGAGCAGTATACTGTAAATGAACATTTCTATGTAGATGGCATGCAGCAGAGAATCAGCATATATATATATACAGTATGTTATAAGGTTGACAATTATTTTCGGACTTTAAAGGGGACATGGAAATACATTTTGGTTGTTGTTGTCGTTGTATCATAAAGAGTGTATTTGATAATGTGTCATAGAGTGTTTGTTTGTTTTTTCAAATAAATGTCTCAACACAAAGACTTATTCGGAAATGTAACATCTCTTGGGGGCTTTCCCTCTGCCAGCCAATGAGACCTACAGACTATAGTATGCTCTCTGCATTTCCTGTTCGTTTCAATGAAGTTAAAACAGGTTTTTCTTAATACCTTTTCCATCAAAAAACAACATTTCCAATTCTTAAAACACACTGTTTTAAATGCTGAAAATGAAACAATTTAGTTCCATGTCCGTTTAAGTACTGTATTTTGACAAGTTTATTGTAGGCAGGCAAAATTAACTCATTACAGTATCAACCAATTTTAATACTGCACAGTGTCGTAACGTAAAGCATTTTCTTAATGTTTGATTCCCAGATCGCCTCTGCAGTTGGAGCAGACATCATCTGGAAAGAAGCATTACAGATGTGGCCTGATCTGTTTGGCAAGGAGAATCCACACAATGAGGAAATTATAGCAAGATTTGGGGATCAAGGAGGACACTGAACGACAATGAATAATAGTAATAATAATAGTGTATTATAGTATATAATATAATGTACAGGAGAATCCAAATAGCATCAACAACAAGCAAAATGCTGAAGTTTTATTTCTGAACACCTGATATATTGCTCACTTTAACACTCTGTAGGTATATGTAGCACTTAGTATTTTATTAACAAATGAGTAAAATAAAATGTATTTTTCTTTCAGTAAATATATGTAAAAAAAATAACACATTTTTACCAAATATGTGGAAAAATTATAACTTTTATATGTGCAGTGATTTGCTTTACTAAAAATAGCAGTTATATTTGCACAATAGAACAATGTGGCACTAAATATTGTAAATGTCACAACTAATTATACATTTTTATACATTCATGTTTTATTCATATTTTATACAGATTCTTTTTTTTTTTATTCAGATTTTCCATATATTTTCATTTAAACCAGCAATTGTAATTGACCAGGAAAGGGTTTTGTATGACCTTATAGTGACAGTAGATTTTATAGTAGAAGCCTCTGTGTCCCTAGGGTCTGCAGCATGCCACGCACATCTTGTGTCTGGTTATGCCAATCCATAAGGTCTTCATGGCAAAACAATTGGAGTGGGTTGCTAGTTCCTTCTCTGGACTGTGATTTGTCTGACCTCTCTGTTATGTCCTGCCCATCTTTGTTGACTCTACATGGTATAGCTCACAGCTTCATTGAAATACATAAGCCCCTTCATTAGTAAGTGACCAGCAATAAAATCGCTGTCACCCCACCCAAAAATTAGTTTCATATTTAAAACCATGAAAAACGGTCTTTATATTGTACTAGTCGTTATTGTTTCATGGAGTAGCAGAGCTGCTTCTCACCATTCCCTGTTAGGTGATCAGCAGAGTGAGAGGGCTCTGCCCAAGACTGGACCAGTCTAGCTATGTCTGCAGAGGCAAATAAATCCTCCTGAGCAGATGTATCCTGGACAACTCATAGGATGTACACAAGTCTCTAAACTTAGTTTTACAAAAGGTCTTGTGTATATTGTTTATGTAATATTTAGTTTCTGTATTATTTCTATCACATTTGCTGACGGAGCGTGTCCCATATATCCACTCAAATCTGTTTGCTATGATGATTTGCCTTTACATTTCTGTTGTGTGTCAATATCAGGAGGTAAGGTTGATTTTTTAACTTAAAGTGACATTTAGCATACCTGTTTTTTTAAGCATTTAAAAGAGCATGCTTTAAACATTCCAAAAGTTGTTTTTACATGAATTTTTTTTAGATTCAATGACATTTACAGGTTTTATTTAACAGGAACTACAAAGAGCATACTCTAGTCTGCAGATCTCATTGGCTGTCAGAGGGGAAGCCCTGAGAGAGTTAAATATCTGGATGAGTTTTTGAGCTCTGACACCTTTATTTAAAAAAAGAAATCACACTATATTAAACACATATTAAATACCCTCTTTGTGATGCTTCAAAGAAAAAAATCTTTACTTGTCCATTTAATTATCTTTCCCCAATATTTATTGTAATGTACAATATTCCTCCCAATTCAATATGGGGTCAAGGAGAAACACTGCATTCTAAAAATAAGGTAGTGTTATCCATCACTTGATACAATAAGGAAACTTAATATGTGCAGCCATCTATATACAAGTATATACTGCAGGATAAGCATACCTTCATGGCCTATCTGTGCGTTTTGGAATTAGAAAGAAAAATATAAGAAGAAACAGGTGAAAGATAGTGGGGTATTTTGGAAGCTGGAAGAGAGAGATTGGTGACATTTATTCAAAAGAGGGATATTTTGGAGGTTTTGGTTTATTTAAAAAGCACCAAAATACAGTGGACCCTCGGTACTAGACTTCCTTCAAACTTGCTGATTTTGGTATTCAACACATCTGGATGTGCAAAGAACCTTGGTACTTGTTGTGCTCCCTTGGTACTCATCACACTTGCTAAAACCAATGTACGTTACGCCTTATGAGAGTTTGGCACTCGTCGTATTCGTCACTCATTGTGCCTTCTGGAACCAATTAATGACTAGTACCAAGGGTTCACTGTATTCTGTAACACTAGATACAGGGATACAGTGAGTACATAAGACAAATGTGACAAAAGTTACATACTGGTTCATATGGTATAGAGCGACTCACTATTGTAAAAGCTCACAATATATTGGGTTAAGAATATTAGACAAAAAAATCTGTTTTATCTCATAGAGATGGAAACAAAATGGCTAAAAGCAAACAAAATGTGAAAAATGTGATATCTGATAGGATTTTAATTTTATACAAAATGCATTGGCACCACTGAATATGTTTCTACTGCTTTTTCCTTGTATAATTGTCTCAGGGAGGTCTTAGGCTCTTTAGGAGGAAGTTTCCACTCATTGCAATAATATGCTCTTTTAAATGCATACTCACACATCTATATGTTATAGCTTTTTATATTCAACATAATTTGCTTCTTTTATAGCCATTGTATAATCCAGCACAGGGAAAATATTTTAAAGTGTTAATGACTTCATAGATATGGGGAAAGCCATTTTTTATCCAGATTTATATTTCTATACAAACTATTTTTTCATAATTAGTTTATTCATAAGAACGCTAAGTTACTAGTTTGTCAAAGGCAAATGACAGATATAAACTATGCAAGGTTTGCAATTAAGTTAAAATGTAGTAATGGTTTAATTAATACTTGTTTTAAGTTCTGTAAAAAAAAAACAGCTTTTGGAAATGTGTTAGCAGTTATCATATGCAAGTACATTTGCACAATAATTTATTGTATGTACATTGCATGGAAGGTGCAATAAACAAATAATGGCCTTTCTTAAAATAATTCCACCAACAATATTTATAATTCCACATATTCACTGGATTTGCTGTTGATCATCACAGAACTTTCTTATATTTTGTAGATGATTATGTTACAGAAATTATTTCATTTGAGCCTGACCCTTTGCTTTACAACAACTTTATTTAATTCTCCTCTGTATGGTACTGATCATATAATGGCACCATTTCTTATTTCAATGTATCCTCTGATCCACTTGTGCTCTATTATTTATATTATGCCTCTAACTCTTGAATAATGCTATTTCAATGGTTATACCACTGTCTGTAATCTATTAAATACACTTTAAATGTCTCCCCAGTGTCTGCTCTTACATATTTACAATAAATATGTGTGTGTTTGTATGTATGTATGCATGTATGTATATATATAAATATATATATATATATATATATATATATATATATATATATATATATATTTAATAACTGAATCAGAGTTTAACGAATTAAGATTAAAGTAATTACGCCTGTTTTTAATTACAAATAATACATTTTGATGTCTCTATTGGACCCTGGAGGAATCCATGATACATACAGCTGGAAGTTGTGTGTATGAGATGCTCTGTGGGTTTGTCTGTTGATGCAACCTGCCGACCCTTATGGGCATGTGGGAAGCAGATTTTCCCCCAAAACAATACGTCCATTGCTGTGTAAGCTGCATATGTTGTTAGTGTGTTATATTCTTGACAAACAAATGCCTTTTTTGTTTAACTCCAGTGGTCCTTTAAGGGGGTGAAAGGGGTAAAAAAAAAATCTATACTTGGTAAAGGTCCAGTTTTGAGATTGTGTTCCTGTTAATTCCCAGGGATGAAAATAATTATTTTATGTTTGTGTTTTTTAAATGTTATACACATTTTCTTTAAGAACAGTTCCTCCACATGCGCAGTGCCCATTCTACAGATACAGAACATATACAGTAGACTCTCAGTTAACCGGAACTCAAGCGACGAGAACTCTCAAACAACCAGAAAAAACAATGACATACTCTTACACAAAAAATGGAAGTGCTTGACCAAAAAAAAAAGTTTTTATATTAAAACTGTGTATCTTTAAGTGACGTTTGTCTTTTTTTGCCTTAATATGATTTAATTACTGTATTTCAATATTAGTATCAATTCAATAGAGAGTTTATCATATAGTATGGGGTATAGCACAGCAATAGCTAGGCCTCTTTTAAAGTAACTCTCAAGCAACCTGAAACTACATTTATCCGGCATCTACCAATCCCTGTGGGTGCCGGTTAACTGAGAGTCTACTGTATATGAATTTGTTAGAAATGCTGTGTAAGCACTGAATATCAGTAACTGTGTATGTATATTTATATGTATAAGTATTTATGGATGTCTGTCTGTGTGTATATATGTTTTGTACATACTATAATGACCAATAATATTTGTCTGCCAACATGTCTGCAATTGAAGGAGCAGCATAATTTCCTGTTCTCTTCTCCCCATTCTGTCTTAAAGCATCCAGGGGAAACCTTTGCAGTCACATTGTTACATAGTTTTGGAGACTGAAAGAAGGATTTAAGTCCATTAAATGGACATGGAATTTATCAAAGCTGTGCACCATAGGTACTGACCAAGTACTGACTGAGTTATAGGCATTTTAAGTTAATAGCTATTGAAGCCCTTCCCTACTGTGCTTGGGAAAAGTGATGGATAGTGCGATACTCCCAAGATGTTTAGCAGGTGAGTGAGTGACTATGATGGCTGCACTGCAGAGCCACCGTTGTCTTACACATTTTATGCCTGTTATTTGTTTTATCTTGTGAACGGCATTAAGTTAAGAGCAATCACCTAAATTTGTACCCTGGGGCTGCTACAATACAGACCGATGCTCTTATACACAATACCATCTGAGCAGTTGAGTAAAAATGTGTAAAAAAATAAAATAAAATCTATAAAAAGGAAAAATACCACAAACAACAAAGTTATTTTAAGATTCTGAGATTAACATTAACCTAATTTGCATGTGCATACTACATGATTGAATAAAAGAAGCAAGCAAAAATGTTATATGAAAAGTTCAAGTAAATATCTCTCAATATCAATATCTACCTAGCTCTCACAGCGTACACTCCCGTGAGTCTGTGTTCCTGCTTTAAGTAAACCCTCCTCAGTTTGCATTCACACAGCCTTGGCAATCCTGCAGGCCCCAACCATAGCCTGTCTCAATTACTGCTTGCAACAGTCAATCAATGAGGGTCTTCTTCAACAGTTAGGAATAGTCTATAAAGCAGCCACCCCCATCTATCTGCTCCTGTGTTTTAAAGGCAGGGATCACCTGAGCTAATCAGACTCCTCTATGACTTAACTTGTTCACATCTCCTGGTGTGAACTCTGTCACACAATGTATAGATTAGGTACTAGTATGAATTAAAACAAGTATATAATAAATATCTGTGATATGTAGCACTCCAAAACTCTTTCACACATCTTTGGTCTCACTCTTTCACACAATTTTGATTAAGTACCAGTATGAAACTGGATCGCCACCTTGTCGTGGTAAAGGGACTTGTTTAACTTAATGAAGCTAAGAGCTAAACCATGTAGGGTCACCCAAGATGGGCAGGTCATAGTAGATTGGTCTTTGCCAAGAAAACCATGGATAAGCACAACCAGAAACACAGACAGATGTGCTTGGAGTGCTGTGTCTATATGGTTACCGAGAGTGGGACACGGCTGAAGGACTGAACAACAACAAATGAATTAACCCAACTACATAATAATTATCTGAAATATATACTGCATACTCTTCACCAGTCCAAAGCACAGATGGTCAGTTTCATGTTTCCTCATGGTAAATGAGATGCTGGCAAAATTATTAGCATTTTTTCATGTACAAAAACAAGGGTAAAGACCAAAAACTTATATTTCACTCCTTACACAAACTGACAACTTCCTTCATACGAGAAGATGCCAATCTTCCAATCAAATAAACACAAATTAGAGCTTACAGAACTGGGGATGGACAGTGCTCCTTGACATAAAATGACAGGCCACTTTTAAAATGGAACAAATTACACGATTTCCGAATTATATTATTTAATTAATTTCCGAGTTAATGGTAACTGTACTGTAAATGTAGAAACCAACACAAAATTGCACATTATAATTAAAAATGACAACATTAGGAGGAAAAAGTATTGGCTACAAAGATTCAATTCAAAATAATATTGTTAAAGTTGTTTAGCAAAAAAAGTAATTTTATGCTCTTTCAGAAGGTTTGAGTGTACTATAACATTAAATTAATCAAGATAAAGGCAGTATAATGCTCCAAAAACCACATAATATATTTACTTCCATGAAATAGGGATCAAGGACCTCATTGGGGTGCAAGAAAAATAAACACATTAGACTAATACGGAAAATAAGATAATTTTCTGGTTGAATGAGTTTTATATATAAAAAAGCCTAGATTAGCTGCACATAGGATGCTCTGATAAGTACCGTATGTTTGTCAATGAGGGCTGTTCTAGCAGCCCCTTCTAGCAGCAGCATCTTTCACTCCTCACTTACACACAGGTACTTTCGGCTGGAGGATGCAGTGCTGAACCCGGGGAATGTAATTCCCACACTGCACTGGCTTAGTCACTCATGTCTATCTGCTTCCAGGTAAAACTGAATTGTAGAGACGTACAGTGGATGAAATCTAGGAGCCTGTAAGCATTTTGTGGCATGACAACCTGGCTCCTGGCATTTGTTGAGCCCTGTAAAATGTTATTTTTATTTAAAGTACAGTATTCAATTTTTTTTCTGGTTGCTTGAGTTCTGGTTAACCGAGAGTCTACTGTAGTATAACAATATTGGATATTGAATATTGTAGCCGTAGGCTACTCGAACACTAAACACGCAAAACACCGCCAGACACATACGACTTTTAACCAGGAACGTACAACGTACAAAATACACTATTAGGAAGGACGCAAAATGCTCCAGACCCGCGTAACACATACACACTCGCGGCCATTTTACAACACTAACTTGAAGCTAATAACATTACCAATCTAAACTAATGCATTACACAACTAAACAGACGGTTTAGCCTTGGGCACACAGCCTATTTACACTGTACACTTGCCACATTGCTGACACTGTCTCCTCAAGTCACCAACAGGCCAAATGGACATTGTATGCTGCAGAAAAACAACAGCGATTGTTAGCTCTTCAGCATATTGATTCCTGGATATATTCATTAGAAATAGGTAAAGTATATACATTTATTATTTAATTAATTAATTATTAGAAAAATATATATTTATATAAAAATAAATAGGGCAGACGAGAGACTCGCTTTGCCAAAGGCGCTCAGCGCAGAGTTCATAATGAACGCCCAGGGTGCTCAGAGGAGCAAAAGTACACAAGGGGAGAGACTCGCAATGAGCGACGAAGGTGCTCAGACGACCAAAAGTAAATCAGGGGAGAGGCTCGCAATGAGCACCGAAGGTACTCAGAGGATTAAAAGTCTTACACACGGCAAGTCGCTAGTTTATTATAATAATCAGGACATTCTCATTTTCTATTGGTTCCTAGAGTTGTTTTTCATCGGTGATGCTTGGTTTGGTGTAATAAACTGAGTGAACACATACTTCCTCCACTGAAAACTCTTGTTGGCAAGGCAGGATTTACGGATGTGAGCAATATTAACATAAACATGGTATGTAGGGGGAAAAAGCTGCCTAAGCCAATTTACGGATATGCTGCAAATTACAATGTCAAGTTTTTGTGCATCATTATCTGAGTGCTACTTTAAACTTTAAGATAATGCTGCTGAATGTATCCATGCACTTGATGAATTAATTTGTGTATTTATTGGAAGAAAAATTATATGATGTAAATTGAAATTCTTTTTATTATAATAAAGTAAAGTAATCACTGAAAAAATAATTAACAGTAACCCTATTTATAGAATAGCTCTGAGCAGCATGGATTGTCTTTATGATAATTGGCCTTTTTTTCGTTATAGTTTACCTTGTATTATGTATGGATAAGTGTTGCTAAATCCTTAATAGAATTGTGTATTGGCTTACAGTGTAAATAGGCTGCGTGCGCAAGGCTAAAATGAGGCCAAAGGATGTAAAAACTCGGCGAAGAACGTAAATACCGGCCCTAAGCACTAAGACTTAACGCAAAACAGTAACACTTAATACAAGGCAGTAACACATTTAATCAAAGGCAGTAACACTTCATCAAAGCCAGTGACACTTAACCCAAGGTAGTAACAAAGGGAGAGAGGCTCACAATGAGCGCCGAGTGTGTTCAAGTGCCATGCCTATAAAGTACACTGGGGGAGAGGCTTGCAATGAGCGATGATGGCGCTTATCATGGGGCTTGCAATGAGCGCCAAAGGTTAGCAGGGTGTGGCTCGCAATGAGTACCAAAGGCGCTCATTGTGAGCCTTGAGATGACCCCTGAAGAAGCTCAGCGCGGGGCTCGCGTTGAGGGCAGAAATTGCTCAGAGAGGCCATAACCTCACATTCGGTGGCAAACAGCATTACCATGGCTTCAAATTTTATTGCCATCATTTTTGACGGGCAAGTCGCTAGTATTTAATAAACTAGAGGAATTGGCATAATAATGCAGAAACAGGGGCTAATTATTATTATCTTATTTCTAATATACCAGCATATTCAAAATTCAGCTTAAAACACCACTGTGGTCAAAAATTTAAAATAGCCTCTTTTTGAAGCGCACACACCTGAAAATAGACACGTTTTTTATAATGTAGAGAAATGCAGCCTCTAATTTATTACTTTTATGTGCAATTGCTGCTTTGAAATCCATGATTTTAGTTACCAGTGATCTACCTCCTGAGGTTGGAGGAGACTTGAATACAAAAGGAAGTTGTATTTGTACAATGGGAATGTAGTATCTACAACTACCAGTGCGTTAATGTGATCTAATGCAAAGCTCATTAGTTTACAAGGACACATTCTGTTGAGACAAGACGCTTAATGAAGCACCTACGTAAAGAAAATAGAAACCTGCAGTAAATAATAATTGCATCTAAAAGTGAAGAACGTAAAGATCATGTTTCTGTCTATGCCCACAAAGCAAAGGCCTAGAGCGTCACATTATCAGGTAGCAGCAGCAGCCTGCCTAAAGACGCAGTGCAGCATATCGGGATGGGATGGATGAAACATTTAAACCTTTTTACAATGTTTGACAACTTTAAGTTTATATAATATTTACTGCATTTGATTTATTTTTAGGTTTTTGTTTCTTAAATGTAGAGAATGGAACTTCCCTTTAACCAAAAGAGGCCTAACAGTAATTCACAGTAGTCTCTTCCATTAGAAAAAAAAAAATTCCTGTAGAAATGTACATTAGGAGTTTTGTTGAATTACACACACAAACTGTAGCCCTAATGAAGTCACCTCTGGTTAATATCTTGCTTTCATGTAATTAAAAAAAAAACTTCTATAAATGTGTTGTATGATAGTCATGTTGGACTAGTAGAGAAATGATAACTTTCATACATTAGAAATATACAAATTGTATTTTTTGTTTAATCCTAGTTTTAACATACTGTTGTATGCTGCCTTCTAGTGGCTAAAAGGGATATCATTTTGGGTGATGAAAAGAATAGGTACAACAAAGTTTTTACATATATACAACAATCATTTAGTGTATTGTGAGCACTAGAGTGAGAAAAGCTCTCCAACGTACAGAGTACAGAAAACGAATACTACATTAATAAGTCCATTTGCATGTCTAAAAGGCGGGGAAATGCAAATGTGAATACAATGTACCTCACTCTTTTAATCCAAAAATAGCAATGTTATACATTGCTCCCTTAACCTTCCTGGCGGTATGATTATGTCAGTATTTAGAATGTTAAAGCGGCACATTCTAAAATACTGACATAATCATACCGCCTTTAGACACCATTGCCCCTTCCCCCTCTCCTCCTCCCTTTCTCCTTATCCTCCTCCTCTTCCCTTTTTCCCCTCTCCCTTTATCCTCCTCCTCCCCCCTTATCCTCCTCATCCTCCTCCCTCCTCCCCCTCCTTTTCCCCCCTCCTCCTCCTCATCCCTCTCATCCCTCTCATCCTCCTCATCCCCCCTCATGCTCCCTTTCCCCCTCATCCTCCTTTTGTCCCCTCATCCCTCTCATCATCCTTTTACCCCTTATCCTCCTTTCCCCCCTCATCCTCCTCATCCTCATTTTCCCCCTCATCCTCCTTTCCCCCCTCATCCTCCTCATCCTCATTTTCCCCCTCATCCTCCTTTCTCCCCATCATCCTCCTTTCCCCCCTCATCCTCCTCATCCTCCTTTTCCCCTCTTATCCTAATGTCCCCCATACCCCTCCTCCTCCCTTCTTCCCATCCTCCTCCTCCCTTCTTCCCCCCTCTTCTCTCTTCTCTAGCATCCGATCAGCTCCTGCTGCTGATACTTCCCCCACAGCGTGTCTTATGCCTTTCAACAGAACCGGAGTATACAAGTGTGTGACGCCACATAATTTTTGCCACAGCCTGACTAAGATTTCCCCAAAAAGTCAAGGTTGTGATATGGAAGGAAGATAATCTAGTGCCAGCAAAAAAAGAGTGTTTGAATGCACCCCTGAATCCACTGTATATATAATGAGGCTGTACCAATGGATGCACTAATTAGAACTAACTGTGCAGGCTGAGTGAGAAGGCAGAATATATTACATCATGCATGTTAGTTATATATTTTTTCAGTTATGTTTATTTGCACTGCACATAATCAAAGCCAGTTGTAAATTCAAATTCCCCCGTTTCCTTAACTTTTTATTTGTCAAAGGTAAAACAGATGTAGAGGTTTGTATGAGACAGCTACAATTTTGTGGTACTTTTATAATTACATTCGGTAGTACCATTGGTGGAGTGAAACTCTTAATGATTATTCCAGGGGAGTGATGGTGACTTTCGGAATCAATATGCCTCCCTTTTGTTGTTATCCAAGATAACCCTCTATGCAGAGGTGGAGCTACTGCCGGTGCAGCCGGTGCAAGGCCCTGAGGCACCTGACCTCTGAGGTGGCCCCTCGCAGACCTCTGCAGCCTCCCTCAGCCCCCTGTGGCCCACGCAGCCCCCTGTGGCCTCCCTCGGCCCCTTGTGGCCCCCTTGGTCCTTGCTGGCCCCTGCAGCCCCCTCGGACCTCTGTAGCTCCCCTCGGACCTCTGGCCTGCAGTGGACCCTTCTCACCCCAGGAAGTGGAGTGGAACACTGGGCAGGTAAGAAAGTATTTATAGTACTATACTCTATATTGATGTCTATGTAAATGTGTACGTATATATATATACATATATATATATATATATATATATATATATACATATATACTGTATATATATATATATATATATATATGTAAACACACACATATATATGTATATCTCTCTCTCTCTTTATATATATATATATATATATATATATATATGAAAAAGTGAGGTAGCCGTAAATGTCCAGTAATCTAGATGAATAATCAGAGTATTGCAGTATCATTATTATATATTGTATCACTATATACTGCAATACTCTGATTATTCATCTACAGTGCCTTGCAAAAGTATTCACCCCCTTGACTTTTTACTTATTTTGTTACATTACAGCATTAAGCCTTATTTTGTTAATCTGAATTTTATGTGATGGATCAGAACACAATAGTCTAAGTTGGTGAAGTGAAATGAGAAAAATATATACATAAAACTATTTTTTAGAAATAGAAAACAGAAAATTGTCATGTGCCTATGTATTCACTCCCTTTGTTATGAAGCCCATAAAAAGCTCTGGTGCAACCAATTACCTTCAGAAGTCACATAATTAGTGAAATGATGTCCACCTGTGTGCAATCTAAGTGTCACATGATCTGTCATTACATATACACAGCTTTTTTGAAAGGCCCCAGAGGCTGCAACACCTAAGCAATAGGCACCACTAACCAAACACTGCCATGAAGACCAAGGAACTCTCCAAACAAGTAAGGGACAATGTTGTTGATAAGTACAAGTCAGGGTTAGGTTATAAAAAAATATCTAAATCTTTGATGATCCCCAGGAGCAGAGACGGCCCCCCACCAAAACTCACAGACCGGGCAAGGAGGGCATTAATCAGAGAGGCAGCACAGAGACCTAAGGTAACCCTGGAGGAGCTGCAGAGTTCCACAGCAGAGACTGGAGTATCTGTACATAGGATGACAATAAGCCGTATGCTCCATAGAGTTGGAGGAAGGTGCTCTGGTCTGATGAGACTAAAATGTAACTTTTCAGCCATCACAGAAAATGATATGTCTGGCGCAAACACAACACATCACATCACCCAAAGAACACCATCTCCACAGTAAAACATGGTGGTGGCAGCATCATGCTGTGGGGATGTTTTTCAGAAGCCGGGACTGGGAAACTGGTCAGAGTTGAGGGAAAGATAGATGGGGATCTAAATACAGGGATATTCTTGAGCAAAACCTGTACCACTCTGTGCGTGATTTGAGGCTTGGACGGAGGTTCACCTTCCAACAGGACAATGACCCCAAACACACTGCTAAAGCAACACTTGAGTGGTTTAAGGGGTAACATGTAAATGTGTTGGAATGGCCTAGTCAACGCCCAGACATCAATCCAATAGAAAATCTGTGGTCAGACTTAAAGATTGCTGTTCACAAGCGCACACCATCCAACTTGAAGGAGCTGGAGCAGTTTTGCAAGGAGGAATGGGCAAAAATCCCAGTGGTAAGATGTGGCAAGCTCATAGAGAGTTATCCAAAGTGACTTGGAGCTGAGATTGCTGCAAAAGGTGGCTCTACAAAGTATTGACTTTAGGGGGGCTGAATAGTTATGCACATTGACTTTTTCTGTTACTTTGTCCTATTTGTTGTTTTTACAATAAAAAAATAAAAACATCTTCAAAGTTGTGGGCATGTTCTGTAAATTAAATGAGGCAAATCCTCCAACAATCCATTTTAATTCCAGATTGTGAGGCAACAAAACATAAAAAATGCCAAGGGGGGGGGGGGGGTGAATACTTTTGCAAGACACTGCATGTATATATATATATATATATATATATATATATATATATATATATATATATATATATATATATATACATGCAGTGTCTTGCAAAAGTATTCACCCCCCCCATTGGCATTTTTATATATATATATGTTACGGGCAATGTGTTGAATGCAGGGAATTGTGTATAATAATGACAACAAGGTTTTTGAATTATTAGTCCAAATTAACCATAGTTAATCATAAGGATCATTTATTAGAGCATCATTTATTAGATCAAGGCAAAGAACTGTGACACTTTGAATGACAGAGCTGACGGGTAGCTCTGCATCTGCACTTTTTGGAAAAACATTTGTTTAATGCGTGATTTTAATATGCCATATAACTTTTAATGAATAAAACAGTTGACATAAACCAATATTCTTTGTCTGTGTTTTAGTTACCAAAACAGTTCAATATATATAAGGCAGGCCAACAGAAAGGGCCTTGAGCTTTGAGAGGCACGCACAAGGAGATGGGGGCGACGAGTGCCCGCTCAGAACATAGCGATAGTTGACTAAGCGCCGTCGAGTTACACTACGTCAGAGGATGATTATATTCTTTGCCTTCCCATAAATACAACGTTAATTTGATAATGACAAAATATTCTTGAATTGGATCCATACTGTTTTCAGTATAATGTAGGTTCTGGCCTCTGAGGGTGGTTCATGCCAAATTTTCAGACCATAATGTAAAACATTTTTCCCTAACTCACAGTCTAGCCAATTTTGTCTTGTGCGCATGGCACCTCCTACTAGAAAATATTTTGGGTGTAGGGTCCTTGAATCAGCGAATCATCTCTGTAATATATAGCTCTGTAATATATAAAACAACTCATTCAACACATTGCCTGGTCATTCTACAGAATGACCACGTGAAAAGATTCAAAGATTCTACACATTGCCCGGGCATTGCATTGTACACAAAGCCTGTATTCAAAATATTGTCTGTAACACATATATATATATATATATATATATATATATATATATATATATATATATATATATATATGTTATATGTATATGTACATTTATATATATATATATATATATATATATATATATATATATATATATATATACATATATAGACACAGAAACACCTATTTATATATTTATTTTTTATATATATTTTATATATGTACTGCAATGAGATTGGAGGGTTTCGGGAAATGCAAAAATAATTGGGCGCTCCTTGCCATCCCCCCCCCCCCACCTTTGTGGGAGGGGGGCAGATTTTTTTTTGCACCATGGCCCCCTATGCACTAGCTCTGCCAATGCCTCTATGCCCTTTGTATTTAAAAATATATTCAACCACCTTCAATAACTATTGAATCTAAGTAATGAACATGAGATTGAGGGAGCTCAGATAATATTTCCTAATATTACCAGGGCCTTGTCTTCCACTAATGAAACCAGATGATCACTATTGATTAACTTGGGAATCAGTCTACTCAATCTTTTTGCCAGAATCCTAGAGTACAACTTTAGATCCACATTAATCAGTGATATGGGCCTGTCATTTTTAAAATCCTCAGGATTTTTATCGGGTTTAATATAATCTTGGCCTCTGACATTTCTTGAAGTGTTTCTTATTCCTTATTCTTTTATTTCATTATACATTTTATATAGGGGAATTTTCCATACAGAAGAAAACAATCTTATAGTAACAATTCAAAAACCCATACTTCCCAGGAGCCTTGTATTGTTTTAATTATTTTATAGGTTCTTCTATTTCTTCCTGGTTAATATACGCATTTAAATTTATAAGATCTTCCTCTGAAATTGTTGGTAATTTGATTCTATCAAGAAAGTTATTTATATCTGATTCCAGAGTTTTTTTTACTTTTCCATCTTCTTCCAGATTACATAAGGACAGGTAATAATTTAAAAAAAAAGTTGCCTATTTCTTTTGGTTGGGAGTAAGCTTTATTATCTTGTCCTCTTAATAAATGTATTCTATTTTGAATATTTAGTTTTTTTTAATTTATTAGCTAGTATTTTACCTGTTTTGTTACCCATTAAATATTGGTTTTGTTGAAACTTCCAGATCATAGTATCAGTTTGAGACTGAATAATCTGCCTTATTTTTTTATATAATTTCCTTAATCAATGCACCTATACCTTTCATAGGCCCTCATTCAATTGCGATTTGGCCAATTGAATAGGGCCCAAAATAAGCACATAACATATTTTTTTTAAAGAAGATTTTAGTTAGTGAGAATCTATCCAAAAGCAAGGTTTTCACTAACTAAAAACTTATTTAAAAAAAATATGCTATGTGCTTATTTAGGGCCCTATTCAATTGGCCAAATCGCAATTGAATGAGGGCCATAGGGTTTACCTTGTCTACTCTTTGAAGCTTATAAAGTTCTATATAGTTATCTTAGTGATGACCTCTCTTTTTTTTAGCAACTATAGCACTCAAGACAAATATTCCCCGCATATATGCATTGTGAGTACACCAAATTAAGGAACTTGAAATATTTGAATCCTCATTAGAGGCAAGAAAAAACCTAATCTCCTGTTTTATGTCCTCAATTTGTTCTTTTGATTTAAATAGTCATGGGTCCAATTTCCATTATTTTTTTTAATTTCACCTACTTTAAGGGTTAAGCATACAGAGAAGTGATCCGACCAGGATATTTCATTTATTTTTAGTTTTTCCACCAATGACAATGACTGAATATCTATAAAAAAATATGTATTCCTGTTGTAAGTTGTATGTCTATTAGAGAAAAGGTATAGTCTTTTTCCAGCAGATTTACCGTCCTCCATACATCAAAGAGCTTATACTTCTTCAGTATATCACTACATTGTTTTCGCTAGCTCTACGGAATGTGTGTCTGCTACCAATTTTACTGAAGAAGACCTGTCTAAAGTAGGGTCTAACATCATATTACTTGCTGTTTGTTAGGAGAATATATATTAGCAATTGTATATTAGAAATGATTTATTCTTCCCACCCATAATATATATCTTCCCTCTGAATCTATGGATTTGTACTCCTCCTGAATATCTAATCTCTTACTGAAAAAAATGTAAACGCCTCTAGATTGATTTAAGTATGTAGAATTAATAGGTTATTTATACAATTTATTATACATTTTTGGAACAAAGCTGTATTTTGACCCTAGATATATTTATATATGTTAATCATATCTCTTTAGTGCCATTTTATAGTACAGTATAATTTGCCTGGTCTTTCTTCATAACATAGTCCCGCCATCCCCCTCTACTTTTGTTTCCCTTCTCTGTATCTTTTCCAGCTCTAAAATCTTCTTTTTACTGAGCTCTGATAAACCCCACTTACCAATCGGAGTATGTTCCATTTACCACAACCCTTTGCTTCCTGTCTTTTAGCCAGCTCTGAATCCATGAGCAGATATTTACTGCAATTCCTGTATCCCTTAGTTTACACAATAGACTTCCATGTGGCACTGTATCAAAAGCCTTTGTTTGACATGACCTATTTTTTTCAAGTTATCCATAGAGTTCACCTTGAAAATTAGGTTTAATGGTTTGGCTATTACAGAGTCCAGTCCTCTCAGTACCCTGGATGAATTCCATCAGGACCTGGGTGTTTATAAACATTTATTTTTTTCCAACTTACATATTTTCAATGTATTCCTGTTTTAACCAGTCATTTGGTAAAGGTAGTTTAGCTTCATTTTCTTGTAGTATCCTAATTGCTGGTACCTCCCTTGTGTATACAGAATAAAAGTAATTTATTTAGCTCATCTGCCTTTTCTGTCATTTATCAGCCAATTAAAATGTTTAAGGTTCCAATATTTTCTTTCATAACCTATCCATTAATATATTTTTTTTTTTAAAGCATTTTGGGTTAGTCTTTTTCTCCTTTTTATTTTCGATTTTAGATAATCTATATAACTTTTTTGCAAGCATTGTTATATTCCTCGTACACGCGTAAACCAAGCTATCCCCTCTTTCTTGTATAATTGAAATGCCTGCTTTTTACTCCTTATCTTGAAGTCACATGGATTAAAAATTCCTTATTTTACATTTATTTCTATGTGATATGCACATATATTTAGCAAAGCTTTAAAATGTTTTTATTTTCCGTATTTTTACCTACTAATTCTTGGTTCCCAGTCTATACATTTGTATTGGCCCTCTTAGAACATTAAAATTTGTTCTTTTAACATTAAGCATTTTTGTTAGCCTCATGAAACGGTTTTTGAAACTCAACTTCAAATGAGTGTTATGATCACTGTTCTCCAATGGTTCTTACTTGGGACAGATAAGGATCTGAGTGTACTTAAGAACCTGCTCCCTTTCGCTGAACTGCTGGTCTCATTCCTCCATTGTTTTCAGGGTATTAAAATTGCCCATTATTAGAACTTGTCTATGCTTAGCTGCATTTCCAATCTGTAACAGTCATTGTATTTCCTCACTTATATTCTACTAAATATATATATATATATATAACCTTTAAATCAGTTTTACCAGCCATGCGAATCATCATACCATGTTTCAGTAACACCTATCAAATCATAGGTCTCATTTAATGATTCTAGCTCTCCCATTTTCCCTGGCAAGCATATTATTTCGGTTACAGTCTCTCTGCAGGCTTGAAGAATTTTCTACTTTATTTCAATCACTTTTCCTGACCTCCCAATCGACTATACTCCATTTCCTTCTCCTCCCCTATTATCTGGTTTACACTTTCTACCCAGTTACTTCTATCTAGTGCGTCCTCCACCTACTAGCTTAAAAACTTCCCCAGCCTTTCTGTCATTGTACCCACCAGCACACAACCATTAAGGTGCAATTCATCACTGTTCTAGAGGTTGTAGCCTAGAGAAGCCAGCCCATTCCCCCAAACCCCTCTTTAGAGCACCATTTTTTGAATCCACCCATTAACCTCCCTAAGCAAATACGTCACAGGTAGTGTCTTGAAAAATACTACCTTGGAGTTGATTGCCCTAAGCTTCTTTCCCGGATCTATAAATCCTTTTTAGGACACTGCATCTTCAACTGTCATTGGTACCAACATGTACATAGATTGCTAGGTAATTCCCAGCCCCTACCAATCTAAAACTTGCAGAACCCAAGCAACTGGGAGATAGCAAAATGTTCAATTGTGAGGATCTGAGCGATAGATCATACAGTTTATCTGTAAAAAAAATGAACAACTGTGTAAGCCATTTAATAAAATCATGTTTTACATACAATCTATATTTTTATAGACATGAAGTAGGTCTGGGTTGGGTCTCCCACACTTCCTGAAACTTGGAGATTGTATGTGTGAAATCTGCTTAGGTTTACCATCTACTAGTAACTTGCCCGTTATCATGTTATGTTCAAATGTCTGTTCGGTCTCTCTCTGCGTGTGCGCCATCTAAGTGTCCTATCTGCCACATTCTCCTCCTCCGCCCCCTTCCTCCCAGTAACATAACTCTGCCGTGCATGCCAGTTGCAAAATTCACTGATATTTAGGATTAACAGCTTGTTAATAACGCCTTCCCAGAAAGCACCTCGCAGGCGTTACTCACAACTGAAAACTATTATAGTGGACCCAAGAGGGAGGAAGGAGTTTTAAAGATTTGTTGACGCTTGGATCTAGATAAGATTTCAGCACACGAGCCCTCCCTCAGTAGAAGCAGCTTGCAAGTATACTTGCCCTGCCCTATTTCCACCCCTTGTGCCTTGAAAGTGAAGTATGACTATCACGACCGCTTCCATGCTCAAGCTAAATCTTCTAAAATGAAGGTTCTCCCTGAAATTGCTGTCATGCCTATAGTTTACATAGTTGATGTTAGCCTGTTGCATATTTCATAGACCTATGCAAAGGAGAAAATGTGTATTTGTGAATTTATAAAGGGGTCTGAACCATCAACAAAAGAAAATACACAACACTTATTTTAAGAATTTTATTAAGACAATAGCCACCATAAAGCATGTCTTCCCATGTAAAGTTTGTACAATATAAAACAAAACATATAAAAAGAACTAAGTGTAAGATCGACAAAGCAGACAGAACAAACATTCAAAATATGTGAAAAAAGAAAACAAAAAAAAACACAGAACTATTGTTAGTGTTCATCTGTGAGCCAATATAACTTGTTTAATTATACATTGTTATTTAACTTGAATACAATAATTGAAAAAAGTACACATATAATAGTGATCTTTGAGCTAAGGACACCATAATTGCCATGTAGAGATGGAGACATTGATGTTCAATACCTCTTTACATATATTTATATATATATTTATGTAGCAAAATATAAGCTTAATGGACTTGCCTGCACACTGTCTTGATATCTCATTATTTGGGTGAACTCTATCTAAAGTTTCAAACTTCTATCAATTTTGTCTTTACACTACACAAAAAAATATTGTTTCCATACACTGGAAATGTGTCAATGCCAAATTATGAAAATCTCCATGAAAAATGTTTTTTAGAGTATAACTTGAATTTCTTACCTGTAAGGTTATCAAGATGTACTGCAGACAGCACATAGAAAGTGACATTAAAGAAGTATTTACAAAATAATTATCAATACTAAAGATAAAATGGCCAGTAAAGCATTTTGCTGGCAATATAGCAGCTTTGTAAAATTAAAAGTTTAAAATACCGCCGAAGCAGGTTGTTCATCATGCTCCTAAACAAAAATGGTCATCAATTTGTAGATTTTTAATTTTAAGTTCATATGTTTATTTCCTTTTGATTGGATTCAAACGATTCCAAGGAATTTGCAGTTGATTCCTTAATTTACATAGCAGGATTTTCTGAGCCAGTATAGGGCAGGGATTTGAGTGTAAAACTATATTTTTATTATAATTTACGGTCACACAGTCAGAAAATGATGTATGTAGGGAATTTGTGCAAAACACTGCATAGAAAAATAAAAAAAATAATTAACTGGAGAATCTGTTTTCCATTCCTATATTACTTGCAAACAAATACCACAATGCCAGGAGTTAATTATAGGAATAACAGATTGAATGCAGGGAAGTTTCAGCAAAATCATTTTATATAATTTGATGAAAAACCTTGCATGTCCAGAAATTCTGTAAAACAAGGCTGTGTTTAAAAACAGAAAGAAAGGGAAACACATATTACATACATTATAGGCTGTGTCCTTATCCTTTAACATATGGAGGGGCTTAATGTTCTATTACATTGAAAGCAAAACGTATACAAATATAAGCAACCGACACTAGGGTTGTATATTGCACATAATGTCGCAAAAGATATAAAGCTCTCCCAAGAAGTATTTTGTGTTAAAAAAGTGAAGGAAAGCAACTGGGTATAGCTATAGCCAAGCACTTGAACACAACAATCTTGCCAATAATAAGTAACCAATTACACTGTATAACAAACACTTCCTCCTCTTTACAAGTTCCATGATTACAAAATATAATTCTGTTGTGTTATAAAACTCATAAATTACACAAAGTTATCAGTGTAAACTAATTACTGCATAATTTCATACAGAAGGACCCTGCTGCAAACAATTAGGTGTAAAATGCAGTAAAGTACCTTATTTTGTATGTATTTTTTTTAGAAAACAAGCAGTAAAATAGAAAATAACTGGTAAAAAATGAGTTGCTGTATAACAAAAAATATCTATAAATATCCAGAAATCTTTAAGGTTTGTTAGCAGGCCTATAACAAGCATCTGGCTGCCACATACGGAGATCCACAAGGACCTGGTTGAGTTTTTGCATCCAGAGGTTCCTTTCCTCTTTAGTGTCTGCAGAGAGCCAATTCCTAAAACAGAAGAAGAAAGTCTTAACTTAATACAAGTAATCCAATGATCGGGCCTATAGTGTGTATAACTGGATTGCCCTTAAAGATTGGTGTGGGTTTGTCCATTCAATATGGTATGTATTTTTTTATTTTATAGAATACACACACAATGAAAGATATAGCTTATACAGTTTTAACCCTATCAGAAAGGCAAGCGATACATTGACACTATGGATTGGTTTTGTCCTTTTATTACAGTGTTAATGTGACACAGAAAACACCACTGAAATCTAGTTAACAACAAATACTTTTGAGATTTAACATGACTGAATTACTTCCCATATTATTCATCATCAATGCATACAAAATATCAGTTCCTCTTATTTGCAGATCAAATATATGTTCATAGTCATTTAAAGGGAATGTTTAACTGAATAGAAGTTAAAGTGTATATGAAATAGACCTAGATAAGTTCAGTTATGAATACAAAAGCTATAGGGCTTTCTGTCACTTAGAATTAGGAGGTATGTTATCCAGCTGAATACTCTCAAACTGCGGCTGTGACTCCGAACTGTGGCAGTTTAATTCATGTTTGCCGTTTTCAGCACATCCCCTGCCCCTGATATCTAAATGATAAAGCTCTATAAAGAAGTATGTGGCAAGTTAATCAAGAAAGAGGGTCACACTGATTGAATACACTAGGATCGATACTATAACTGTGGAAGTGAAGTGAATTTTAATCATGTACTTACTTGGTGACGCAAAGTGTATCCCTGCACTGGCTGACAAGAGTTTCTCTGTCTCCTTCCCTTTGTGGTCGCACTGTGATCAGCTCAAAAGTATTTGGTCGAGCACAGAATTCTCTATTGGCTGGCTCGATTTTTCGGCTAGTGCAGTTTGCCAGATTTATTCTGCCAATGGGATTCTGCAAAACGTAATAAAAAAAAATAAAAAAAAAGTGTCAAAATGTAAATATTAGGTAGATAAGGCAAATATCTCTCATGTTAACCTATGGTGGATCAGTAAGTCTGCTTTGGTACATAAAAATTGTACCTTTAGACTTTTCAAACATTCAATTGATATGCCAGTTATTACCTTATTTAGAGCGTACCTTTAAAGATTATGAACTTTTCACATAAAAAGTTGAAGTTTACTTTAAAATATATTCAAATTATGAAAGATTAAACTATTCTCATTTGTTGCAATTCTGTCCGTAGGTTTTGCCTGAAGAAAAACAAACAATTTGACAGTTATTATTGTATTTCTGCTGCTCATACTGGCACAATTAAAATAACGCTCTCTTTTATAAGCCTCTTGTCTACAAAGGACAAATATAATAGAAAAGTAGGGATCTTCTATTACAAGCAGAAATGGAATGCTTTGTATGTATAATTTCATACTTTAAGAGGTTTTCGCTTGTCAGGCAAGTGCCAAACTAGAATAACAATCGGAGGTTAGCGGCACTTGAGGATGGACATTGAAATGTTTAATTAGTTTTATTTATTTTAAAGTGCCCCTAATGTCAGATCAGTAGTTCCATTCACAGCAGTCTGTATCTGTTTAACGGTTTGAAAACACGCTTAGGGAGCTCAGTTTAAGCACTTTACTTATAATTGCATCAGTCTGTATTTGTACAAACACAAATGCAGGAACTTACAGTGATGTGAAATCAAAAGAAAAAGTACATAAAATAAAAGGCATATTTCCAGTGTTGGCCTGCATGCTTGCTTTAGTGATAATCTATATAACTGCTATACATGTAATTAAATAACTAACATTTGCATGTGTTAATTGAACACAGTTGGCTGAGATTTATAGAAATAAAGGGCAAAATTATTTTTTTTGTTTTAGAAAGTACAATGAATAAACTAAATAAAATAGACCCACAGAATTATCGCCTATTATGAATTCTTATAAAGGACTTTTTTTAGGTCTCACTTTCCAGAGCTACTGTCTCCATGATCAGAAACGAAAATCAATTCCCTTTGGTATAAAAGTGTGAAGAACAATTCACTGAGACAACAAAACTATTATCAACCGCAAAAGATACTGTGTTTTTTCCGCTTATTAAAACTTTGACTCTTCTCAGTACTAGTTCTTTACAAGAACATAATAAAAAATGTTCTAATATAAAGGATGTATACAGCTAAACAACAATATGCATCTCCAGTTTTTTATATATATATATATATATATATATATATATATATATATATATATATAGCATTATTTCTTGCACCAATGTTGAAAGGGTGCATAAATATTATATTACAAACATTAAAGAATTGTTTTAAGTCATTTTAATCCCTTCTGTTGCCATGTTGGTTTCTCATTCCTTATATCATAAATCACTGAGGTGAATAGGCAAAATACTGTGACATTTGAGAGTGCATGAATGTACACAGAATGACCAGTTGTTTCCTATTTGTCCATGCGCTGCTTGCTCCTGTACTAGAGGCTGCATCGCATGACCACACAGACCAATAGAAAGCTGCCAGTTGTGCCATATGCATAAAAGTTGAAATATGGAGATTCACATATAGCTACCCACCCTCACACAATGACATGAGTGAGTCAAGAAAGTAAGTCCCTAAGAAACAAACCAACAAAACGCCCCCCACCCCCAAAAAAATAAAACAAACTAACAATAGTATATCCGTAACTTTATATAGTTGAGCTAGTAGCGCTTTCAATATGCTAGAGGCAACTTAAGCCTTTAAAAAATATTCATTTAATTTTTCTGTTTTGTGGCCAATTAAGTGTTACCACAAGTGTTGTTACCTAGTCTAAAAAAAGAGAGCTATGGGCCTGGCATGTTTAGTTTAAGACTCTTCAGAACACTAACCTTTCGTTTTTCATCATCTGGATATGTCCAATAAGAAATGCAATAGCCGGAAAGAACACACCAACGTCTGTGCCAGGCGCCAAAACCACTTACATCTTCAAACATGGTCTGTGTGAGAAAAGAGAGACAGAATAAAGACATGTATACAAGGTTTCTTCACATGTATCAGAAGCTATGGAACAGGTTACTTTATTTATTTCTTTGACATTTTTCTTAAACCATCATTTAGTAAAAAAATGTGAGCCGATTTGAAGAACTACACAACATGCTACTTGTATATGTTTGCCACACAATGTAAGGCTTTTGGTCCTCTGAGTACCATGGGCGCTCATTGTGAGCCTCTCTTCATAGTGTATTTTTGGTCTTGGGAGCTCCTTCAGTGCTCATTGCAAGCCTCGCACAGAGCGCCTTTGTGGCTCATTGCGAGCCTCTCCACTCATGTACTTTTGGTTCTCTGCGCATCCGGTGCGTTCATTGTAAGCCCTACGCTGAGCACCTTTGGCGGCGCTCATTGCGAGGCTCTCCTCTGCTATTTGTATTTTTTATATATTTTTTTTAATAATATTTAATGAAATTACCAAATTAATGTACTTTACCTATTTGTAATATATCCAGCAATCAATATCCTGAAGAGCTAACGATCCCTTTTGATGTTGGTGCAGCATAAAATGTACATTTGGACTGTTGGGGAGCTGAGGAGAAAGTGCCAGCAACGTGTCAAGTGTGCAGTGTAAATAGGCTGCGTGTGTGAGGCTAAACCGTTTGTGTATTTGTGTAAAGCGGCATTTTATAATAGTAATGTTATTAGTTTGAAGTTAGGGTTGTAAAATGGCGGCGATTGTCTATGTGTTACGGGTCAGAATCATTTTCTGTCCTAATAGTTTTATGTTTTTTTTGTACCTTGTACGTTCCTGGTTATAAGTCGTATGTGCCTGGCAGTGTTTTGCGTGGTTAGGGGCCGTGTAGCCTCGTATATGTCTGTGGCCATTTTTTTTTCTTGCTTAGGTGATTTTTGAGTGGCGAAACTCTTCAAATTCTACTTAAATTTGCGTGCAACCTCACTTCCAGACGTCCTGGCTACCCCCCTTGTGCTGTGTGTGATGTTTTTTGTGGTTTTTGGATGTGTGTGGCTCGGCCGTTATCTTTGTATTTTTTGTACCTCGTATTATTATTATTTTTTTCAAAGTGCAGGTTTCATTTGCAAAGTGTTACGGGCCATAATTTTTGTTGGCGATTTTTACAAAGTGCTACAGGTCTCGCACTGTTAATTGTGTAATTGACCGTGTGTTGATCTGTAGTCCCGCAGTTCGAAGGTATGATGCTTAAGTCGTGTGTGGGGTCTTAGGGATGAGCGCCTATGTCTCTCATCTCCACCAGCGTAAGGAGCTGATGAGTAATGCAGTATATAGTGATACTTTTTTTTATTGGACATATACTATGAAAATGTTTCTCCAATTAAAAAGGTATCACTATATAGTGCATTACTCTGTCCAGTAATCTAGATGAATAATCACTCACGGCTACCTTAATCTATAAATTTTAGTTTCTTCCTGAGGTGGGAAAAGAATGAATACACAGGAAATCTGTATCTGCAAAATGGAAAAGGGGGCATTTACAACTTTCCATTCTTTCATTAGGTCTAGTGGAAAGTCAGTTTATAAGGACACAGCCTGCTTCACGCTTCTGTCTCAAGTAAAGAAAATGGAGGCTTGCAGTAGAGAATATTTACATATATAAGTTAAATATAAATGCTGTGCATTTTACTTTCTAAAAAACATTTTGCACATTAAGTTTTGTTATTCAAAAGACCATAGAAAAAAAGGACAATAGTGGTCCTTTAAAAGGAAAGCAGACTAAAATGTGGTTCTCTGTTTACGCATTATTGAAATTTACAGTTTAAACAGTTATAGGGTCATCTAATGTGAGGGGATAGAGTTACAGTAATGTCAGTATTGCTTTACTCATTTTTTTTTTTTTTAAACAAAATGGTCAATAAACAGCGCAACCTCATCTTAACATGTTACAAACACCACTAATACTCAGTCTATTGCCCCCTTTTTACCCCCATATCCACATTGGGCTCATATGACCCTGTGAGAAGGATGACGTGTCTGATTTTAAGTACACTTTTACCGTTCATTGAGACTATAAACACAATTATTTCTCATCAAACCATACCTAAATTAGAGATTGCTTTAGAAGACAACTAAAGTGGTCATTTAATTCCAACTATTCTTAAAGGAATAAGTAAATATTGTATTTCTTTGACACATAATCAAATGCCCTTTCTGATGAAACAGTGTGTCTTCTTTTTTCATCATCAGGGTGGAGACCCTCAGCTGGAGGCTGATACTATAAGCTTTGAAAATAATTTTAACATTGAATATATAGCTATTATAACATATGCATCAATCATTAATAAGACTGATATATATTAAATAATGAACATAAATTTCAGTGAACAGGATAATAAAAACCAATGCACATTAGTATGTTTAATTCAGCATTTACTATTCATTTTAAATTCATTCAGAAGCCACTTACCAGGAAGCCCTTTTCCCCAACAAAGGAATCTACTTGACACTTGAGTTTAAGACAGATATGTCCTTCTAAAGGAGACAAAAATGGGACCTGCAAGCCAAACAAAAACACACATTCTATTAAACTAATAATACAATATTAATCATCTTATTTTAGGAAATAACTTGGAATTGGTTACAAATACACTTACATCAGAAATGATTACTTGCATAAACAATGTGACTTAACCGGATTAATATAAATATTTTAATACCAAATCTTGGAGGTAGCCTGATGCATCAAAACTAGACTTTGAAGCTAAAGTGATTTGGGACTCAAATCATCAATCCCCCCCTTAAAAAAGAGAGACAGATTAGAGAAGAAACAATGCAACCCAGAAATGATGGTTGCTGTAGTTCAGGATATTGTTAGGCTACCATTAAAAGGAAAAACAAATACATATACAAACCAATTTAAAAATAAATAAATTATACAGGACAAAAATTATATTATATGTACAATAAACCACATAAGAGAATGTGTTCGTGGTCTACTCTTTGCAGCAAGGAACTTGGCTGAATTGAATTTTTACCTTTTCCAAAAGGAACTTGGTGCTTCCAACGGAAGACAATGAGAGCTTGTGAGATCCAACCAGAACAAAATTACTTGTGCGGATGGAGTTCGGGCCTCCTGGACTAGCCAAAGCTGGGATGATGCAAAGAAAAATTAAAACAAAAAATTAAAACGTAAACGCAGCTAGGAAACACAATTTTGTCTTTGCTATTAAATTGTTTTTATCTATTCAGAACATAATATTAAAAGCTGTTGTATTTATGACACTCAACAATAAGTCCACTTGTTACTGTTATGACTTATTGTAAATACAGACAACGACCTAAACATCCGCACAATCAACCTAGTAGCTTCCACTTTTACACAGTGCTTTGTTTTTGTCAATCTAAAATGAGTGGAACAACCATCAGAGGTATTTGCTGAAAGGAGCAGGTTTCATTGTTTAATATTGATACTTTATTCACCTACCCCTAACCAAAGCCTCCTCTTCAGCAAAATAAAATGGACATCTGTAGCCTCAGAAATCATTACATACTATTATTATATCCATGAGAACGGATTTTATTGGTGCAATTACATGACGTGTGCTTACCTGGTGTGTGGACATTGCTTTTCTGAAAACAAAAACAGAAATGTAAAATTATTCTAAGAATGGATATTCTAAAACTGAATTAAAAAAAAAAAAAGTTATATATATATATATATATATATATTTTTTTTTTTTAAACAATGTAGAATAAGCAAACACTTTTCAAAAAAGATAATCTTATTCCAAACTAATATCCTTATTGTAGTTACATTTGACATAATTTAAAAAGCAGACACTTGGAGACATCATCCATAGAAGTAAAAATAAGCTGGTTCTTCCCAGACCATACTAAAATACATGTTCTCATAGAAGGCTATTGCTTATAACGATGGAGGGCAATATTCATCACTGATGTCCACATAAGACAATCAGACACTTCCACACATCCCACTTCCACAGTATACAGATCGTTTTCAATGTATAAAAGTTGTATCACTTTCTCTTGTCCATAAGACAGTCCTTCTTTCCAGGCCTTATGTCCCCTGTAAGGTCACCTCTGATTACAAACTGTACATTTTACTTTATATGTATTCCACAAAAAGTTGTCAAAAAGTATGGTGCTAAAAATGTTGAGAATTCATGGGTTACATGACCAGCAAAAAATGTAAAACATCACCAATAGATAACAACCCAATAGTGGCATTCTATAAAATATCCCAAAATGGCAGGATTTAAGATCCCAGCAGCCCTACACATGATAATAGGCACAACAAAAAAACTTTTATATGCACATAGGCTGCTGCAGAATCTACCATTTAGTTTTTTGCTGATCTGCTTCTACAGACGAGAAGATATTTTGAACGCAGAAGAAGCTTGTACTGCTACAATGGATATATGGCAGCTAAAACTGCCAGTGCTTACAATACTACTAATGGATATCTTATTAGTTGACAAGGACACAAATACCTCAGACAGCAGTCAAAGACTTAAAACTTGCATGTGTTTAGCAAAATCTGTATTTACTTTGCAGTATGGAAAAAAATAACAGTTCATAAATTTAGGGATAGCACACAGTTAAAGATGCAATTATCTACTTACTGTAATGGAGGTCAACAATCTCTTTGGCGTGATTGCCTAAAATTAGAACAAAAACATACAACATGAATATTCATTTAAGGCTACCGCACTTTGCGAACAGACTATACATATCAGTACGTAGAGGAAATACTCAAGAACAATTTCCTTACTGAGCTTTAAAGGGCAACTGTAGTTCAAAACTTTCCTAGATACATTCAAAAGTACACGACAAAATTTGTTTAAAAAAAAAAATCATATTAAATTAATAAGTAAACAGAAAACATGTTTGATCTGCCTTAATTCAGAGGAGCGTAAACTCTCTTGTAAGAAAGTCTCATGGAGAGACTTTGGCTTGTGGTATCCTATCTGATCTACATTTAATTGAACAGGAATGCAAGCACAATGTGCTGAAGTCCAGACACACACAGGGCGTGTGGTCTATTTAATCCCTGTAACAAATCAGAATGAGGAGACCATCACATTAAGTCTTAATCTAATGTATCTATATTATAGACCACTTATCTTTTACATACAAATAATTAAGGTTTAAAAAAAAAAATAGGACTAATGCTGGACAGAAAATTTGGGAATACAATGGCCCTTTAAGTTATTTTGCTCTTAAAGTTACATACAAATGGAGACTTATACACCATTTAAGTGTGCCCGTACCTTAAGTGCATACTAACTTTGATAGCTTGTGAATTACACCGTGTGCAGTACTCTATACGTGCTTCACTAACATTTAGTTTCTGCACCATATGTGTTATCATTGGGAACTGTACAAGAAAACATACCCCTAGATACAAACCAGTAATTCCATAAGGAACTAACATTCCTGACCAATTAGATCTTCTCATATTGTTCCCACACAGTACTAATCTATGTTTGTTACGAATAGGGCAACATTTCCTTTTATGCTACACCTTTTTCTTGTAATTAAGGACTATTCAACCTTCTAAAACGTTTCTACCTATTCTTTCACTTAAGGAAAAAGGAGCATATAGTTTTACATTTAACTTTGTAAACTCTGCTAAATACGTCTTTATAAAATATAATACTTATATAGTATACAGCTAAATCTATACAGCAAGCACACTACTTAAATGAACACTGAAGTGTCTTATATAGATATTTTTAAGAACTTGACTTTATAGTGTGCAAAATAGTTTTACACAGTTTAAAAAGACAATTACATTTACTTTATAACTATTGCAATCAAATAGCCTATAATGATTACATTTTGTCTGTTCCCAAAGGGATAAGAACCCACATTTGACAACAGAACTCAATAGCATAGTAAGGCCCCATAGGATAACCGTCCACTTAAGCTACAGAAAGGCTAGCAGGCCAAGATAGAATCCCAAATGACAGTCATCTAAATAGAAGATTTTCTCCAATTATGTTTTTTCTTATATTAAGGTCTTGCATTCTTGGTAATGTTTTGCTACATACTTCACAACCATGTGAATTTTCTAACTAAAGTGATTTGGAAGGGGGGAAAAATGAAGAAATTCTTTATACAAAAGCAACACTATCATGCCACTTGTTCTCACGAGTCTTCATATTATATTATTCACTGTATGGCTTATTTCCAAGCATGAAATACATTTCAATACATACTATAGAATATAAGTCTTAGCAACTTTGACACTTCCAATGCCTCTTGGAACCAATGCAATAAAGTACTTAAAATCAATAAAACTGGCGGAAAGGAAAATCTCTCAGGTTTGCCTTGATACAATAAAAAAAGTACAGTAGTAGCCGAGAGCTCACCGAAATATTATTACAATTTCTCGTGCTCAGCAATTTTTCTTTATAAAAAGTTTGGGATACAAAGTTACTTGGAAGCATATGATTTAGTCTAGGACAATCACATAAAAAAAAAAATGCATTAACAATGGTAAATTGTTTAAAACAGTAAATGTGAAGAAAACAAAGTATTTTGATGCATTAATGTGGAAATCAATGCTAGTAAATATATTTTTGATCCATCACATCACATATATAGTTGTGAGCATGTGAGCTGTTGCTAACGCTTGCGGGCTCGCACAGCGAGTCTGCGGCCCTCGCAACATTTACATAGTTACAAAAGGAAAATACAAGACCCGTTACGACCTCGCAAAAATCGTCCGAAACACAAGCACATGAAAACCACAATAAATACACACAACAAATACATGAAAAGCTTACCAACAGGAAGAGGGGGCACCCACAACTTCGAAAACTGAAGTTACACCTCAATTTACCTCAAAAATCCTCTAAGCGAGAGAAAAAATGGCCGTCGGAAAAAATGAAAAACGGGGCTACAGCACTCTAAAGACGCAAAACACCAAACACCTACGGATTTCCCGAAAAAGACATACGAGATTTGAAAACAAGGAAGCAACCCGTGCGACCCCAAACACATTAGAAACACAATAAATACACACAACAAACACATAAAAAGCTTACCCACAGAAAGGGGCAGCACCCAGGACCTCTGCAGGTAAAGTTACACCTCAATTTAAGTCCAAATTTCGGAGTTTAAACAACCGAAAATCCCCTAAGAGAGAGAAAAAATGGCCGCCGAACAAAACGAAGACGAGGCTAAAGGCCCCTAAACACGCAAAACACCAAACAGCTACGGATATTCCGAAAAAGTCGGACGACATTTAAAACGAAGGACGCTAAATCAGCCACAGCCGCATACCACACATTAGCCGCCATTTTAGAACAATAACTTAGACAATGCGGAAGTACACAGCTACGCTAACGGTTTGGTCTCGCGCACGTACACTATTACACTGCACACATTCATCACGCTTACACAGCAGCTCCACACCACTAATGCTGCAGCAACATCAAAACAGATTGCCAGCTCTTCAACAGAATGCTTCCTCCATATATTACTTCACAATAGGTAAAGTATATTAATTTATTAATGTATTATTTATTTTATTATTATACATAAGCTCTACCTAGATCAATCTCCTTTGCCTACTTGTGTTTTGGTAGAAGCATTTTTTTTTTTTAAAGCTGCATGTTTAAGAAACTAAATAAAAAGTTTCCTAATTTAGTAAATATATATACGGTATATATATATATATATATATATGAACATAACTAGGCAGGGAAAAGGCCATGATGCTAGTTTTAATAAAAAGTAGAACAAATACACTTTTAAGCCTCTGCTTGGCCCTAGAGAAAGAGTAATCAATTTTGTGGAAGTTGGGAGCATTCATTTTACATTAAAAAAAAAATAGATTTGTACTTTTTTTTGTTCATTGAAATGTGAAAACAATTAAAGATTGCATAGGCAAAATATAAATAGATGGTTTTATGGACATACAGTATAATTTTAAAGCTGCTTTAGTCAATACAACGCAGTATAGAGCACTTGCACACAGATCACCACAACAGGGTGCACAAACCAAGTACACCTGAAGAATCGTACCAAATAGATAAATATTTTCTGCATTAGGCGGTACGCAGAGTAGTCTGGAACTCTTCGATTAGGCTGAATAAAAGAAGTCACATTTCATTTTTTGGGAATTTTATTGTTTCAAGCTAGTTACTATGCACCAAGTAGATAAAAATGAAAATAGTTTTTCAACCCATTCATGAAAAGAATTAGAGATATTTGTAAAGAAAAATATTTTCATATCACACCAAATACAGTAAATAAACTTCAATTATTTAATCCTTATAAATAGATTTAAGTTATTTATTTTAAACATGCAATTTGAACTGTACATTGGAAGAACAGGTTTAAATAAAATGTACATTAATAGAGGTTTATATATTCACCAACTATACCGTATATTACATCAGATTCGCTCACCTTTGACTTGACAGCTTTTTTCCTTTTATCGACAACAAGGCCTTCCTTTCTTTGTACCTAGAAATGTATTAAGTCATTAGATTATCTATAAAGATTATATATATATATATATATATATATATATATATATATATATATATATATATATATATATATATATATATATATATATATATAAAAAAGACAAAAGGCTACGTAAGAAAAGATACATACCAAACTGTACACATCTATAAAGATTTCAAAGTCATTGGAAACGTCCTCCCTAAAGGAAAGAAAGCATATTTGTCAATTATACTAAAACATCAGTTTGTCAAGAATATAAAAATGTCATTCAAATTTAATTGTCAAATGGCCGAATTAACCATGTTAGGCTAATTGCCAATACAATTCTAATAGAAGCAATACACTGCACTATATGCATTCGTTGAGTCATGTTCCAACTACTAAATGGTAAATAATCTTAATTATTGGAAAACGAATAATATGTACAACAGAAACTAAACAGAGCTTCACAAAACAGTTTTACTGCAAGACGGGAGGAAGGAGTGAGTCCAGGTGTTCCTATATCTCCTCAAACCCACAATGGAAGCAGCTTTTCTTTGTCTGAGAACCCCCACTAGTTATCTCTGGGCATAATACAAGAAGCCTTTCCTGCCCCAACGGTACAGAAACAGAAAAAGGGGCTTCTGCAAATATGGCCCAAACAGTTGAGGAGTCTTTATCGTAGATACTAGGGGCAAGCAAAAGTGAGAGGTGTCATTTCTTGGACCACGGTGACACCCAGTGGTCATTTACAGATAGAATGTATCCAAATTTTAAAGTGTTGCTACGAATAGTATAACTGTTATTTTAGGTAATATGACTGACTGACTGACTGACTGAAGTAAAGGAGCAGAAGCCTAGGTAAGCAATACAATTCAAATAAAGAACAAATAGCAAAACCTCTCCTACATGCATGGGTTAAAAAAAACAAAACCGGCTAGTGTAGTTTAGGACACAGAGCCTGGTATATCAGACACTTCTCTCACCACTCAAGTGTATTGTTGTATTTGTAATTAACACATTTTCATTCATTATCAGAGTGGTTAACAGGGTTGTGTGTAAGGGATAGCCTATATTTATATAGTTACTGGTCTGGTATTCAGGGGTACTATTCACATAACATGTTTTGAAACCCAATTATGAACGATGATTTACTTACAAGGTAAATGTTGTTGGGAATGCAAGAGCATCACCTTTCAGGGAGCTTGTTGTACTTGCTAAAGGGGATGCCACCATATTTTCAGCTCCAGCTCTGAGAATTGCGAAGAAGTAATAATTTGCAGCCTCTGGATATACAAGAAGGAAAACAAAATCTGTTAATTTCAACCTTCATATCCTGGCCTTCGTAATATTTAGATTATTTGTAAATGCTAAATTTATCAGATTATCCAATATCA
Source organism: Discoglossus pictus (assembly GCA_027410445.1). Lineage (NCBI taxonomy): Eukaryota > Metazoa > Chordata > Amphibia > Anura > Alytidae > Discoglossus > Discoglossus pictus. The sequence continues at coordinate 290,209,865 of CM050166.1, forward strand.
TCTTGGCCCAAGTTACAGCAAAGGGTAATGCACATTACTTTTAGGTAGGAATTTGGATAATTGACAAGCTTTTTTCAAACAGGTCAGTTTCCATAAATTCCTTACTCTTAACTTCCATTCAATGATCTGAGGTATAAAGCAAAATTAATGCTAAAATGAACTAGTGTTCGTGTTCTCACCTGTTGATTTAAATGCATTTTAGTCTTATCCAGCTCTCTCCCAAAAAAAAAAATTAAAGAAATAGTATTTTTGTGCAGCTCATGCAATCATATGCTAATGCAATTAGGCATTCAGAAAAAAATGCCTTCTAAAAGTATACTTCGTATGTTAAAAGCTTGTTCAGATATTTCAAGGCATAATTTCCAATCATTTGCATAACTAAGATGTCAAGATAAAAAACAACTTCTACTTTAGATGACAAGATCATCACTTCATATTTAAAAAAACTGCCTGGTAACTTTTTTATTATGAATGTTTTTTGTTTTGTTTTTTTGCATCGTTCAGTAGTTTGCGACTCTATGACCTCATGACCAGGACATCTTTATATCCATGGTTATGCTGATCTACTTGGTATTTATGACAGATACTGGAGGGGATTGCCAGTTCCTTCACCAGTGGGCCACAGCATACAGTTTCTGGTATTCATAGCTGGTCATCCATGTACTGACTAGGCCCAACCCTGCTCTGCTTCAGACCTCTTGGTTCCCTGACTGGAATCAAACCCAGGTCACAGTGGTGAAAGCACCAAAACCGAACAACCAAGGAACTCTAAATGTTACATACAAGCAACAAAAAAAAAAAAAAAAAAAAAATATATATATATATAATTTCCAGTTCTTTGCAATTGCAAATTGTTTGTAAAGTTGCACTGCCCTCTACTGGTTTAAAAAAATATATATAGCTATAAAAAGTAGGCCACATATGGCTAAAGTAAAATTCCATGGCGAAAAGAAAAAATACAAGTTCTTAAAAACGTCTGTAGCAATTTAGAAAATTAAGCTTACAAACATAGGTGGAGCATCTGAGACCACCCAAGTGTTTGGTGGTCACGACCCATATTTGCGGTCCTCACAAATCTAAATTTGTTTTACAACCTGATAAAGCTGCACCCTTATGTATAATAATCAGGGCTTGTGTTCGCTCTCCCTTTGCCTTGTACTGTATGCATCCACCACATGGTACCAGCACTTCAGGCAGGTAGCATTCATTTTATTATTTATTTATTAATTGCTCACTTTATAGACACATTTCTTGCACAAACAAATGGCAGACTAGATCAGGGGTAGGCAAAATTGTTGATCTGTACCCACTAGATCTAACTGGGCCCACAATGTACATATCC